>CM045750.1:15524418-15986918 GCA_024760905.1 Plotosus lineatus
AGAGAACATGCAACCTTCACACAGAAACGCCCTCAACAAGCCCAGAATTCAAACACAGAACCTTTTGCTGTAAGGTGGACAAGCTAGCCACTACTGTGCCACCAAATTCTCTCCATATTGGGCTCAAAAGCTCTCGACTCATTTTGAGTTACAAGCCGAAAGAATATTTTACAAATGCAGACACATTTTTTGGACTTTTAGGTTATATTTAAATGACTTTTTGGATGCTTAATTCATGGGGGGAATCATGACATGATCCCCTTTATATGAGGGGAAAATAAAAACCAGTACACCGGAGACAGTAATGAGGGTTTAGTATTGAAGCTGGTACAAGTCCTGCTGCACCGCCGGGCTGGCCACTAACATTTTACTCATTTATTTTCTCACTTCCCAGGAACACTTGGCAGAAGATGGGAATACGTCTGTCACATATTTCAGCATCAGAGCGGTGATATGAGACACATGTAGAGCAACTAGGATGTAAAGATAAATTGAAATGCAAGGAACTTTGGAGACATCAGGACGACATAAAAATACTCAAGTACAGCTACTTAAGTAACTGTACTCCATTCTTTTCATCTCAGCTGGTGGGAGTTCAGACATACAGAATTTTATTTAAATTGGAAAAAAATTGTTATGGCTGTCATACGGATGTGTCTAATTATTATATGTGAGGCGCTCCACCGAATGTAGGCGCTTGTCGCAAGTGACGTATGGTGCTTGTGAGACAAAGCGCAGCTTATCCGGACTTCCGATCTTTCAAGTGAGCAAGTGATGGTTGAGTACTAAACAAGTATTCAACGCGAACTTGAAAGATCGGAAGTGAATGAATGAATGAACGTCCTATTAGCACAATCTATCATCCTTAACACTTTCTGAGCTCCAGCCAGCTAGCCGAATGTTTGTGTCTTTGGACTGTTGGAGGAAAACCCAAAGGGAACTCACGCAAGCACAGGAAGAACATGCAAACGCCACATATAAATGCCCTCGCCAATCCCAAGACCTCGCTGTGAGGCGAACAAGCTAACTACTTGATGAAGAAATCTCAAACGGTTTCCCTAGTTCTGGTCTGGAACCGGAATGATTGTGGATGGACAGATGGACAGTGTAATAAAAATGCTTTGCATTCCAAACACAGTAAAAGTTCCTTCATAAACCGCAACGAGACAAACTTCAGTCTGAGGCTCTCACTAAATGCCAACAAACTTAATGTGCTGCTCATTAAAATACATTGATAAAACCTGATCGTTCTTCATCTGAATAAAAATCTTGTTCGCACGACTTGGGTTTGGCGGTTCATTTTATACACCACCCAACCACTGTACAGGGTCAGGATTAAGGGTTAGCGTTTGCACTCCTATAGTAAGGGCTGGTGTTAATGGGGAAGTTGAAGCAGCCGCCATACACACTGACCTCCTGGTCAATTCTTCCACCTTTGATTGCTGACCTCACATATCAATGTCGGCTTTTGTGTCAGAAACTTGCCCAAGGTAGCAAAGCGCTGTAAGTATTCATGTTTACTAGTAGGCCTGCATTCAGTTATACTGCATTTCTCAGTTCAACAGTCTACATTAAATAAGACACTGTTGAAGTAATGAGCACTGTTTCAGCTGTGATGAAATGATGGCATCAAAGTTTTTTTACTATTGAACGTACCTGATGTGATGGTATGGGATCATACTTCTCACACTATCATCTGCTGAGCAGCTTAACTCTATTAGGGTCACAGAAAGGCTGGAGCCCTACCATTCACCCAACCATTCACACTCACACCTACAGGCAATTTGGATTACACGGAGAATGAAGCCTATCTCAGCCATTTATAGACATAGGTATGGTACAGCCCGAGCAGTTTGCCTGGGAACTGGAGGGCCAACACACAAAGACACAAACACACAAAACCATCGACACTCACACTTTTGGTACAGCCAATTAGTCTAATGTGCATGTCTTTGGATTATTGGAGGAAACCAGAGTACCCGAAGGAAACCCCACAAGCACAAGAAGAATGCTGTCGCCGCGTGCGGGACTTGAAACTAGGACCTTCTTGCTTTGAAGCTGATGTACTAATCAGTATTCCATACACCATGACACATAATCAGACTTCTTCAAATCAAACACATCCACTTACTTACTTGTCACTTTATTCGGGACCCCTGTACAGTGGTACCTCACTTTACGAAAGTCTAACCACACGAAAAATTCAGGTTACGAAAGGCATTTTCCTAAATTTTTTGTCTCTGGATACGAAACACGTTCATGTTACGAAAGCACCATCTTAAAAATTCAAACGCGCCACTCAAACATTCAAACACGTCATTCAAACATTCACACAATGCACGAGCTGTTCTCCCATCAATGACGTTCAAACATCCCGCCCCGTTGGCCTCCCATTGGCTAGGAGGGATGACGCAGCTATCTCCCAACATCCCACCCCGCTGGCCTCCCATTGGTTAGGAGGGATGACGCAGCTCCTTCTTATTGGCTCTTATGGAGTTGCATCTATCATAATGCTTTTCGTGTAAAGGACAGAGTTACTGTTGTGTCATGCTTTATTTCTTGACCCAGGCTTTTAACCTTCTATAGACATTTGAAAGATTATAACTCTACTAAGAAGACATGGTCAACACATGCGCACACACGCGCGCACACACGCACGCGTATGATTTCCGGTGCGAGTGAGAAGAAGAAACGGGCTCGAGTGATATCGCAAAGGAATATGGCCAAACCTGTCTATAATCAGTACGATATTGGAGCAGGAGGCCTTAAAAGGTATGCTTTAATAATTTTTAAAAGGGTTTAGGGGTAGTATTGGGGGCCTTGGAATGAATCACACGTTTTACACGTAAAGTGCGGTTCAATTTACGAAAAATCCAGGTTAAGAAAAAGGCTCTGGAATGGATTAATTTTGTAAGGTGAGTTACCACTGTAGATTTAAACACTGCTTAAAAGTGGAGCTGCCAGTCAATGTCTCTTGATAGGTGTCCGAGCCTGGGTTTGCTTTTAACTGCCTTTCAGATTCCCACTTTCATTTGTATCACCTGTCTCAGTAGTTTAATTATCCATATAAAGAATTCATGTTATGTCAATCTTCTGATTGCAGAATTTGCCATGAACAGGGCATCACATCTGCCTTGCACCAAGAAGGTCCTGGGTTCGAGTCCTGAGCTCATGTTCTCTTGTGTGGGTGCTCTCCTTGCACTTCAGTTTCCTCCCACAGTCCAGAAATATTGGATTAATTGGCTGTTTGAGATCTGTGTGGTTGTGTGTGTATGTTGGTCCTATGATGGAACAGGGAGCTTTTCAAAGTGTACCCCACCTTCGGCCAGTGTTGGCGAAAGTGGAAGGCTTCAGACAGTGAAAGGCTTCAGACCCCCTCTGACCCTAGAGAGATGACGTGGTTCAGCTAATGAATGGTTGAATGTTTTAGTGTGTATGATTAAACTTAAATGTGTGCAACTAACTTGGGGAAATAAAAGAATCACAGGGAGGAAAGAAGCTAGTTATAGAAAAAAAAAAAAAAAAAAAGAAAAAAAAACGTGGAAAAAACTCATGCTGGAAAAATACCAAGAGATGAAATGAGAGCGAGTGACACCATGTCCTTGGCATTGTCAATACCACTGTGCACATTTTGCAACAGTGGTGCACAGCCAGAAAAGCAGAGAGTTGTGTGCAATCTGGTGAGCAGGTGACGCACTCCTGCTGACCCAAAGCTGTGATGTCACTTTTTGCAATAGCTGTAAAGTACTTCAGTTCATCCCAAAGAGTGTTAACCCGCATTTCACAATAAATTCTATGAATTACTCCGAGTTAAAGTACAGGCCAATTAAAAGCAAAATGCTAATTTAAATTCCATTAAGTGCATTAATGGAATTATATCTGGTAGTGTTACAGAAGTCTTTTTACCATAAAAGTGAAAACAGCCCTTCAAACGAAAACACAGATCCCACAGAGTTAATTGGTATGAATCCAACACATGCCTTTCACATACTGCAGCTTTTTACTCATCACTCACTCATTTTTGTCTCGAGGAGGCTGGAGCCTATCTCAGCTGACTATGGGTGATGCTGGAGTATACCCTGAACATCTCAACTGTCCATTACAGGGCCAACATACACATACACAACCATTCACATTCACACGCACAGCCTCACCTTGGGCAATTTTCTACATCTTCATCCGGGGTCGGGTCGCGGGATCAGCAGCCTAAGCAATGAAGTCCAGACGGACTTCTCCCCAGCAACTTCCTACAGCTCTTCCGTGGGGGACGACACAGAGGCGTTCCCAGACCAGCCGAGAGACATAATCTCTCCAGCGTGTTCCATGTCGACCCCGGGGTCTCCTCCCGATTGGACATGCCCAAAACACAACACCAGGGAGACATTGAGGAGGCATTCTAAACAGATGCCCGAGGAACCTCAACTGACTCCTCTCAATGTGGAGGAGCAGTGGTTCTACTTTGAGCTCCCCCCAAATGGCTGAGCTTCTCACCCTATCTCTATAGGAGAGCTCTGCCACCCAGCAAAGGAAGCTCACTTGTATCCGCGATCTTGTTCTTTCAGTCACTACCCAAAACTTGTGACCATAGGTGAAAGTTGGAACATAGCTCGACTGGTAAACCGAAAACTTTACCTTGTGACTCAGCTCCCTCTTCACTACGACGGACCGGTACAGGTTCTGCTTTGCAGCAGAGGCTGCAGCGATCCACCTTTTGATCTCCCGCTCCATCCTTCACTCCCTCGGAAACAAGACCCCAAGATACTTGAACGCCGTACTCCCGGAACACGCCCCCCCAAGATAGCCTGCGGGACATGGTCAAAAGCCTTCTCTAAATCCACAAAATACATGTGGACAGACTGGGCAAACTCCCATGTCCCCTACAGGATCCTGTAGAATGTATAAAGTTGGTCGAGAATGCTGTGGTCAGGATGAAAGCCACATTGTTCCTCCTGAATCCGAGGTTCAACTATCAGTCGGGTCCTCCTCTTCAGTATCCCTACATAGACTTTCCTGGGTAGGCTGAGGAGTGTGATTTCATCATACTTAGAAAGCACCCTCCAGTCCCCCTTTTTAAAAAGAGGGACTACCACCCTGGTTTGCCAATCCAGAGGTACGGCCCCCAATGACCAAGTGATGTTGCAGAGACATTTCAACAAAGACAGACCTACAACATCCAGAGGCCTGAGATATTCAGGGAAGATCTCATCCACCCCCCAACACCCAACCACCAAGGAGCTTTTTTGACTACCTCCACGACCTCAGCTCCAGTCATGGGTGGACCCCCACCCAAATCCCCACGATCTTCCTGCTCCACACAGGGTGTGTTGGTGGTATTGAGGAGGTCCTCGAAGTATTCCTTCCACCTCCCGACAACATCCCCAGTTGAGGTGAGCAGCTCCCCATTTCCACTGTAAACAAGATTTATGGAGAACTGCTTCCCCCTTCTGAGGCGTCGGATGGTGGTCCAGAACCTTTTTGAGGCCAACCGATAATCGTTTTTCAGGCCCTCACCGAACTCCTCTAACACCCAAGATTTTGCATCGGTGACAGCTCGAGCTGC
Organism: Plotosus lineatus; assembly: GCA_024760905.1. NCBI lineage: Eukaryota > Metazoa > Chordata > Actinopteri > Siluriformes > Plotosidae > Plotosus > Plotosus lineatus. The sequence continues at coordinate 15,529,979 of CM045750.1, forward strand.
AGCATGTTTGGCCTGCCGGAACCTGTCTGCTGCCTCGGGAATTCCACAAGCCAATAAGACCTGATAGACCTCCTTTTTCAGCTGGAAGGCCCTCTTCACCGCAGGTGTCCACCAATGGGTTTGAGGGTTACAGCGACAACAGGTGGACTGCCACCTCAGCAATGGAGGCATGAAACATGGCCCATTCGGATTCCATGTGACCCGCCTCCTTCGAGATGTGGTTGTAGCTCTGCCGGAGGTGGGAATTAAAGGCCCTTCTGAGAGTAGACTCCGCAAAACATTCCCAGGAGACCCTAACTACACACATGGGCCTTCCAGGTCTGGAGGACGGCCTCCCCCTCTATCGGAGCCAGCTCAAAACCAGGCGGCGATCGTTGACAGCTCAGCTCCTCTCTTTACCCGAGTGCCCAGAACAAGTGGCTGCAAGTCTGATGACATGACTACAAAGTCGATCGTCAAACGGCAGCCTAGGGTGTCCTGGTGCCAAGTGCACTTATGTACACCCTAATGTTCAAACATGATGTTTGTGATGGACAAACCATGACGAGCACAGAAGTCCAACAATGAAACACCATTCAAGTTCAGACTGGAGAGGCCGTACCTACCGATCCCACCCTTCCAGGTCACACTATCGTTGCCCACATGGGGGTTGAAGTTTCCCAGGACAACGAGTGAGTCACTCGGGGGACGTTCTCCGACATACCCTCTAAAGACTCCAAGAACGGTGGGTACTCTGAACTGTGATTTGGTGCAGAAGCACAAACAACAGTCAGGACCCTGTTCCCCCCAAACCAAAGGCAGAGGGAAGCTTCCCTTTCATCAACCAAGGGGGGCAATTTGAAACACCCAAATTATCCTCCCAAGCTTGCATAGGTTTCCTTCTGGTTCTCCGGTTTCCTCCCGCAATCTAAAGACATGCACAGTAGGCTAAATGGTCATTTCAAATTTTCAACGTGTGCATGTGTGTGTGTGTGTGTGTGTGTGTGTAAGACGAACAAAGAGAATCAGTAAGAGTGTGAATGAAGGAGGAAACAGACGGGGAGCCACAGCGTACTCTTTGTCTGATGGCGGCCAGAGCTAGAGGAACCCATATTACAGCTCTCTCTCTGTCTCTCTCTCTCACACACACACACACACACACACACACACACACACACACACACACACACACACACAGTCCCCCTGCAGTCCTTTTCAGAGCTGTTTTTGTTAAAAAACATATTATCAGCTTTTATTTTCTTGCCACGTTTAAGCCCCCGAGGATATTTCAAGTTTCTCCCTCAGGATATTATTATATAAACTGCTTACATTACATTAATGGGAGAAAGGTATAGATAGCTGTATTAACCATCATTACATTAGACGATGTTAAGAGAAATGTAAAATCATGTAGGATTATGAGAGTTTATTGATATTGACTGAAACCAAGATCTGAGAAAGCAAAGTTATCTAGTTCTATGCTAGCTCATCTACACTAAACTAAGCTTTACTTTATTCTCGAAATTAACATTGTAAGTTTTCATTAAGACAAATAAGGCTGGGATAAGGGTATTAGCAAGACTGGCTGTTGTCCATGCAGCTTGGCTGCCCGCTCCATGTTGCTGGATGTTTCCATGGAATGAGAAGTGCCAATACATTTGCGTTCCAATGCCATCACAGGAGTTGCCATGATGGCGCTGTTTGGCCACTGACTACCTTCAAGACTTGGGTTTATCCTCGGAGTTTACTCCCAAAGCCATGACTGGGTGCTGCGGCCACAATACAGAGAATGCCAGAATCAGAGTTAACCTGCTCCTAGATGAACTGAATACCAAAGCTAATGGACCCCATCTGTCTACGGTTTGCAAACGAGTTTCCTTCTCCTAGTCGAGCTACCTTCCCAGGTTGCACCTTCTGTATGAAAGCATGTAGTAGTCGTCATATTAAACAATTCTGTTCACCTGAATGTCTTCAGTACTAAACAGAAATGTAAGCGTTACAGTTCAGTTCATTTTCTGTAACCGCTTAATCCTAATTAGGGTCGTGTGGAGGCTGGCGCCCATCCCAGCTGACTCCGGGCGAGGGCAGAGTACACCCTGGACAGCACGCCAGACCATAGCAGGGCGGAAACACGCTGACGGCTTTGCAGCCTACTCTTGTCGAAAGCCAGCAACGGTTCTTTTACAGCCTCACACCATAGACAGTCAGAGACACGGCCGTCCTTTGATAACCCCGTTAGCTGCACAACGCGAGACAGTGACAACCTTGTGGAGAGTGGGACTCTAACCCCCAACTTTAGGATCAGCAATCCAGCGCCATACACCATTAGGCCACCACTGCCCAATTTAAGTGTTACCTAATAGCTAATTGCTCATGCAAAACGAAGACCAGACATTCCAAAGGAAGACAGATAGCGCCACCTTTTTTGAGTGCATGCTGAATAAATGTGTATTTATTACTCCACATTCAAAGCTTTAGTACGGCATTGTATTTAGAGCATAGTGGTCATATCTGGCAAAAAAAAAAAAATATATATATATATATATATATATATATATATATATATATATATATATGGTACCACAACATTGTAGGCCCAACACTTACAGACACCAAGAGGTAATTGGGAACAACTGATTAGCCTAATGTGCATGTCTTTGGATTGTTTGAGGAACCCAGAGTAGCCAGAGAAAGCCCACACAAGCAAGGACCTTCTTGCTGTGAGCCAGACGTGCTATCCAGCATGCGAGCCGTGCTAGGACTCTAACGCCAGGTTAATGTAATCAGTGTTACCGACTAGAAATGTGTAGTGATGTAAGAGCTTTGACGAAAGATGTGAAAGTATGGATACACTCAGGTTTAACTTCTTTTCAAGTTCTAAGTTCAGCGGAGTCTAAAAGGCTTTAAGCTAACAACTGTCAGGCGAATCTGGACTTTCCTTTTCAGAACGACTCAAAAAGACATACGTACTGCATTTTCTAATTTATAAGCGGGATGAGGACCAGGGTTCCAAACATGGAATAAAAACGGAACACTGGAAGCCAATTCTCTTTCAGGTAGGTAGGTAAAGTCTGTTGGGTTTTTTTACACCCGAGCCTAGTGGCTCATCAGGCCGGTGCTTATCCCCGGTTTCCGTAGCATCCATTATATGTTTTTGGGGGATTTCTTCCTTATTTTTATCCCCTAATTTACTCACTCACTCATTGCAGGGCCAACACACACAACCACACTTATATTTAAGGCCAACTTAAAGCAATCAGTTAGCCTAAGGTACATATCCTTGAACTGTGGAAGGCAAACATAGTACCCAGAGAAACTCAGGGCAGCCAAGGAAGAACATGCAAACTCCATACAGAAAACACCCTGGCCGAACCCAAGACACAAACCCAGGAGCTTCTTTACCACTCCACAATCAATTTCACACTTGTCAAGTACAGTCTCCCATCATATATGAGGGTGGTTGCTGGTATGTGTTGCCTCCATGATATGTGATGCTGTCACCTGCATCTTTACAAACTGCTGTGCATGCACATTTTTAAACACATCGAACCCTTTTTAAGACTATTCGCTCCTTTTGTATAAGTGAGCCCGTATGATGATTAGTCAATTAACTCCCAGTCAGGCGGCATGGAGGTGTAGTGTTTATGTTTAGCACGTCCGCCTAACAGCTAGAAGGTCTTGGCTTCAACGCCCAGCTCAAGCATTTCTATGTGGAGTTTTTATATGTTCTCCACGTGTTTGAGTGGGTTTCATCCGGGTAGTCCAGCTTCCTCCCACAGTCAAAAAACATGCACAGTCGGTTAATTGGCTATTCCAAATCATCCACAGGTGTGAATGTGAGCATGAATGTTTGTGTGAGTTTCATCCCTGCGATGGCCTGGCAAGTTGTCCAGGGTGTACCCTGTCCTTGCCCAGAGTCGGCTGAGATGGGTGCCAGTCTTCTAGTGACCCTAATAAGGATTATGCAGTTTAGAAAACAAACACATGAATGAATGACTTTGCAGTCACGGATTGCTGTCGCATCAGCTTGGATTCAAACCTGCAATCTCCAAGGTGATAGTCAGGCATCTTGACAATAAACCACTCGGGAGCCAATAAGTGCTTATTACCTCATTAACCCTAAGTAAGAATGAGCATTTACTTATCTTACATGTTCTTTACTTTTAAATTTGGAATTTACCCTGGAAAGGGTCATGGTGGATATTTAAGTCTATTGGGCCTGCAAACCAGTTTTTGTTTTTTTATTTATAATAGGCTTTACAACATTTTTGTGATTGAAGCATCTTAACCCTACAGAAGCCTATACAACCTGAACAACTCACCAGTCCATCACAAGGCCAACACAAACACACAAAACCATCCACACCTGGGGAGATTTGGAACAGCCAGTTTGCCTAATGGTCACATCTTGGGACTGTGGGAGGAAATAAGAGTACCCAGAGGAAACCCAGCAAGCACAGTGAGAACATTCGTACTCCCCACAGAGACGCCTGTGCGAAGCCCAGAACAAGGAATTTTAATGCTGTGAAGTGAACATTCTAACCAATGGAACCATACTCTACTATAGAATAATATATTGGGCCTGCAAATGCATACATTTATTTTCTGTACTGCTTGATCCTAATTCGGGTCGTGTAAGGGTTGACGCCCATCTCAGTCAACTCTGGGCGAGGTCAGGATACAACCCTGGACAGCTCATCAGGCCATCGCAGGGCTATCCTGTAAACTCCTTTTATTTATTTTGTCCTAAGAGCCTTTACAGCATTGTTGGGTTTGAAAAGTCAGGTTCATTCATTTGCTGAATTGCTTGATTTGATCCCATTAGGATTACACGGAGTCTGGACTCTATCTTAGCCAAGTCTGGGCAAGGGCATTCTGAAAAGCCCACCAATCCATTTCAAGGCAACACGCACACACACAAAACCATTCACACTTACATTCACACCTAGGGATAATTTGGAATCGCCAGGTAGCCTGATGTGCTTTGGGTTGTAGGAGGAAACTGGACTACCCAGAGGAAACACATGCAAAACACAAGAGAAAAATGCAAACTCCACACAGCAATGCCCTAGCTATGGCTTGGACTTGAACCCCGGACCTTCTTGCTGTGAGATGGACATGCTGCCTTCCACTGTGTCACCCAACTTAAGGTCTGTCTGTCTTCCTTTCGGCTTTTTCCCTTTTACTCGGGAGCCGCCACAGTGAATCATCTGATTCGCACGTTTGATTTGGCAGAGGTTTTTACGTCGGATGCCCTTCCTGTCACAACCCTTTTAGCAAGGGACAGAAACACGCTGACGGCTTTGCAGCTACTCTTTACGAAAGTCAGCAATGGTTCTTTTACATGCTTCACACCATAGACAGTGACAGACATGGCCCGCATGGGGGGGGGGGGGGGGGGGAGTGACAACCTTGTGGAGAGTGGATCTCAAACCCCCAACCTTTGGATCAGCGATCCAGCGCCCTATACCACTAGACCACCACTGCCCCTGTCACCCAACTTAAGGTATTGGTTCTAATTTAAAAACCGTAGTTTAAGCCATGGTTTCTACACACTTCAAAGTACACAATAGAGCAGAGATGTCATGGCCATGATGTCATGAATAAAACATTTCTCATTAACAAGTAACAACTAGGCCTAAAATATCAATAAAATAAGGTTACAATGACGACTGGACCAGACCTGGGATGATGTCCAACATCACCAGTCATGCACACACTATTTTTGCAAAGCTAAATTAGGTCGATCAGTGGATACAGCACTACAGGGTGCTTGCATGAACTGCAGGACTCACACACTTAACTGGCATCAAGGTCTCCAGTTGCCTTGTCAGAGGCTCTGAAAGCCACTTTGCTGACTGTTTTCACAGTGACCTTGTTAGACTTCTTTAAATCATCGCATCACCATGACTTTCAGTCTTAAAATCATCTCCATTGAGGTTGCTGGCACTTTGACTGACAGTCACTAATGACTCGGCTCCTTATATGTCACTGGCCCCCGCGTATTTCAGAATGCTGGGCAGTGTTTTTAAAGGTACCCAGTCACTAGGGAATATCCAATGCGTTTGATTTTCCATTATCAGTTCATTTTGGATGAATATAAAGGTGTCGTGCTGGAACCACCCCAGCTTAAGGGCTTAGTTTCGCTTATTCACCTATATCTTGTTTTGGTTATGCATCTGTCTATAACAACAAGTTCACATGACACAGCACAGTGGCAATGTGTTTGGCACGTCTGCCACACAGTAAGAAGGTGCCAGGCTCAGATGTTTCTGCATGAAGAAGTTTTCCCTGTGCTTGTGTGGGTTTCCTCCAAATACTCCACTTTCCTCCCAGAGTGCAATGATGTGCACGTTAGGCTTATTGGCTATTCCAAATTGCTCCGAGGTATAAATAATTGTATTTCTGCTGGCTTTGTGATGGTCTGGCGAGCTGTTGAAGGTGTGCCCTACTTTTACCCCATGTTGGCCAAGATAGACTCCAACCTTGTTACGAGGTAGCAGCATTAATGGGTTTGGAAAATGAATGAATGAAGATCACATGACCGGAGGAACGATATATTGCACATACAGTGGTACCTCACCTTATGAAATTAATCCGTACCAGAGCCTCTTTCGGAACCTGGATTTTTCATAAATTTAAAAGCATTCTACATGTAAAACGTCTTTAAAAATGATAAAAACATACCTTTTAAGGTACTTACTTCGTGTTGACCATGTCTTCTTAGCAGAGTTATAATCTTACAAATGTTTATGCAAGGTTAAAAGCCTGAGCCAAAACATAGTTGCAATGAGCACACTAAAAAAACTCAAACAAGCTGCTGCTCAAGGGAGCTACTTCATCTCTCCTAGCCAATGGGAGGCCAGCAGGGCGAGATGTTGGGAGATAGCCAATGGGAGGGAGCTGCGTCATCCCTCCTAGCCAATGGGAGGCCAGCGGGGCAGGATGTTGGAAGATAGTCAATGGGAAAGCAGTGCACGTTTGGCGCGTTTCGCGAGGAGAACTTGTTTCGTATACAGAGACAAAAATTTTGGAAAATGTTTTTTGTAACCTGGATTTTTCGTTTGCTGGGACTATCGTAAGGTGAGGTACCACTGTATTTTCTAACTTGCCAGTGCAACACTATTCAGAAAGTGGACAAATCCTATACAGGGGTCACTGACACTTGTGTACAAGAGTAAGCAAATGATTTCAGAAGGACATTGTGGGGTGATTTAATTATATTTAATCTTTATTTAATGTATGTGGGAAGCAAATGGTAACCTTTTAAAAAAAAAAAAAATTAAAAAAATAAAAAAATACCCCCGCACAATAAATAGATGGAACATAAACACACCCATCAGAGCTGCTCCCTGTTCAGGCAATTAAGTGAAAGCTTTACTGAAAAACACACACAGACACAGAATACTCACTTCCATATGGTGAGCACCATTAATGCCATCTGCAGTGGATTGAATAAGTTTTCAGTTCTTACACGGTTTTAAAAAAACAGACACAAAACTGTCTTGAGGTCTGCAAATTACAGGAGGGAAAAAAGACATGCACATAGCGTTTATCCCAAATACAACGTGCTGCATTAAACTTTACTGAGCTTCAAATAATTAAATCAGACTTGGAAAGGATGTCGGATTGAGATTCCTAAACACAGGCGGTGTGATGGTGTAGCATGATCAGCATATCCACCTCACCGCAAGAAGGTCCTGTTTTCACACTACCGCGAGGACACGCTCCTCTGTGCGTGTGCACAATGACCCTGTGATGGACTGGTGAGCTGTTCAGGGTGTAGCCCTTCTTCGCTGACAGTAGGCTGAAATAGGCACCAGCCTCACAGTAACCTTAATAGTATTAAGCGGTTCATTAAATGAGTGAATAAATGATTTCTAAACACAGTAAGTCTTGACCCTAAAAAAATAAAAAAAAAATTAAAAAAAATTTTAAAAAAGCCCTCGAACATCAACAGACAATTATTTTTCCCCGATTTGTATGAATGCCGTCTGTAGCGCTGGGATACTGCTGCTACGAAAAAGGAAAAGCCTCGCTAATTGTGATTCACCCTCTCCTCTCCCCTTTGCTCTATGCTCAAGCAGCTGCCGCCATTTACGCAGAGCACATTTTAACTGACAGGGGGTAGAGAACGCGAGGAAGAATGAGAAAGACAGAAAGGGAGAGATAGAGATGGAGGGATAAACACAGAAAGAGAGAGAGAGTGAGTTAGAAAAAGCAGGAGTGATACAGAAGGATAAAGAGAGACCAAGAGAGAGGGAATGAGAGACAGAGAGAGAGAGAGAAAAAAAGAGAGAGAAAGAGCGGTAGGGGTGTGAGAGAAAGAGAGAAAAGGTACTTGGCTCAGCGCCGGAAGAGGGAGGGAGATAAAAGATTGCACAATGATTGCAATGTAATCTTTAAGAGTCTTGACTCGAAATGCAAAAAAAAAAAAAAAAAAAAAAAAAAAAAGCTCAAAGTTAGTCTAGGTTGTTTTATGCAAACGCCATATCCATGCAAAAATTCTTCCAGCCAATAGGAGCAGCGTTCACATCAATGACGTATCCCACTACAAACATCCCGGCAGCTCAGTGCTACTGAACCAGCAGTGATGAGGGAAGCAGGGGATAAAAAGTGCCAATAAGCCATGTGTGGGCATGTGTGAAAGACTGTGGTGTTGTGTGTGTGTGTGTGTGTGTGTGTGTGTGTGTGTGTGTATCAGCCACTGAAGAATCTCTTGGCACAACTCTTGCTGTGTACGCCGCAGAGAGGGATCAATGGGATGCTGTTCCTCATCTTTCGTTCACGTCTCCTCTTGTTGTGCGGATCCACAGCTCTCACGTCTCTGTCAGTTCCAGCACTTGAAATCTGACGCTAGTAAACAGTCTATTTATCAAATGAAGATAGCTGTCCAACTTTATCAGCGACAACAGGCAACAGACTTCTTGACTGAAAGAAGAACTGTGGAAATGACTCTAAAAACCACACCTTATTGAGGTTAGCGAGATATTCTGCTTTTTTAAACACGGTTTCATAACGCCAACATGTGCCCCCCTGCCCACCTCATACCTTCATAATCACCCACCCACCACCACCCATCACCACCACCACCACCACCACTACCCGCCTGGAGAGGAATCAATCGCTGCGTCACCTGAAAATATTATTATTATTTTTTTTTTTTAATTTGCCAAACTGTTTAATCCTGTTATGGTCACAGAGCCTCTCACAGCCAACTGTCAGTGTAGGCGTTGTACACCCAGAACAGCTCACCAGATCATCGCAGGACCAACACTCATTCACACACTCCGGGGCAATTTGAATCAGCCTGTTAGTCTAATGTGCATTGTTTTGGACTATAGGAGAAAACCGGAGTACCCAGAGGAAACCCATGCAAGCACAGAGTACACAAAAACACCTGGGACTTGCCCTCAATCAAATCATAATTTGATTGATTGCACAACAAAAGTTATCTGAACATTGGGACAATATTAAACCTTAGCATTAATTGAGATGATGTTCTTGACTTTTATTCAAGACGTTGTTTAAATGCAAGGTAGAAAAAGTCACACATGTCCAGACCTTCAATACGGTGCCATCTCGTGCTGGACGAGGACTGTGTACGTCCGTACTGGGGTTTCCTTTTGAGTGAATCATGCAGGGGCAGCACGGTAGTGTAGCAGTTAGCATGTCCGCTTTACAGCAAGAAGATTCTGGGTTTGAGTCACAGGCTCAGTCAGGTTGTTTCTGTGTGGAGTTTGCAGGCTCTCTCTGTTTGCTTTGGTCTCCTCTGGGTATTCTGGTTTAATCCAACAGTTCAAAGATATGCACACAAGGCTAATTAGTTGCCCCTTAGTGTAAGTGTACATGGTTGTGTGGGTGTTCTACAATGGTCTGGTGAGCCGTTCAGGGTGTATCTGCTTTCATCCAGTGTTGACTGAAATAGACTCCAGTCTCCCCCCCGACCATAATAGGATTACAAGGGTCAGCAAATAAATGAATGAATGAATGAACCATGCAAGTACCGAAGAGGAACTCACAGTACACATACACACAATCTTTGCAAATAATGTAATGTACCATATTCAATGTAATAAGCGCCCTGCTCCAATAAGCCCCCCCCCCCCAATATATATTTTTGATCTTGCGTCTAATAATCGCCCATGTGTACTGGAAGCAAAGTGGTAGATCAAACTTACCAATTTTATTCGATCAGTCCCTGTAACGGTAAAATGAGGCGTTCACTGCCTTTAAAAGTGAGTTTACACGGTATTTCAAGACCCCCTGCCACTGAGGAAAGTCTATAATGCTCATCAGTAACAACACATTTGATCGTTCCGCTGTGCTTTAAAAAACAGGAAAATATTTTGCTGTGTTCTCTTGGTAAATGTCCAGCAACCGATGAACCATTAGAAACTGTTACAGCAAAACTATGGGATGCTCTGAATGAATGGAGCGATGATCCAAATATGGACCAATCAGAAAGTGATGGGTATTTTTCACCCGATTCTCCTGCTCACTAACTTCATACATGTAAGCACTTTCCTGGCCATGTGCTTTTGTTTATATTCGTGTTGATTAGTTGAACGTGTCATGTGTTAAAGTTGACATTCGTGTTGATTGGCTCGATTTTACTTCCTGGAAAATGTTTAAAGCAACAGCACCGGGAGGGAAAGTAAGGGGTCTTTTTAAGAAATTATACTGTTTTCTATTTATTTTCAGCTTTCATGTAAGTAGTTTGGTTGATACCACAAAATGAATAACAAATACTATTAAAACTTTTTTGTTGTTCTGTTATTATTTATGATTTCCACCTCGATGGTAATAAGCACTTACCGTTCCACTCTGCTGGTAACATTTTAAAAAGTGCCCACCCACTCCAATTTTTAAAGCGCCCTGGGCGCTTATCACGTCGAATATGGTAATGTTAGTATCTTCTAATAAAGTTTTTTTGCTTTAAAATTTTTTTTCATAAATTTATAAAAAAGTTATCTGAAATATTTTTGGGATTCTACAAATAACATTATAACATTGTAGCAACATTGATAAAACAGCCACTATTAGCAGGATATAAATATACAGAGAGGGATATAGAGTGGCATATCCCCCAGTGCAGCTAACTGGGTTATCAAAGGCCGGCCATGTCTCTCACTGTCTATGGTGTGAGGCATATAAAAAGAACCGACGTAAAAACCTATGCCAAATCAAACGTGCGAATCATTCGCTGTGGCGACCTCTGAGAAAGGGAAAAAAAACAAAAGTAAATCTCATAGAGTGGCATATCATCAGCACACACTTTGCACAAATATATGTCCATCCATCGACCCATGTGTTATCTATACCACTTATCCGTAATGGGTTACCGGGAAAGCTGGAGCCAATCCTTGATACTTTGGATGAGAGCCACAGGATACCCTGAACATATCGCTAATCTATTGCAAGGCTAAATCATTTATAAAGTTAATGAAACAGTAGACTACAAGTAGTGTGCAAAGCTCTGTGGATGTGATGTCCCAGGGTAGTAGGGTGGGTAAGTCAATCAGCATGTCATGATGTCGGAGACAGGGGCTACCATCACAGCATGTGTAGGTCATATAACACATTGGTGGAGCATCATCACTAAGGGACATTACATGGGACATCCCATAATAAATAATTCTACAATAACTAGGAATCATATTGATAAAAATGATTGGACCGAGAGGTGACCTTTTGCTTCAGTTTCGGGACTGGTGGTGTATGTTCCTTTTTAATTTCAATTAAATTCTAGGCTTCATAACGGTGTACTATAATAGTTTTCACTGTATTGTCCTGACACAGTGACAACCTTGTGGTGCGTGGGACTGTTCTTTATAACAACCCTTTGAGCTGGACTCACACCATGGACACCTCTGAAAGCTAGCATACTTTCATAAGCTCTTCTGACCTGGAGTAGACCACTGGCTCCAACAATGTGTTTGATGTGCGTTTGCCTTTCACTAAAATTAAGGCTGTAATGATTCTGATAACCTCAACTGATACCTACGAGTGTTTATGAATATGTGTACCTCACTTAAAAGTCAGAAAGTGACGACGAGGTTCATAAATGCAGAAGAAGTGATAAATGGAGAAAAAAAACAGAACACTTGGTTCTCTGCTGTGCAGCACTGCTCACATCAAATTACTCTGCAGTCTCGGCAGCGACGCTTTCCAATCTCAGGGAAACTCTGGAGTCGGGGAGGCAAGATCCCTTTGGAAACACGTCTATGTCCACACACCCCATTCAGCATGCCAATCATGCTATACAACTGCAACACTTAGTCCGTAACAAAAGGGAATCTTAATAGACTGGATGCATGCAACTGTCCTCCAAGATGCACCACAGAGCTCGGCCGTACTGACAATGCCGGGCCACATTCTCTGCACGGACCGAGAATCCCCAGCCCAGAAAGCTTTTCAATTTGCAATGACTGACTACAAGGAATATCAGGCACATCGCGAAAGTCAAATCATTTCCCCCCATATTTTCTGCCTAATTTTAGTCGTATGCAATTCCTACCCATCAGATATTACCTCCACTATCACATGACCACCACTGAACAGGGATGGGCAAAAGCATGCACACACACCCCTTTGCAACTTGCAATGCTAATCGCCCACCTCTTTTCAAACTGCAGTGCAGGTTTCGCAGGGAAAGTGCTATCTGCCCCCCCCATACGAATGAGCTCATACACCCGTGATTGGCTGACAATCATTGTGAGTGGCAGGGAAGTGAACATATGCCATCCCTCCCTCCCATGAGCTTGATCAATTACCTCCCATGGACTCCCGGTCACAGATGGCTGTGGCATTAACCTGGATTTGAGCTTGCAATCTCTGGATTAATAGCCATGTTTCTTGTCAATACTCCACTCGAAAGCCCGACATTGTGCAACTCTACTTGGAACAAATCAGATCTGACTTGAAAAAGAGTCAATAAATGTTTTTCAGTCATATCTGAGAGTAGTCTCGGGATGGCGAACTTGGTGTCTCTACATATCGTGTCGTGTCTCCGACCTCTGTTTGGGCAAGGAAGTCTCCAAAGGATACATATCAGGAGTTTCACCAGCCAATCAACCTTTCATCTGGTCGACTGGGTTTACCTCTATTCAAGTATGTACGCAGCAGTCAACTAGTTCTGAATGGCGGCGTGTGCACAAAATGGCCATGGCACATTAAAAGGCTCTGGGTAAACAAGCACAATCAATGCACCGCACAAAGGCAGACCAGCAGTACTATTTTTTTTTTATTTAGTGCCCAGTCACAGAAAATGCTCTTTTCATGTCACTCGTTGCATAATGACCAGATAAAGACATCTTTACTGTTGCAATGAAATTCAGTTTAGCAGCAATTATAAAAAGAAAATGCACAAAGAACAACTAACGAACTATACTAAGCTATACATGTATAGTCACATATTCACAGGAGTGTGTGTCAAAGGTGCTCGATCTATACCAGGCAAGAGGTAGAACTTTTAAGTCAACTACTATTTGGAAAATCATGGCAAGTAGTGAAACTCATATATTATATATCATACACACACACACACACACACACACACACACACACACACACACACACACACACACACACACACACACACACACAAAGTGACCTCTCGCTACTTCGTGTTTCAGTTTCTGCGGCTTCAATGCATCGCAGGTTTTTCAAAAATAGTCATCGAAAAAAAAAAAAATAAGGAAATTAAGGAAGAATGAGGGAAACGTTAAGGAAACTTCTGCAAAACAAGGTCAATTATTCAAAAAAAAACAAATAAACAAATAAACAACCCAACAAAACTACTTACATTTCTATGCGAGTTACGCATCTGAGTGTGTGCGAGTGTCTGTATGTGTGTATTTATATTTTATTTACATCTTATCCATTATTTTTGAATATTTCATTGTTATTATAAGCATTTATAGCATTGAATATATATTTATTGATATTATATACAAATATATATGTACGTATACGTCAATCAGGGAGGGTCGATCCTACTTCGCGGAAATTGGTGGTTGCGGGGAGGGGGGTCCTCGGTCCCCATTAACCGTGGAAAGTGAGGGATCCCTATATTATATATATATATATATATATATATATATATATATATATATATATATATACACACACACACAAATATACACACACACACACACAGTGGTACATCACCTTACAAAATTAATCCGTACCAGAGCCTTTTTCTTAACCTGGGTTTTTCGTAAATTGAACCGCATTTTACATGTAAAACATGTGATTCGTTCCAAGGCTCCCAATACTACCCCCTAAACCCTTTAAAAATTATAAAAGCATACCTTTTAAGACCTCCTTCTGCTTCAATATCATACCGATGGTAGACAGGTTTGGCCATATTCCTTTGCGATATCACGAGCCCGCTTCCTCTTTTCACTCGCACCGGAAATACAGAGTATTTCAGAGACAAAAAATTTTGGAAAATGTTTTTCGTAAACTGGATTTTTTTTGTTTGCTGGGACTATCATAAGGTGAGGTAACACTGTGTGTGTGTGTGTGTGTGTGTGTGTGTGTGTGTATGTATATATATATATATATATATATATATATATATATATATATATATATATATATATACATAGATAGATAGATAGATAGAGAGATAGATAGATAGAGAGATAGACAGACAGACAGACAGACAGACAGACACACACATACACACACAAGTACACACAGGGATATATATATAAAAATGTGTTTTATATTGGCAGTAGGATGCTGAGTTTGTGTGTGTCCTCCCCAAGGTCACTAAATATTAGCAAGCGTATGTTCAGATTGGTTAAACTACTCTTTGGACATCAGATAATATTCTATTACCAGAAAAAACAACACAGGAAAAAACACTACGGAAATGGTTATGACTAAAAGCTAATGCTAGCCAGCCTATTTACTGTTCGTTTAAAGATAAGTTTTGAAAAGAACAGCATTTATATAAAAGTGCTTTAAAAAAGAAAATTATTTTAAAACTACCAAACATGACCTTATCAGCTTGGTACGAGGAACATGCCTTCTTCGGTACGACATAATGGCGATGTCTGGACGAGAACCCATATTACCTGGTTTGACCAAACCAGAAGTGCCACTAGCTACTGCCGCTAGAAAACTGGAAGTCGGTTTCCTCAGAATGTCAGTTTCTTCAGTCTGAATAATTTAATCAAAAACCAACAAAATATGGAATTAAAGTATTATATATTAAGAATAATTGTTAGGTGAGGCTTTGCCCTGCTACTGGTCACATGTAAGCCAGTACAACCTGTTGCATGGTCGAGTAGTCGGCGACTAAACCGGCTCCCCCACCAGGTTCCAAATTTGGTGAGTCGGGTGGCAAGCAACCCAGTAGGAATAAAAACAAGACCTATCAAAGGGCGGATGAACTCTTTAGAGCAGTGGTTCCTAACCTGGGTTCGATCGAACCCTTGGGGTTCGGTGAGTCAGTCTCAGGGGTTCGAGACTGACAAGCTGTCAAGAGGTCAAGACACACACCTGACTCATATTCATGACGACAGGCCCCGCTTGGCCATCACTGGCTGCAGGTGATCACGCTACATTGCTTGGCCAATCTGTGCTGCAGGAAATTTGGTGCGCTCAGTAGTCGAATTGTGACTGTTGTGATGGTACGTCGTGTGATTTCTTTCTTAATGTTTTAATCTATACTATGTTGAGTAAAAAAGAAAATGGTCGGAACAATATGTACAACATGGATTCACATATATAACGGAACGTGATATTAGTCGGCGTCCTATCTGCATGATTTGCAAAGTCGGATCAACCCTGTGCTGACTGACATATACTTACATGTACATATAATATCAATAAATACATATTCAATACTATAAATGCTTATAATAACAATTAAACATTCAAAAATAATGCGTAAGATGTAAATAAAACAAATACACACACATACAGACGCAAGCGCACGCTCGCACACAGATGCGCACCTCACATAAAAATGTGAGTAGTTGTGATGGGCGGAGTTCATGCATTGTATTGGTTTTGTTCTTTGAACACAGTGATGTTAACGCACGGTTCATTTTGGTGCCCCAATAAAAACGTATACCTGTGTCTTGAATTTGAAAAAAAAAATCATATTTTATTTTTCACTAAAGAAGGGTTCGGTGAATAAGCATATGAAACTGGTGGGGTTCCGTACCGCCAACAAGGTTAACAACCACTGCATTAGAGTCAACGGCCAGCTAGCTAGAGATGGTGTCTCAATAAAAACACCCTGCAGAAAGAACTTTGTGCCTCTACTGCGGATTTTTTGCCCTTCATATACAGCCATGACAATGTTATGTCTGCCGCCTACGCCCAAATTCCTGCAGGGCACCCAGATTGAATGATTGATATGAAGAATAATTTTTTAATATTTAGACTTTTTTCAAACGCTAAACGCATCTTTATTGGACTGCTGAAAACAACCTGATGGGTGTACTGTATATAACCAAGTCTGAATCCATTCTGATCAGTCGGTTTTTAATACAGTAAAACCTCCGCTGACGAACGCTTAAGCTCACGAACTTTTCGCCTCAAGAACATTAAATTTGCGAGCATATAGTCTCTGCTGACAAACTAGTTTTCGGCGGACGAACCAAACCATGCGGTCGAACAGCGCCACGGTGGCGGCCACGAGAAGCTGACGCACGCTCACGGCGTCACAGTTAAATCACCCCTTTCTTTGAGTGCGGACGTGGTTTGTGTTTGCAAGACATTTTGGACCATATTGAGTGTACTTTTGCTATTATGGGACCGAAAAAGACCCCACCACAGGCGGAGATCATTGAAAAACACGAACGAGGTGTGCGTTTGTGTGACTCAGCGTCCCAGTACCAGTACGCTAAGTCTACCATTGCTCCCATCCTTAAGAACAAGGAAGCTATTAAGGGTGCGTGTGTGGCTAAGGGTGTTTCCAAACAGTAGGCGTTTCCAAACGCTCCTTCCAAACAGTAAGTCCCTCCCTCCCTCCTCCTCCCACTCCATTCCATCAAGCCATCAACTACCATCACAAAGGTAAATAAAACCACTTTATTATACAGTACAGTTTATTTCTTTAATTACAATACAAGAGCACATTTATTATACATAAAATAAGGTATATTTTTGTGTAGTTTTAAGGCTTATTTAGTAGAAAATTATGTTTTATGGGGACCTGGGAACGGATTATTCTCATTTTAATGGTTTCTTATGGGAAATAAATGTTCGGAAGACGAACTTTTCGCCTCACACACACTTTCTGGGAACCAATTATGTTCGTGAGCTGAGGTATCACTGTACATCTGAATTAATTCTCTCCTTGAAATACATTGGCAGTATTCTATCAGCATAGGGAAGTAGACCATCAGAGCTTCCATGCCACATGATTTTTTTTTTCCTGCCACCGTCAGACTGGCAGCTCGTCACATGGAATGCTGCCATTTACAGTATCGCTTTGAAAGGAAACAGAATATCAGGTGGTAAGGTGGGGCATTTTCCATATTTTTGACACCACTTGTCACCGTCAACCGTTTCACAGTGAAATAACAATAAAATCAATCTACGAGCTCAACGTATCAAATTTCTGCGATCCACAAACATGCACAGGGCCATGATTAATAACTCTGCTGATTGCTGTGTTTGATTATAACAAATAAACTAGTAATGAGCCTCTATTAATAGGAACGATTTCATTGCAGTACCACACAGCTGATGACACACACCTTTCATTACTGTGGATTACTTGGTTATTACTGACACACGTTAATTGTACAATAAGAGATTGTTACTAAAATAAGATCCTGAAGTTAATACGTTAGCAGGTGCAACCTTGTGGAAACATCTTCAGATCATTACCTTACAAGTGTTCCATGTTGGGAGGCAAAGTGCTGAAGTGATCAGTTGGCACGTCTGCCTCCCAGCAAGAATATCCTGGGTTTGAGTCGCAGGCTTAGCGAGGGCATCTCTTTGTGGAGTTTGCATGTTCTCAGCATGCTTTGTGGGCTTCCTCCAGGTACTCCGGTTTGTTCCTACAGTCCAAAGATGCACATTAGATTAAATGGTTGTTCCAAATTTCCACTAGGTTTGAGGGTGTTGATTTGCGCTGGACTGGTGAGCTGTTCAGAGTGTACCATGCCGTCAATCAGTGTCGGTTGAGATAGGACTAAGTGGTTAGGTGAATGAGCGAATAATTAGCCTAATGTGCATATCTTTGGACTGTAGTGGGTGGCAAAGTACTTGGAGGAAACCCACTTAATCCTACTAGGGTCATGGGGAGCTGAAGCCTATCAGAGCCAACACTGAAGAAGGCAGGATATACCCTGTAAAGCTTGCTAGACCATTGCAGGGTAACATCCACATAGCAATTCACAATCACATATCAATCACATCCACTCCCAGGGGAAATTTGGAACAACATATTAGAATAATTTCTTTTTTTCTGTGATTATTTTGATGTACTGTATTAATCCCGCAAGGGAAATTATCGCTTCCGCATTTAACCCATCCAAAGTGATCACCCATGCACACACACGTAAAAAGTGAGCGCCTGGAGAGCAGTTGGGGGTTATTGCCTTGCTCAGGGGAACTTCAACCATGAATATCAAGGAAGGGAAGATGCAGCTCACTCAATCACCGCCACATTTTCTTGCTGTTTTGGGAATTGAACCAGCAACCTTTCGATACCAAAGCTGCTTCTCTTACCATTAGGCTATGGCTGCCCCAAAAAGATGTCTGAAGTGGGATTAATGTGCACATCTTTGGACTGGTTGAGGAAAACGGAGTACCCGGAGGAAACCCGCTCAAACACAGGAAAAACATAACAAAACTCTAAATATAGATGCCCCCGCCAAGCCCATGACATGACTTGAACCCAGGACTTTCCTGCTGTGAGGTGTACATGCTAACCTCTACGCCCCCTTTTGCAGTCCAATCCTTCAGAAAAACAAATGAGTTCAAAGCTCCTGTTCTATTCTTTTTCGCAATCAACCGTATTGATTAGTCTGTATGAGAGCCTTGAAGAGGGCTTTGTGCATCTGTGGATCAGCGTATATACATCAAGGGTGTTTGGCAGGTTTATTTGCACTGCTTCAAGACAATAGTGCCTCTGAGTGAGGTGATTAAAAGCTCCTTCTTTATTGAGATCACCCTTTTAATCAATGGCTTTCTGTGATCAGCTGAAGTTCTGAATGTCCTTCTAGCAGAGCAGGATGAGTGTTCGGGTAACTAGTTGCCAGTTCAGACTTTGAGTGTCTTATAAAAGGAACCTGCCATTTTATGTTCTGCAATGCCCAATTAAACAAATCTAATGCCAAGAGAAAGGGGAGAGTTATTTCATTAAGTGGATAAGGTTAATGAGTTATTTGTATGGTTGATGTCTTCTGGCTGTTTCAAAGGTTAGGTGCTTCCATCCTGTTGCCCTTTGGATTTATGGTTAGAATGCATGCATTTACACGCTCTTCCAGGGAACCATAATGAGAGCGAGAACACACTGCTTGTACAGATGTAAGCCAATGTTAAACGAACAGACTACGGAGAGATGAACATCGAGACCCCTCATCCACCAAGCCTTTCTTCTCAGCACAAGTTTGCAGAATCATTGCCTTTTAAAAGATTAGCGATGCATAGCGTCTTGTGACCTTCAGTTCAGAAATCACACTAAATAGACATTTTTATATATATATATATATATACACAGTAGGCCCTTGATTATTCGTGGTTTTGCACCCACGGTTTGAGTATTCGCTGATTGACGAGCAACCGGCACGTGATTCAAATTCAGCCAATGGCTGTCCTCCTTTTTCCTGATTGGTTGAGCTCATGTCCCGCCCCTTTTTTCTCATTTGCGCACAAGTTGTCAATGAGCCTCTTTTTTTGTGTGTGTTTTAATTACCAGTTAAGCTCTATAATACCACTCAAACGCTATGCGTCTTCTCTGGCTAAGCGCTAGAAAACGCTGGATGTTTCTTCTGAAGAAATAAGACTTTCTCCTGAGAAACGACGGTTTTCTCTGAACTGTTGTATTAAAATATTTTTCAATTATTATTCCAGTACGGTGCCCAAGTTCATGTTTATGCATGAGATTTTATGTTCTGTAGCCTGTTTAACAAATTATACAAAAAAAAAGGATAAACTTTATTACAGTCCTCTTCATGTCCTTTTACATTGAACTTGGAGTGACGTCTCCAAGATGGTGCTGCCCAGAGGGCGACGTCGCGGAGTTCTCAGAGTCCAACTGTTTCTTTGTTCATTTTAATTTGTTTGTTCATGTTTTGCACAATGCTCGTCTATGATCGGTCGACCCGACTACAGCTATGAGCAGCTTCAGCTTCAGCTTCCAGCTCGTCCACACATTAATACTGTATTAATGAGTAAGACTGTCTATAGAATATGTTTAAGAAGCATATTTTAGCGCATGTAATAGATACATAGTATTTTACTTCCGGCTGCTCATTCGCGCACGTTACGTGATACGTGGGGTTTTACTTCCGGGTACAGAACTCGCAGATTATCTTGATTCGTGGGAGGGCTTGGAACCGAACCCCCGCGAATGTCGAGGGCCTACTGTGTGTGTGTGTGTGTGTGTGTGTATATATATATATATAAAAACACACATACATATATACATATATATATATACATATACACATATACATATATATACACATATACATATATATATATATATATATATACACACACACACATATATATATACACACACACACACACATATATACACACACACACACATATATATACACACACACATATATATATATATATATATATATACATACATATACATATACAGGACATCCATATATTATATGTACATACACACACACACACACACACACACACACACATCACTTTCTTCATGTACTGTTTTCAAATCATCGACTTGAGGCTGAATTTACAGTTTTATAAAATTCACACAACAAATACCGAGGTCATGAAAATAGCCCGATCAATTCAGCCTGAATCGACGGGCTCGAACCAGAACACAACTGTGCAGCTGTGATCTTCTTGTCAGGACTGTCATACGAATAAGCTCCGGTTGCTTCTTAAGAGCAAATATTGGTCAAACACAAACAAATGAGGCAGCTCACAATGACTGGAAGCTCTAAAGAACCAGTGTATTGACTCACTGAATTCCCTCTCTGTCTCCAATCGCTGTGAAGATCCCAGCAGCTCGTTTGAATACCAATAACTGTGTGCTGACGGAAAGACGGACGATGGGTGAGGAGGGTTAACAGCAGCCATCACACACCAGTGTGAGCACATTGAGAAACAAGAGGTCCCCGAGCGCCGCATGTACGTGCTGCTTTGTGAAATCACCGGATCATGAAAACGCTGTGGACTCCGTTTACGAACTATAATCATACACTGTATGTCACTCTCATACCTAACATCCCACATATGATAAAATATTTAATTGTTTATTCCGTCTATGTGCACATTAGAGTTGTGGATTAATACGTATCGTGATACAGTGGTTACACTTCATGATATTGCGAATAATGTATGCTAGGTTGCCTACTCATTTTTTTAGAAAAAGGCATCACAGTGGTGAATTGGTTAGCACGGATAATTCACGGCAAGAATGGCTTTGGGTTCGAGCCCTGGGCCTTGCAAGGGTGCTTCTATGTCGAGTGTGCTTGTCCTCCTCGTGCTTTGCGTGGGTTTCTTCTGGGATCTCCGGTTTCCTCCAACTGTCCAGACAAGCACAAAGAGCGGACTGCATATTTTCGCTGGGCGGCACAGTGTCGTAATGGTTAGTATGTCTACCTCACAGCATCAGAAGGTCCGAGTCTCAGGCTCTGTAACAGCATTTCTGCGTGGACTTTACATGTTTTCCTTGTGTCTGAATGGGTTTCCTCCAGGTACTCCAGTTTAACCACAGAATCCTATTATATAGACACTGAGGCCTATTTCAGCCGACCTTGAAAGAAGGTAGGGTACACCTTAAACAGCTTGCCAGACCATCGCAATGCAACACTTACATAACCATTCACAATCACATCCACACCCGGGACAGTTTGAAACAGCCTATTAGCCTCACATGCATGTCTTTGCACAGTGACAGGAAATCAGAGTACCAGGAGGAGAACCTGCAAACTCCACACAGAAATCCCCACATCGAGCTTGAGACTCACCACCAGGGCCTTCTTGCTTGGAGACGGACACGCTAACCACTACACCCATGTCACCCTCAGGAGTAAACTGCAGCTCTGATTTCAATGGAATTACTGTAAATCTATAGCTATTGATGGCTATTTGACAAACAACTCCAACACATTTCTGGTGTAACTTGGCCTCAAGAGGATCGTTCCCTGTCATTATTGCTCCTGTCTTGCTCATTAGGGATCTGGATTCCTGTAATTCTGCTCTTGCCAAAGCTAAAGTGGAAAGGATAAAGGAATGCCAATGGAAGAACTCAAAAGGCCTGTACCGACCACCAACCTCAGCCATATGGATCACTTTTTGGATAACCTGGAATGTGGACAGGCGTCAAAACATGACATCAGTGCCTGACCTCAATCATTTAGAGCAGTAACTTGAGGACATATGGGTCTGATGGTCAGGTATACACAAAATTTTCACCATCTTCATGCCAGCATATAACAGTGGGATGACATTTCCACAGAATACAGTCATTCCTTGCCACTTCGCGATTTGAGCACCGCGGTCTTGGTACATCGCTGTATTAAAAAAAAAAAAAATTCATTAAAAAAAAAAAAAAAAAAAAAAAAAATCAAAATTCGTGCTGAAACTCGCATGGAAGCAAGCGGAAGGCAGGGACCCAAGGCAGGCTGCGTCCATTGTTTCCAAACGACAGACTGAAGTGCCCCTCCTCCCCAGTTCAGGCAGGGACCGCCCACTCAATTCAATCTCGCAAGCTGATTGGCTTAGACACGTGATGCTATTGCCTCCCACCTACTCAACTCAATATCGCAAGATGATTGGCTTAGACGCTTGATGCTGTTGCCTCCCGCCCACTCAACTCAATCTCGCAAGCTGATTGGCTTAGACGCGTGACGCTGTTGCCTCGCACATTCCCGCGGGATTTTTTGTGATCAAACTGTATAGTGTTTGTGACCGTCCTGCACCGCGGAGAAGAGCTACAGTATTGTCAGAGTTGAGTATAATACTTAAAGTATTTATATATAAATTCTAATTAAATATTAATACATTACAGTATTTACATATACACTTTATTTAAATATACACTTCTTGATATTGTATAAACGCGAAAACATAGAAATGAGACAACATGGTAGAAATGGGGGGGGGGGTGCGTTCCTACTTCGCGGTTTTTCAAATATCGCGGCCAGGTCTGGTCTACATTATCCGCGATATTCAAGGGATGACTGTAGTAAGCGGTTTAAAAGTAAGGGTCACGAGGAAGTTGGTGCCCATCACAATCGACAAATTCCGTGTACACCCTGAACAGCTCACCAGTCCATCATAAAGCCAAGACTCACACTAGGGGTAGTTTAAGAATATTCAATTAGCGCAATGTGTGTGTCTTTGAACTGAGAAGAAAAGAAAAAAAAAAAAAAGAGTGCAATAATGAAACTCACATTCGCACAAAAAGAGCATGCAAACTCGACACATGCCATCGCCCATCCCAGGGATTGAATCCCTCAACTTTCTTGTTGCGCGGTGGCCGTGCTAATCGCATGTCACCCCTGTAACTACGTCACTAGTCGAAGTCTCTTTAAAAATTGTGGAAAATTTAATGATAGAACCTGGTCATGAATGATACGATACGGTTATTATGCTAGGCCGGCACGTAGGCGTAATGGTTAGCGCGTGCACCTCACAGCACAAAGGTCCTGGATTCGAGTCCAGGGCTCAGAGAGGGCATTTTTGTGTGAGGGCTGAATGTTCTCTTCATACTTGAGTGGGTTTTCTCTGGGGTACACCGGTTTCTTCATACAATGCAAAGACATGCACATTAGGCTAATTACTCACTCAGTTACTCATTTACCGAGCCACTTAATCGGAGTTTTGGGGAGGTTGGAGCCTCTCTCAACCGACACTAGTTCAACACTAACTAACTTCCAAATTACTCTCTAGGTGTGACTGAATAATAGTGGGTGTGTTGCTCTGCAATAGACTGAGGATCTGTTCAGGGTGTACCCCATTTTCACCCAGAGTTGACGGAGGTAGGCTTCCGCCTTACTACAACTTAAATTGGACTAACCAATTCGGCAAAAGAATCTATGAGTGAGTGTTATTATACTAGTTCAGCACGGTGGACCAGTAATTGGCACGTCCTCTATAGGTAAAGAAAGTCCCAGTTCTGTGTGGACTTTGCACGTTTCTTTACCCTGTGCCTGTGCGGGCTTCCTCCGGGTATCCCAGTTTCCTTCAACAGTCCAAAGACATGCACACTAGACTAATTGGCTGTTTAAAATTGCCCCTTGGTTGGAGTGTGAATGGTGGTGTGTTTTACCCTGTTCAGGGTGTACTCTACCTTCACCCAGAGTCAGCTGAGACAGGCTTCACCCTCCCCATGATTGAACGGAAAAATAGATCATTATGAATTTTATATTGGTTCACCACTATTAACCCAGTGTGATTTAGATATAAGTAGGTAAAGTCTGTTGGGTTTGTACACCCGATTCCAGTGGCTCATCAGGCCGGTGCCTATCCCCGGGTTCCGTAGTGTGACGCGACCAGGAGTTCAACTCAACTCCTCCTGGATGGGACGCTATTCCATCGCAGGTTACCTTCCCAGTATATTTTTACTGGTACCCATTTATACTGCTGGGTGAACAGAGGCACACTTGTGGTTGGAGACCTTGCCCAGGGGTCTTAGCACAGTGAGGGTCTCAGTGGGATTGGAACTCACAACCTCCCGATCATGAGTGCAGCACCCTAACCACTACACCACCGGCCCCGTGTGATTTAGATATAGGACTCATAAAAGGTTTACTATGTATCTCAGTTCATTTTCTGTAACCGCTTAATCCTGATTAGGGTTGCGGGGAGGCTGGCCCCCATCCCAACCGAAACCGGGCGAGGACAGAGTACACCCTGGACAGCTCGCCAGGCCAGTGCAGGGTGGAAACACGCTGACGGCTTTGCAGCTACTCTTAACGAAAGTCAGCAATGGTTCTTTTACATGAACCTCACACCATAGACGGTGGCAGACATGGTCGGCCTTTGATAACCCAGTTAGCTGCACTGGGACAGTGTGACAACCTTGTGGAGAGTGCGACTCGAACCCCCAACCTTAGGATCAGCGATCCAGCGCCCTATACCACTAGACCACCACTTCCCTTTACTATATATCTGTGAATGCATATATACTGAATATAATTGAGGGTAAAGCCAGAGGTAGAACATGCCCACATGGACCGACTGCGAGCCAACAGTGGTACACTTGGAACAATGCAACAGTTTCATAGTTCTTAATGAGCATCCTCACATTCCACATGCTACCACTAATTTGAGAAATCTCCAGCACAAAGACATAATTAGACAAACTAATTAGACACAGACTTTGTTGCACAGAGAGCCTCCACAGTTCAAGCTATCCGCCTACCTGCCGTGTGCTAAAATAAGACGGAGCCATCAAGAACATGTATGCTAATTCTCTTCGACAAGTGCACCTTGGCATATCCGGGAAGGCTACGTCGTGGCAGCCACTTCTTCCTGCTACAAAAGCAGCTTTAATCTACATAAGTACATTAAAGGCAATGCATAAAGTGAAAAATATTGTTTTGTCTCCAAACGTACAAGAGATCTTCTTTCTCACGATCAGTCATTTGCCAAACTAATGTGTTTCCTCTGGGCGCTGCAGTTTTCTCCAACTGTCCAAAGACGTGCATATTGGGTGAACTGGATATTCTCGCTGGGCAGCATGGTGGTGTAGTGTTTAGCACATCCACCTCACAGCATTAAAGGTCCTGGGTCTGAGTCCCAGACTACATGAAGGCAATCTATGTGGACTTTACATGTTTTACTTATGCTTGCATAGGTTTCCTCTGGGTTCTCCAGTTTACCCACTTAATCCTACTACGTACTCGGGTTACGGAAAGGTACAGTATGTCAGCTGACTCTGGCCAACAGCTGGCTACACCTTGAAAAACTTGCAAGATCATCGCAGGGCAAATATACACACTCACACCAAGGGCCAAGTTAGAACATGTAATTAGCATACCGGTGGCGTAGTGGCTAGCACGTCCGCCTCACAGCAAGAAGGCCTGGGTTCGATTCCAGGCCGAGGCGTTTCTGTGTGGACTTTGCATGTTCTCACCGTGCTTGTGTGGGTTTACCCCGGTACTCCGGTTTCCTCCCACAGTCCAAAAACAGGCACAGTAGGTTAATTGGCGGTTCCAAATTGCCCGTAGGTGTGAGTGAGCCCGTATGTGGCCTGGCGAACCATACAGTAGATCATTGTGATCACAGCCATGACAATCCCTGTATGAGCATCATTCAAGCTTCAGGGATTGACGTCCATTCCTTGTGATTGGATGTAATTGTGTATCGAGAGAGAGAGAGAGAGAGAGAGCGAGAGAGAGAGAGCATACCGGTAATACACATGTAATCGGATTGCGGAAGGAAACTTTAGTGCCCAGAGAAAACCCACACAAGCACATGCAAACTCCACGCATAACATACAATTGCTCTCGCCAAGCCCAGGACCAAAAACTAGGACCTTCTTGTTGTGAGGCAGACATGCTTACCACGTCACCATCTCAAATGGAGAAAATAAATTATATAAAACGTTTCTGGAAGATTCATTATTTATAGTTATCCACCCTGAAAAGGACAAAAAAAACCTGCCTTAGAATAAAAAATGGTTGAACTGGAGAGCCCCAATTCAGAGTCCATGGAGAATGACAGACACAGAGGTGAAGAAAAAGTAATTGATTTTAAAAGTGACAGGGAAAGCTACAGTCTCAGGATAGATCCGGTGCTCACCAGCATGGAAGAGATCGGAGAACATGACTCAGTAAAAATGATAATAAAGACTGAACACTACTAAACTGTCTCCTGACCAACACTGTAGCATGAAAAATTAGATGGAAAAAAAAATGTAGAATGGACCTTGATTAAATAAAAGCGTTTTCTCCAATATCTGTTCAGGGTGTAAGGTTAGGTAGGTAAGGTAAAGATAGGTAAAGTCTGTTGGGCTTTTTACACCCGAGCCCAGTGGCTCATCAGGCCGGTGCTTATCCCCGGTTTCCGTAGAGTGAAGCAACCAGGAGTTCAACATCTCCTGGATGGGACGCTAGTCCATCGCAGGTCACCTTCCCAGTATATTTTTGCTGGTACCCATTTATACTGCTTGGTGAACAGAGGCATACTTGTGGTTGAGACCTTGCCCAGTGGTCCTAGCACAGTGGGAGTCGAACTGGGATTTGAACACACAACCTCCCGATCAGGAGCCCAGCACCTGAACCACTACGCCACCGGCCCCACGAGTAAGGGCAGTGGTAGCCTGGTGGTAAAAGGTGCTGGATCGCTGATCCTAGGGTTGGGGGTTGGAGTCCCAAACTCCACAAGGCTGTCCATGTGCCCCCAGTGGAGCTAACTGGGTTATCAAAGGCCGGCCATGTCTCTCACCGTCTATGGTGAGAGGTGTAAAAGAACCATTGCTGACTTTCGTAAAAAGAGTAGCTGCATAGCCATCAGCGTGTTTCTGCCCCTTGCGAAGCGTTGTGTCAGGAAGGGCATCCAACGTAAAAACCTACGCCAAATCAAACATGCGGCTCACAGATTCGCTATGGCGACCCGAGGAAAAAAAAAAATGGAACAGCCGAAAGGAAAAGAAAAAGATCTGATCAAGGTGTACCCTCACTGAGTCTCGGCTGAGAAAGGCATGTCTTTTCGGCGAGTAATTCACATCAATACAAGTTACTGGCAGCAGTAGACAAAGTGCTACAGAAGGCATAACAGCTAAACTCTGGCAATCTTAGATTGTAGCGATTGCACTCCAGAGTTATACAGAATGGTGTGAAAATAAAAACATCCACTGTGTTGTATTTCTGCAGCTAGAAATTGTCTTGCTGATGAGAGACGTAAGAGGAGAATGACCAGACAGATTCACGTTAACAGTAAGGATTTCATTCCTTCATTCAACTGCTTAATCCGACCAGCTGACACTGAGCGAAGGTGTCCCTTGCCGAGCCAGGACCTTCTCGCTTTGAGGTAAACATGCTAACCTCTATGCCACCCGTTTATGTAACTCGAATAACATGACACCTCTGTGCTGTTGTACTCATCATCTTATTTCAAGCACTCTTACTACAGTTTTCACAGATGTTCACATCTGGTTACTAAGAAAGGTTTTTTGTTCTTTTTCAGGAAACTGTGCAAGCATGGAAAGAACATGCAAACTTCACACAAAAACACGCATGCCCAGAACTCGAACCCAGGAGCGTCTTACTGTGATGCAAACTCGTAATAAGTGGAGTGTTTTAATTATGGGTTAAAAAAAAAATTGTAATCAAGGTAAATAATTATTGCTGGTTACTAAAAGGGCGACACTGTATGTAGTGGCTAACATGTCCACCTCAAAGCAAAAGGGTCCCAAGCTTGATACCTGAGATTGACTCTTTTTTTTTTTTTTTGCGGACTTTGCATGTTCTCCTTGTGCTTGCATGGATTTCCGCCAGTATCTCTGGCATCCACTCACAGTATAAAAACAATCACTTTAGGCTAACTGGATATTTCAATTTGCACCTTAGTATATATATGTGTGTGTGTGTACTGTATTTATGTTTTATTTATATCTTATGCATTATTTTTTAATGTTTAATTGTCATTATAAGCATTTAGAGCATTGAATATGTATTTATTGATTTTATATACACATATACATGTACATATACGTCAGTCGGGGGGGGATCGATCCTACTTCACGGTAATCGGCGGTCGTGAGGTAGTCTCGGTCCCCGTTAACCGCGGAAAAAAAAAAAAAAATATATATATATATATATATATATATATATATACATACACACACACACATATGCATACATACACATAGGGATCTCTCACTTTCTGAGGTTAATTGGGACCACACGACCATCGAAATCCGTGAAGTAGGACCCCCCCCCCCAACCCCGCCTCATGACTGACGTATACGTACATGTATGTGTATATAATATGAATAAATACATATTCAATGCTATAAATGCTTATAACAACAATTGAACATTAAAAAAATATCATAAGATGTAAATAAAATATAAATACACACACATACAGATGGTATTGCATGAGAAGAAGACAACACACATACATACGCACACACGCATGCGCAGATGCGCGTGCACACACAGATGCAAAAATATAACTAGGTTTGATGGGAGATTTTGGGTTGTTTTTTGTTGGTTTAGGGTTTTTTTTTTTTGCATAATTGGCCTTGTTTTTGTGGCATTTTCCTTAACCTTTTCCCCAATTCTTCCTGAATTTCCTTATTTTTTTTAATTTAATGAATATTTATTTTTCTTTATTTTTTAACCCGCGATGCACTAAAGCCGCATGAATTGAAGCGCAAAGTAGCGAGGGATCCCGGTACATATATATGTATACACATACAGTACACACATGACAAGTCGATTTGAAAATTAAACTTTTTATAGCAAAATGTATTTAATTTAATTTTTGTTCTTCAAAAGAACAGTTGAGAGAGTTGTGAACTAAATATCATGAATCAAATAGAATAGTGTGATACATTACATGTCTCACTCTCAATGAGCAACGTAGCATGAGATGACAAGCTAATTAATTCGCAAAGTGATAAATTAATCATAGGTTACAAATGTGGAACTTTTTCCTGTCAAAAGCGAGATATATACAAAACTTCATCTATTTGGAGCTACATTCAATCAGGACCACAGGATTATTGCGATCATGCATACATTCACTCGCGCTTCCAAAAAAAAACAAAAAAAACAATCTGCTAACCCAAAAGATTCAGACCGAGTGTGTACCTGCCAGATCCCTGGAGGAAACTCAGATTCCTGCCAAGCAAGGTTATCAGTGCACTGCAATAAACGGACTACATTCATTAACAAGCCCTGGAGCCGAGAGGGTCTTCCAAATCCCCAGAGCTCAATGTGTCTTCTCTCACTTTTATGTGCTAAAGATTAAAGCTAAAGGCCACTTCCCTGTGCTCACACGCCCATTTTTACATCCTCCCCTGTCTCACATCTTTCCCTTTCTTGCTTAACTGCTACACTGGTACCGGGCTTTCTCTTTATTTTGTTGAGGAACCATGTAACTGTGCACCTTTCAATTTTTTCGAAGAAAAATTTAAAGGTTAGAGCTCTGTGCATTGTGCCTTAATATTTTCTATAAGCAGCCCAAGGGGAAGAAAAAAAAACAAATACAAAAAAAAAAAAAACCAAAGGAAAGAACTAGGTGGTGTTCTCTGTTGGATCATATCGCCACTGGATATTGGTTTTTTTTGTTTGTTTGTTTTTAAAGCTAGCTGTTTTGTCCTTCAAAGGCAACGGCATGCATCAAAACATGCGAGGAGTATAAAATATTAGTGGTTTATATCTTATGTGTATTTTCCTTTCTATGTGTGGGTTTTAAATGTTCATTATTGTGGTAGGTAAGTCTGTTGGGTTTTTACACCCGAGCCTAGTGGCTCATCAGGCCGGTGCTTATCCCCGGTTCACGTAGCGTGAAGCAACCAAGAGTTCAACTTATTCTGGACGGGACGCTAGTCCATCACAGGTTATCTTCCCAGTATATTTTTACTGGTACCCATTTATACTGCTGGGTGCACAGAGACACACTTGTGGTTGAGACCTTGCCCAGGGGTCTTAGCACAGTGGGGGTCTCAGTGGGATTTGAACTCACAACCTCCCGATTATGAGCCCAGCTCTCTAACCACTACACCACCAGCCCCACTCATTATTGTGGTACAATACTTTATTAGATTTAAAGGAATGCATTCCCTCGCCAGGTGGAATCATCCACAATGTCTTTCTGAAACCATTTGCTTACTCCTGTACACGAGTGTGAATGATCTCCGAACCAGGTGCCATGATATTAATAAACATCACCATCGTTTTTATGTCACTTGAAATCGTTTCCCTTCATCCGTCATTCAACATTTGATCTCAACATCAATTTATAGAAAATGGGAAGGTCTATCTGATATGCACAAAATTATTATTGTTATTAAAAACAGACATAGGAACAAAAAACAAATTAAGATGTAGAATAGGTCAATAAGATATACTAAGCCTGTGAGCATGGCAGCACTGTGGCATAGTGGTTCAAGTCAATGCGCTTGTTCTCTGCATGCATGGGTTTGCTCGGAGTACAGTTTCCTCCCACAGTTCAAAGACATGCATATTAGGCTAATTGGCTGTCCCAAATTGCTTCAAGATGTGCATGTGGGTATAAATGGTTATGTTTTGTTTACCCTGCAAGGGTCTGGTGAGCCTCCACCCAGTGTTGGTTGACATAGGCACCAGCCTCACTGTGACCCTAGGAGGATGAAACAGTTCAGTAAATGAGCAGGAGTGAGTGAGTAAATCTGTCAGTAGGGTTGGTTGAAGATAAAATATACACACTATTCAATAATTAATGGGCCCTGTAATAACCGTCTCTAAAGATGCAGCCCAAGAATAAAAGAAGCCTTCATTAAATAGAGTACAATGGAATGTATTCTACACGTCCATCCGTGAATTTATACACATTATACACGTGAATATGGTATTTGGCATAATCACATCCCACAGTTTGATCAACACCCTGCTCCAGTAAAATGATCAGTCCATGCTAAGTATACTCAAATCCAATCATCTTATTGTAATAATAAATAAATTACACGAGCTGACATCTTATGTTTTGGATTATTTGTTTCCTTTCCCTCAAGTAAGAGAAAGAACAGAAAAGGGGCAGGATAATAATAATAATAATAATAATAATAATAATAATAATAACAATAATCATAATAAGACCATACAGGCCTTTACAATAAAGCCCTGACAGGTCACAATGTGGCAACACATACCGATTTCATCCATGCTTTGCTTGGCGGCTTGAGGTTTCTGGAGAAGACAGTGTGTCGGCAAACATGTGAAAGCTTTATGGGCATAATCTCGTTAATCACACGCTCCATGTTCCCATTTAAACACTTCAGCGAGAGAGTTTTAGATGATAAAAAGTCTCAGCTTTCAAGAAGCATGACTCATCATTCGCCAGATAAATAAATTCATTTAGCATGATTCCTCCCCCATGTTTGCGTCTGCGACATACATTACCATCTGCACGCCTGCAGTATGTATCAGAGAAATATGGTACCCTGATTTCAGTTTTAAAAAGCCAACTAAGTCTAATGGAAGAAAATTGGCATAATGTATAATGGAAGGTCTCCTGTAGCAGCTATAATTAGATATTTGCATCATTACTGTAAGCGAGCCAGAGAATCAATCTTTAAAAAGATCATTATTCTAGAATTATTGAAGAATTACCTGACACATTTGAAGTACTAGATAGAAACAGTGAGTTAACAACCATGAATGAATAAATGAGGAAATACATACATATATAATATTTATATAAAATATATACCGCCACTTAAATCACCACCTTATTGTGGAGGGGTTTGCATGTCATAATGATCTGAGGAACTATATTATATATATATATATATATATATATATATATATATATATATATATATATATATACATACACACACATATATATATATACATATATATATATATATATATATATATATATATACATACATTATATATATATATAAATATATATACATATACATATATATATATATATATAAATATATACACACATACATATACATACATACACATATATTATATATATATATAAATATATATACATACACATATACATACATGCATATATATATATATATATATATATATATATATATATATATATATATATATATATATATACATACACATACATATATATACACACACACATTATATATACATACATACACACATATATACACACACATACATACATATATATATATATATATATATATTATATAAACTATTATACATATACACATATGTGTGTGTAAAATGAAAAAAAAAATAAAAAAAGAAACAAACAGTCTCTCTCTCTGTGTGTTACTCAATTCCATCCTGCAAAAACATCAGAGCTGAAAACATATGATGCAGCACAGCTCCTATATCTAAACCCAACAGAGTGAAATCGTTATTGATTCAAAAAGAACTGAGGAATAAATGGGTCAATTAAGGTTTTTTAATGATAGCGCTTGTGTGTATCTACCAAAGAACAAAATAAAATCTTTATCAAGCAGCAGAGCCATGGACTTCATTTAAGATATTTTGTCTATGTAAAGCATGGATTCTGGTGAGACATCACAGACTATAATTTCCAGACCAAGGCTGCACTGCTGAATAACTAACTCTGGCTTTTAAAAGAGCAGTAACCTTCACAAGATAAAACAAAACACAGTACAGTGCAAACTATGCAGCCCAAAACCTGTTAAGTACCCACTACTATTATAACACATGGATGGTAAAGTGGCGAACAGATTCAGCAGACAAAATCAAGACACAGATCGGCTCCCTGTGTCCACACAAGTTGATTTTCTTGTTTCTCTCAAAAACATTCCACAAAGTGAACTGCTCATGCTAAATTGTACAGGTGATAAATGAGTGTTTTAGAGATCACAGACAGTAGTATAGTGTACCTCCAGAGCAAAGCTTCATCGGCATGGAACATGACTTGGATGATTGTCTGTAGAACAAGAAACCCAATAAGGTGCCATGTCGCTAAATTGATGCCTATTCTCTGGTATGTATCGATGATGGCAGGCAGGAATAAAAAGATTAATTAATAACTATTTAAAAAATGAAGAATATTAATTCATAATGAACCTTCCAGAAATAAAGGGTCACACCTAACCACGAGTCAGACTGTAACAGAATAAAAAGGAAAAAGAAAACCCATAATTTAACTCAGGAAGGCAGACACACTTTCACTGACCCGAACAACATGGAACATGAACTTAAATGGATAATTAAACTAACAAGACAGGTGATACAAACGAAGGTGGAAATCTGTGCATGAAAGATGGTGAAAAGAAATCTCAGTGCTAACCTTTCCTTCTTCTGCTGCAGGTCGTAGTTGGGAAAACCAGGGGTGTCTGTCTGTCTGTCTGTCGCTAAATTTGAATCAGCCCTTAAGAATGCCACACTACTTATAACACCAAGCCTAAATCGATATAACAAGTCATCATATCTTCAGAGGCTCAGAAGTAAATAGACAACTGACTGACAGCAGTTTCTTTATAAGATGATGAATCAACTAAGATTGAATTTGCAGTTGATACTGTTAATGGGAAATCTCAAGTGTGTTCCACTGAGTAAAAAAGGCCATCATGAGAATTAAAAATAAATACAGCAATCAGAGGAATAGCAGAAACAATTTGGCAAATTCTTAAACAAGGAGCTCAGCAACTCAGCAAAAAAAAAAAAAAGACCTGGCAGAGCACAGAAGACACCAACACTGGGTGAAGAGTTAAACAGTGTAATTTATTCCTTGCTGAAGACAAACCAACATGAACTTGCATTAGAATGATAGGAAGAGAAATGTAAGAAGTAAAAAGGAAAGGAAAGGTTCATGATCCAAAGCATATCCTATCATCTGTCAAACATGATGGGCATGGGCATGTACAGTTGCCAGTAGAACTGGGTCACTAGTATTTATT
Organism: Plotosus lineatus; assembly: GCA_024760905.1. Taxonomy (NCBI): domain Eukaryota; kingdom Metazoa; phylum Chordata; class Actinopteri; order Siluriformes; family Plotosidae; genus Plotosus; species Plotosus lineatus. The sequence continues at coordinate 15,564,699 of CM045750.1, forward strand.
GATGGAACAACTGACAGAAAAAAACAGGATGAATGCTTAAGCGCATAGATCAATACTGTATAGTGAAGCGTATAGATCGATACTTTCTGCTCAGATTCAGTCAAATGTTAAAAAAATTGAAGTGGCCACAAAAATAGACAAATTTCTAAAGACACAAGACATACACTTACTCATGTCTGGCTGAACAACTTAATCCTACTAGCTTATGGGGAGACTGGAGCCCATCTCAGCTACCAGTCCATTGCAGGGCCAGCACACAAACACCTCGGGGCAATTTTAAATAACCAATTAGCCTATGTGCATGACTTTGTACATGGGATTAAACTGAAGTACCAAGAGGAGACCCACACAAGCAAGGAACGACCATGCAAATTCCACACGGAAATAGATTGAACCTTTCTTGCTGTAAAATGAACATCGACGCCACCGCACCGTCACCATGAAAACAATTCAGAAACATAAATCTGTGAGTTGGTCTTGGAGACAAAAGCTATTGTTAGAAACAGAAAAATAAGCACTTTTTGACCAATCAGAGTGAAGAATTCAAAATCACAGAGCTATGAAAGTTTGTTTGCAGGTGAACTGCTCTCTACAATTCAGAGCACAGGTTTTAATAGAGTTTTAAATCCCGACTGAGTCGTGCATTGATTTTGTGTCCTGCAACTATTTCTGTGTTAAATCTGATCTTGCTGCAAAATCCATCAACATCCAAGTCTTAACCCCCAGGCAAAGGTAATCAGGTTTTGAGCTCCAATGTCCCGTGCTTTACTCAAAATCATGGTACTGTAACATCTATTTTTCCCCAAGAACCTCCTGCACCATTAGTCACAACACAGCCCAAAGCGTTAATGATCCACCACCATATGTGTGCATTCCCTTGTATACACTCCAAATTTTGTGTTCAACTGCTGGCATGTTTACAACTGTTCCTCCAACGTCCCAATTCTGCTTAAAGTGGAGATAGAATGCTTTTTCCATTTCTAATGAACCATAAATATTTTTAGAGTCTGGAACAGACATGTTAGACGATGCCAGATTGTCAAACATTGAGGTAAAAGCATGGTTAGGTCTTCCCTCCTGGCTGCTTGAGCTTGGGTGTAAACACCACATTTTTGCTGATACAGTGGTACCTCACCTTACGATAGTCCCAGCAAACGAAAAATCCAGGTTACAAAAAACATTTTCCAAAATTTTTTGTCTTTGAATACGAAACAAGTTCTCCTTACAAAACGCGCCAAACGCGCCATTCAAATAATGCACGAGCTGCTCTCCCATAACTATCTTCCAACATCCCGCCCCGCTGGCCTCTCATTGGCTAGGAGGGATGACGCAGCTCCCTCCCATTGGCTATTATGGAGCTGCATCTCCCATGATGCTTTTTGTGTAAAGGACAGAGTTGCTGTTGATTCATGAGATTTTTGAGTGTGCTCACTGCTCTTGACCTTCCAGAAACATTTGTAAGATTATAACAATGCTAAGAAGACATGGTCAACACACACGCGCACGTACACACACACACGCGCGCGTATACACACACACACACACGCGCGCGTACACACACACACACACACACGCGCGTGCGCTTCAGATGATTTCCGGTGTGAGTGAAAAGAAGAAGCAGGCTCATGGCATGTGGTTGAGTGATATCGCAAAGGAATATGGCCAAACCCATCTACCATTGGTACGATGTTGAAGCTGAAGGAGGTCTTAAAAGGTATACTTTTATCATTTTTAAAGGGTTTAGGGAGTAGTATTGGGGGCCTTGGAACGAATCACAGATTTTACATGTAAAAATGCGGTTCAATTTACAAAAAATCCAGGTTAAGAAAAAGGCTCTTGAACGGATTAATTTCGTAAGGTGAGGGTACCACTGTATTTTGGGGAGAGGCTCACGAGTGCACCACAGCGTGCAAGGCCTTCTAATTATCTGGCCTTCCCCCACTGCCCCCATACACACCAGTATCTCCGCCCATTCAGGCACACTGAGTAGAGAGTTTTCAAGTGACCAATAGAGCAGAGTTGGAACAGAGAGCTGAAAACACATAATTTGGAGCAGGAAACCAAACAGGCCATCCAGCTCACATTCTCAAAATCAGCATATCAGATAGAGGTGGGAAAGAAGAACGGTGGAGGATTTTTTTTTTGGGGGGGGGGAATAGAAACCATACTCTGGTCCTCTACTGGTGTCCAAAATAAAACATATACAAGTACAAAAAAAGGGAATACCATCTCATTCATTCATTGTAGAAAGCATTTAATCCTATTAGGATCGCAGGGAAGCTAAACCCTATCTCAGCTGACATTGCAAGGCCAACACAAACAACTATTACCCACATTCTCAGACCTAGGGGCAATTTAGAACAGTTAACTAGTCTAATGTGAATGACTTTGAACTGTCGGAGGAACCTCAGGACCCAGAAAAAAAAAAAAAAATCCCACAACCACATGCAATGCCTTCCATAAAAAATACTCTTGCCAAGCCCAGGACTCTAACCTAGAACCTTCTTGCTATGAGGCAGACATGCTAAACACTATGCCACCCTGCCACCTGGGTATAATACAGTGTCTGACCTTTACCAATTTAAATTGTATGGTCAAAGTGCATCTCGTTCCTTTAAAGGTTTTTAATTTTCTTCAGAGTGCTGAAAGAAGAAATTATTTTGCATGAGTAAAACCTAATATTTAATTAAAGGCAACAATACAGGGATTCAGATTCTGAGCACTTTTAGTCTCAAATGAGAATTTTTAATAATAGACCTCGGCAGTGTAATATGGCATCAATATACAAACATCACTGTGCGTTTTTACGCATTTCTCCTCACTATAAAAATATTTTAGATATATAAAATAAATATCAGGTTTGCTATTAATATGGATCCAGTTTTTAGAAGCATCCCCACCAAATTAAATATCCTGATTCGGTTTGTGCTTCAGCACACATGTTCCATCATTAAATACAAAAGTGAGAAACTGTAACTTATTCATTTAGAGCCTCTCTCAGACAACACTGCACGAAGCTGAGGTACACCTTGAACAGCTCGCCAGTCCATTGCAGGACCAACACACACACACACACTCGCACCTTTATACTGACACCCAAGGGCAATTTAGGAACAGCCAATTAGTCTCATATGCATGTCTTTAGAAACTGGACTACCCGGAAAAAACCCACTCAAGCATGGACAGTACATAGAAACTCCACACAAAAACACCATCGCCGAGCCCAAGACTCAAACCGAGGACTTTGCTATGAGGTAGATGTGCCAACGACTGCACCACCGTGCCACCCAGAACTGTAACAGTTGTCGTGAAATCATTGGCTTTACCTTTAAGATCAGTGAGAACCTAATTACTGCTGCCTATTCATGTCTCGGGGCGACACGGTGGCGTAGTGGTTAGCACGTCCGCCTCACAGCAAGAAGGCCTGGGTTCGATTCCCGGCCTAGGCATTTCTGTGTGGCGTTTGCATATTCTCACGTTGGTTTCCTCTGGGTACTCCAGTTTCCTCCCACGGTCCAAAAACATGCACAGTAGGCTAATTGGCTGTTCTAAATTGCCCGTAGGTTCGCATCGTGCAGAAGCCAATGGCAAACCACTGCACTATCCTTGCCAAGAAAACCCTCCATGAAGATGATAATCAAGGCGTTATCCTTCATGACAGGTCGCCAGGAGTCGTCCTACGACTCGGAATGTACCAGACCAGACCATTCATGACTAGAATTAAAACTGTACTCGATATTAGTTTATTGATAAGAATCCAGGCACGTACCAAAGTGATAAACATCACCATAAATAATCTGCTGATTCTACCCAAACCACTTGTTTGTTATTGTTTAACATTGTAGTCATTCATTCATTCTCTATGCCACTTAATCCTAATTGGGGCCCGGGGGAGGTTGGCACACCTCTCAGCCAACTGTGGGTAAAGGCAGGGTACACCCTGGACAGTTCACCAGGCCATCGCAGGTTCAACCATTCACACTCACATCTAGGGGTGATTTCAAACAGCCAATTAGCCGACTGTGCATGTTTTTGGACTGTGGGAGAAAACCAGAGTACCCCGTAGAAGCCGATCCAAATACGAGGAGAACAATCAAGCTCCACATAGAAACATCCAAGCCGGGGCTCCCAAGTGGTGCATCGACAAAGTACCTGAGTTAACCTGGACATCACAAGTTCAAATCCAGTTTAATGCCACAGCCATCCATGGCCTGGAATCCATCGGCTGAGCTCTCACGGGAGGGAAGGAGCTCATTCGTACGATGGACACATAGCGCTTTCCCTACCAGTGTGTTAGACCTCCCCAAAATACGCATGGTACCGCAGTTCAGAAAGAGCTAGTGGCTAGCATTGTATGTCATGGAGGGCACGTGTGCATGCTTTCACCCACCCTGCTCGGTGGTGTGATAAGGAAGCCCATACCTGAAGGGTGAATACGACTCAAATTAGTGAGAATATGGTGGAGAAAAAAAAAAAAGTCAGTTCATGAATCAAACCCAGGACTTTCTTTTTGGATGCGGATGTGTTACCGCGCTGCCCACAGGTCTTGGAGGCCTGAACTCGTTCATTAGCATGGCGAATTATATTTCATGCATTTATAGAAATACAGTGTTACATCACTTTACGAAATTAATCCGTTCCAACGCCCTTTTCGTAACTTGTATTTTTCATAAATTGAACCGCATTTTACATGTAAAACGCGTGATTCGTTCCAAGGCTCCCGATACTACCCCCTAAACCCTTTAAAAATTACAAAAGCATACCTTTTTAAAGCCTCCTTCTGCTTCAATATCGTACCGATGGTAGATGAGTTTGACCATATTCCTTTGTGATATCACTCGAGCCCGTTTCTTCTTAGCAGAGTTATAATCTTACAAATGTTTATGGAAGATTAAAAGCCTGACTCAAGAAATAAAGCATGAAACAACAGTAACTCTGTTCTTTACACGAAAAGCATCATGGTAGATGCAGCTCCATAATAGCCAATGGGAGGGAGCTGCGTCATCCCTTCAAGCCAATAGGAGGCCAGCGGGGTGGGATGTTGGGAGATAGCCAATAAGAGGGAGCTGTGTCATCCCTCCTAGCCAATGGGAGGCCAGCGGGGCGGGATGTTGGGAGATAGGCAATGGGCGGTAGCTGCATCATCCCTCCTAGCCAATGGGAGGCCAGCGGGGCGGGATGTTGGGAGATAGGCAATGGGCGGTAGCTGCATCATCCCTCCTAGCCAATGGGAGGCCAGCGGGGCGGGATGTTTGAAAGTCATTGATGTGAGAGCAGCTTGTGCATTGTTTGAATGTTTATATGGCGCGTTTTAATGTTTGAATGGCGCGTTTTAATGTTTAAGATGGCGCTTTCGTAACGTGAACTTGTTTCGTATCCAGATACAAAAATTTTAGGACAATACGTTTCATAACCTGCATTTTTCGTTTGGTGAGACTTTCGTAAAGTGAGTTACCACTGTAATAGCATATGAATTAATTACAAATCTAATTAAGGAATATGTTAAAACTTAAGAAAAAGTATCAGTCTGTCCTTTTCACAATAATCTTATTAGTTACAGGGGCAGTACAGTGGCATAGTCATCAGCACATCCGCCTCACAACAAGGCTCTGAATTTGAGGCCTCGCCTTGGTCATTTTTGTGTGAAGTTTACATGTTCTGCCCATAGTTGTGTGAGTTTCCTCTGGGTACTCTGGTTTCCTCCTCCATGTGTAAGTGTGAATGTTAGTGGTTGTGTGTGTATGTTGGCCGGAATGGTCTGTTGAGAGCAACTCGAATTGCGGTTCAGCAAATGAGTGAGAGAAATTAGGTGAGAGTACAAGGACCAAAGCAAATGGTTCATAACGTATTATATAGGCGTAGTGGTTAACATATCTGCCTCACAACAAGAAGGTTCTGGGTTTGAGTCCTGCTGTGTGAAGTTTGTTTGTTTTTCTCCATACTAATGATGGTTTCTTCGGTGTATTCTGGTTTCCTTCCACAGTCCAAAAGACATGCATATTAAGCAAATTGGCTGTTCCAAATAGCTCCATGTGTGAGAGTGAATGGTTGTCTGTGTAATGACCCTGAAATGGGTGTACCATACATTTGTGCAGTGGTGGCTGAGATAAGCTTCAGACTTCCCTCGCTCCTAAAATAAAGCAGTTTGATGGATGGATGGATTGTATGACTGCCATATATTTTTCAAATATTTCACAGGTTTACGAAGTTGAAGGGCCCATGAGAACTGACCCATGCGAAAAGTAATTGAAAATGCCAGAGGTGCATCAATGCAATTCCTTTTAGTTTCTACTGATAATTCTTCCAGAAAACGTGCCATAGTAGCATCTACAGAAAGGAGATGCCCTCCTACTTCCTGTCTGCAGATTTCTGCTCTCAGTTGTAACTATTCTGTGAGGACAAAACCAGCTTTCCCTTAAAAGAAAAAGAAGTGGAGGAAACATCCTGACAATGTCCCCTTGCCCCGTCTCCAGTCCCCTCTGTCCCAAAAAGCGGCCTCTTTGGCCCCCTTGCCAAAGCCTGAAACAAGAGCTAGTAGCATGAAGGGCCGGGCACACAAAAGAGCTCCTGTCATTCTCCAGCCCTGGACAGATCCCAGTTTCTCTCTCACATGGGATCTGCTCATTGATGATCCAAAAGAAACGACCCCCCCCCATCCTCCCCATCCGCCCCATCCCCCCATCTGAGTTGTACTCCCGACTCTTACAAAGCCCAGTAAGGGGGATGTGCACTTACCACCTAGTTAAAGCTTTTTTGGAAGTTGACAGCCAGGTGGACATGGGAAAAGAACTGTTAACCATCTTCGTAACTGCAGATCAAAAGATACGGCAGCTGAAACCACAAACTAGATTAACATTCTGACTGGAAATAAGTCTATAAGCACTCACACACTTATCACTCACTTTACCTTTCACAGACATTAATCCATGCCTGTGCACCTGCACCCACCCCGAGCGGAGTAATTTCCTGAGAACCGTGCAGCATCACATGATGGAGCCATAATTTAATCAAGGAGCTCTTGACCACCACTACTAAAGTAGAGTGATTTAGATACAGTGTGAAAAACTGCTCGACTCACATGGAGATGAAAACTCTAGCATGGTACAATAAAAAATAAATAAATTAATTAAATTAAAAAAGGAGAAAGGCACATCACTACAGGCTCCAACCAAAGTCACTGGGCTTAAATTGTCCTCCTTATCCAGTTATACACTAAACTTAGTATGGTCATATTTACTCACTCAGTTCCCACACTGTTTAATCCTACTATCAGGGTCAGGGGATCCTATCTCAGGCTTGAACAGCTTGCCAGACCATCACGAAGCCAACACACACATAACCATTCAGAGTCACACTCGGGGGCAATTTCTCCCTCACTCACTCATTTACCGATCCACTTAATCCTTCTTTTTCGGTAACGTTTATGCTGGAGCCTGTCTCACACTACACTGACCAAAGAAGGGCTACACCCTAACAGGCTTACCAGACCATCTCACGACAACACACAAATTCCTTTTCACACTCTAGCCATAGATAGTATAGATAGACAGACAGACGGACGGACAGACGGACGGACAGACGGACGGACGGACAGAAAGAAGCTGGACTTATACACAAAACCGGACTCAATCCTGGGACCTTCTCACTGTGAGGCGGGCGTGTTAAAAAATTTTCACTGGAAAATAAAATAAGCTTGCCAGAATGTAGCATTTCATGAACAGAGACGTGAACGTTAGGCTACACCCAATGTTTTTAATCAGAGCACTCTTGAATATGAAGGATGTGTGAAGGGACAATGGCCATATTCATACAGTAGTCTTTGCTACGTGCACTCGGCCCGTTTGTCTGTCTGTAGGCAAAAAGCTAAATCACAACTTAAAGGATGCTACGAGTGACACACCTGTGCCGATATTAAATAATGTGAAATGTTGTTTACATTGTCTCCATCACAAATATCCATAGCATTTAATATAATACAAAACACCCTCCACAATATCTAAAAAAATGCTGCAATAACAATACAGGGCAAGAGGAAAAATGCTGGGTGATATTAGGTAAATATGGGCAGCAGGCAAGAGGAGATCTGGAAGGCAAAAGTACACGTGGATATAAAATGCAATCAAAACGTTGATCAAATCTTCTCTGGATCCAACCTCTGTGTAATTACATATCGTGGTGGAAGCCCCTGTGGAGGAAAGGGGGAAGGTATTTGGAGGAGGACACAGAGCTTACGTAGCATGGCGGTTTAGGGTGCAGTAGGTCTTTCATTTGTAACAACTTGGGACAGAAAACCATCAGGAAAGCCCCTGTCAGCATTCCTACCACCATGACCTACTTCCAAACATGTTAGTTCTTACTTCCTCCTGACGCAGCATACCCAACCTTCAGAACCTACACACAAAAGGATCTTATCCAAAAAAAAAAAAAAAAAAAAAAAAAAAACACTATATACAATCGGCCCTCTACTTACGAAATTAATCCATTCCAGTGCCTTTATCGTAATCTGGCGTTTTCGTAAGTAGAGGTGTATTTTACATGTAAAACGCCTGATTCATTCCAAGGCTCCCAAGACTACCCCATAAACCCTTTAAAAATTATAAAAGGTACACCAATTTTGTATGAAATATGTGTTAAAAGTAAAAGAAAATTATTTACCTTTTTAAAATCTCTCGAACCACCCATACGACACTTTAAAGTCCGGGGGTTGCTGGTCTGAAGAACCCTCACCCCCACCCTCCTTCACGAGGTCCTTAAATATGGCGATTGCTTTTACCGAAATAATCGCCTCCGCCTCTGTATCTCCGCTTTTAATGCCTCCTTCTGCTTCAATATCGTCCCTACTGTAGAGGGGTTTCAGCCATACTCCTTTGCGATTTCGTTCAATCGTATGCCACTTTCGTATTTTTTTATTATTTCCTGCTTCACTTCGATTGATAACGGAGCCCGCCTCTTCTTTTCTGCATCACCGGGAATCACTTTCTTGGGGTCCATGATGGATAACGAAATATAACGCTGCAATGATCAGTCTCAAAAAAACTCACGAGCCAACAGTCCTGTTCAACTCTCCTTCATGAGCAAACAGGAAGTGACAAACAAGAAGTATGGGTACAGTTCAGCTCCCTCCTGGCCAATGGGAGGCCAGCGGGACGGGATGTTGGGGGACAGCCAACTCGCGCACTGTTTGAATGTTTTAATGGCACGTTTGAATTTTTGAATGGCGCTTTTGTTGCTTTTGGTAAAAAGAGGTTGTTTTCGTAAAAAGAGGACGAAAATTTAGGAAAACGTTTTTCGTATTCAGAGGTTTTCGTAAGTAGAGGGCTGACTGTAATTTGAATAAATTTGGACTTGCCAAAATTGCCTTATGTGCATGTTTTTGGACATAACCAGGAGAAACCAGAGTACCCAGAATAAAAACCCCTCACAAGCATGGGGAGAACATGCAAACCTCACACAAGAAACACCTGAACTTTGCAAGGACGTTTCTGTGAAGAGTTTCCATGTTCTTCTTCTGCTTGCTCAGGTCTCCTACTGCAATACAGAAACATGCACAAGTAGGCAAATTGCAATTTCAAATTGCCTCTTGATTAGAGTGTGAATGGCATGACAAGCTGTTCAGGGTATACCCCATCTTCACTCAGTGTTGGCCGAGATAGGCTCTAGCCTCACTGTGACCCTAATAGGAATGAAGCAGTTTGGCAAACAAATGAATGAGTGAGTTTGATTAGATTAGATTCACAGATAAAATTCTGCAGTCCAAGGTGTCCATTTAATTTTGAAGTGTCACTGTACATTTCTTAACCCATTACACAAATCACGGTAAACCAATTTTCAGAAAAGCTTGCCTGTACAATCACTACAAGCAAGTATATCGAATGTATGAGGAAGTCTTAGTGTGCTATGCAACCTTCTATGATTACTGATGTATATAAACTGAAATGGAAGTTTTTTTAGTCAGCTGCTGCCACTCACCACCTTAATTCGACTTTACCAAAGTTTCTCTAAAAAAAAAAAAAAAAAGAACTTTTGACAGTGCTGGCTCATAAATGCTGAAAACAGAAAATCATTGGCCCTGCAGTCTGAAGACAAGGCCACAAAAATCAGTGAAACTCAGTAAAGGAGACTGAGCTGCTATGAGTGTTCATCTGTCCTGTGAAGTAGCAGTATGTGTGTACTGTATGTGTATCTGGAAGTGGGTAGATAGCACTTTCCTCTGAACATAGCATCTCACAGAGCGATGAATACGTTTCTCACGAATGTTGAAGAAAATCAGGGTTCACCTGTCTTTCGCTACATTTAGTGACAGCTAACAACAATTAGCGACATTAGCATAAAAGTGTTTGTGTAAGACAGCTGGCGAAGATTAGCGACTGTTAGCAAATGATAGCGACAGTGTTTGAGACAATAAACAACTACTGTATTTGTCACTGTTTAGTATCTTTTTTCAACTCATGGTAAAATATCAGATGTCAGGCGATGTAAGATGACAGATGTCAGGCGAATCTTGTAATTTACCCACTCTTACCGCTACTGATGGACCCAACCCTATAAAAAGTACAAGGCATACACATATACACACACAGAAATTTAAAAACCAAAAAAAAAGAAATTTAGCAACATGTGATACAGCTGTTTGCGGAAAACTAAACTCTCAAAGAAATTTTTTTAAGTTTTTTACGACGGGAAAAATTTTCACCAACTGTTTTGCAACCTCTGACAGACCCAAAATTTGCTACTATATTAACTAGTATTGATACATGCCTGATTGGTAGCTGGTGTACAATGAGGAAGCCTTACTGGTAGATGGGAACTATCTATGACTAAATTGGGGGGGGGGTGGTTTTTGCTAAAATGGGGACAAATGTTAGTGGGCGGGAAGTGGAAAATACAGTGGAACCTCACCTTACGAAGTCTCACCAAATGAAACATTCAGGTAACAAAAAGCATTTTCCTAAAATTTTTGTCTCAGAATACGAGACAAGTTCACGTTACGAAAGCACCATCTTAAAAATTCAAACGCACCATTCAAACATTCAAACAATGCATGAGCTGCTATCCCATCAATGATGTTCAAACATCCCGCCCCGCTGGCCTCCCATTGGCTAACAACTGAGCTGCCGTTCATGTCACCGTCATTCAAGCGCCATCTTGGACAGGTCCACCTGACGCCATCTTGGACAAGGATCCCATTGCCTATGAGGAATGACGCAGCTAATTCCCATTGCCTATTATAGAGCTGAATCCACCATGATGCTTTTCATCTAAAGGACAGAGTTACTGTTGTTTTATGCTTTATTTCTTGACTCAGGCTTTTAACCTTCCATAAACATTTGTAAGATTATAACTCTGCTAAGAAGACATGGTCAACACGTGCGCGCGCACACACACACACACACACACACACACAGTGAGAAGAAGAAACGGGCTCGAGTGATATCGCAAAGGAATATGGCCAAACCCGTCTACCATCAGTACGATATTGAAGCAGAAGGAGGTCTTAAAAGGTATGCTTTTATAATTTTAAAAGCGTTTAGGGGGTAGTATTGGGAGCCTTGGAACGAATCACGCATTTTATATGTAAAATGCAGTTCAATTTATGAAAAATACAGGAAAAGCTCTGGAACAGATTAATTTCGTAAGATGAGACACCACTGTAATTAAAAGTTGAACGAAACTGTTGCGTGCAGTAAAAAAAAATAAATAAATAAAGAGTTTTAATCCACAGCTTGAAAGCGTTTCTGATTAAATTAACAACCTGAATCTATTTTTATATGTTGCTAAGATACATATATACATCTACTGAATAAAGAGACTACACTAATGTATACCAATATCTTTTTGTTCCTACTGGGAACAAGCGAGTCATCACGTGTGGGATGAGAAATAATTTGCTTTCATCTGAAGTCATATCTTTTTCTTGTAATGTCTGGCACTCTCTAAACCAGTGTCTAAAGCCAAGGTCTTTTTTCATAAACCCACAGTTGTGAAGCGAGTGATACAAGCATTCGAGCTGTTCTGTTTCAGAACGGGGAGGAACAAAAGAAAAAAAAAAATTTGAAGGGCTCCCAAGTGGCACATCGACAAGATGCGCAACTATTAACCCAGAGATCGGTAGGGATGTCATTGACAATCGGAATATCGCCGATATAATTATGTCGATCGATAATCGATACCTATAAAAGGGGTATCGATACTTCTAACGTTATAGCTTCCTGTGTTCATGACAGCGTCTGTAGTAAATGCCATTTTCAATGACACCTCGAGTAAATAGTACATCCCGCCTTTCTGTATTGTAAATAGTACGTCCCGCCTCTCTGTATTGTAAATGGTACGTCCCATCTCTCTGTATGGTAAATAGTACGTCCCGCCTCTCTGTATGGTAAATGGTACGTCCCTGCTTCTAGTGTGCCGTCAGAGCGCATGTTCTCGACAGCACGGAACATTTTGAACAAGAAGAGACACTTATCACCGGATAATGCAGATATGTGCATCTTCTGAATCTATACATCCATTTTCGATTCCACGTCACTGTGACATGCAGCGGAGAGCCAATCCGTTCTGTACTGCACTGTGTGGGCGGATCCGATAGCTTCAAACTCCAATTTTATTGGATTATAACAACAGCCACAGACTGCGCGTGTTGTTTGAGTAAAGAGATAAATTTCCCTCGTTTTGATCGGCTCATTTCCACGAAACCAAGCACAGCTGGCAAGCAAACACAAAAGGACAGACATGGAAAAACTTCAACCCACAGAGCAGCCAATTGCCAAAACTTGGGACACGCTTCCTGTCACATAAACACTGCAGAGTGCGAGTCCAACAAAATTAGAGATCCAAAGTATCGGACCCACCCACACAGAAAGGATTGGCTCTCAGCTTCGCGCCACAGTGACGTGGCATTGAAAGTAGATGAATAAATTTGCTCTGAGCAGTTAGAAAGTGAAGCTGCATCATCTCCTGCTTGGCCTTTTAAAATGCTGGCGCTGCCGGCAGCACAAACAACCGTCGTACACAACACTCGCACTGCACCGCCATGAATCATGCTTCACCACTTTTGCGGTCGTAAAGTCAAACAGACGAAACTCGCATTGGTCGTAAGTTGACGACTCACTGTATTCAATGCATTATACAAAATACTGTAATATATCTTAGTCTGTTCTCTTTAATGCATTTATGGAACAGTACAGCAATATTCCAATGTATCGATACATCGGAATTTTTTTTTATCAATATATCGATACCAATAATAGGTTTTCAATGACACCCCTAGAGATCGGAAGTTCGAATCCGGGTGAATGCCACAGCTGCAGTGGCTAGGAGAGCTAATTGGCCGAGCTCTCACGGAAGGAAGGGATGGCAAGCTCATTCATATGAGGGGGTGGATAGCGCTTTCCTCCGAGTGTGTCAGACCGTCCCCAAGATGTGGATGGCTAGCATTGTATTTCATGGAGGGGATGTGTGATTTCGCCTCTCCCTGTTCAGTCGTGGTTGTGTGATAGGGAAGAAAATACCTGATGGGTGGCAATTAGATACAAATAAATTAGAGAGAAAATGGAGGGGAAAAAAAAAATAGAATTGAAGTAAGACATTCAGGATGACGACTGACAGCGCACAAGTTGTGCAGCATGTCCTTAAGCATTCCTTAGCGCTACGCTAGAGTTACAGTATATTCAATAGTCTAATAAAAGACACACAAACATTGCTAAAAGCCTACCCGCCAGGCAGGGTGTGTACAATGTACGGTATGTTAAATCAATATTCGCTGCAAATTTTAGGTAGAAATCAATGCTGAAGCCTGAATTGAAACCGTGAAAATATATTTTTTATCTGTATTATTGACTTAAGTCAACAAAGGAGATGTGCTGCTAATAACAAAAGTCCAGCTTTTGCTCATGCATATCAACCAAAACTTGATGGAATGGTGAGAATCGCTTACAAGATGAAGCATCAGCCTTCTTCTCTATTTACAGAAGCCTTGGCGGGGGTGGGGTGGGGTGGGGTGGGGTGGGGGGTGCAATTTTTTTCTTCTCTCATTGACACAATGTGCAGTTCAGCTTCGTTCCCGGTTCAACCACCATTTGATTTTACCATCTGTTCAATCACGAAATGCATTCCTGTTCATAGCCACTGTCCAGACAACCATTGTTGTGATGACCACGGTGAAAACAAACAAGTGCACATGACTGAATAATGAAGGCAAAAAAGAAAATACAGTACTGCCCCATTGACGGACTTGTGAGTCAGCGGGGTGTTGTAATAACCTGCTCAGTATTTCTTGACGCTGCATCCTCTTGCTTTTCAAAGCCCTTTGATTATTTTTATACACACCAGAACGTTTAACACAGTTTTCAATACAAAGTACTGGGATTATGATCTGATATGATAATTCCTTGTAATCAACCAGACACGTACAATTAAGTGGCCGGAGATGTGGCTCAGGCAGCATGGGGCTTAGGGATCAGCAGGAATGTCCTAGGATTGCGTCCTGTGCTCAGTGAGAGTGATTCTGTGTGGAGTTTGCATGTTCTCCTCATACATGCATGAGTTTCCTTAGGGTATTCCGGTTTCATCCCACAGTCCACAGACATTCGCATTCGGCTAATCCAAATTCGGTGTGTTCCAAACTGACCCGAGGTGTGGATGTGAGTGTGCACATTTGTATGCGTGTAACCCTGCAATGGTCTGGCAGCTGTTAAAGCTGTACTCCATCTTTGCCCAGTGTAAGCTGAGATGTGCTCCAACCTCCCTGTGGGTAAGATTAAGCAATTCGTCAAATGACTGAGTGAGACCTGATTCATAGACATGGCAGAACTTAGATGACTTAAAAAAGAAAAAAAAAAAAAACTTCCCCAGTCAGTCATCTCACTCCAAACCAATAAATCTTACTAGGGTCACAGGGATGGTGGAGCCTATCTCAGCCAAGTCGTGGCGAAAATGAGGTACACGCATTACAGTGCCAACTCAATCATTCACACACAGGGGGCAATCTGGATCAGCCAAATGTGCATGGCTTTGGGCTATAGGAGGAAACAGGTGTACTTGGAGGAAACCCACGCAAGCACAGGGAGACTGTAAATTCCACACAGAACCTGAGATTCCAACCCAGGACCTTGCTGTGAAGCGCACATGCCAACCCCTATTCCACATTCACTGATAGAAGAATCTTGATAACACCGATATAAATGTTTCTGTTCAGAGTCACACATATACACACATATACACAGATGCACTCACACACAGAGAGATGCACACACACACACAACGATGCACTCATTCACACGCACATATACACACACACAGATCCTCTCTCTCTCTCTCTCTCTCTCTCTCTCACACACACACACACAGATCCACTCTCTCTTACACACACACACACAGATCCACTCTCTCTCTCACACACACACACACACACACACACACACACACACACACACACACACACACACACAGATCCTCTCTCTCTCTCTCTCTCTCTCACACACACACACACACACACACACACACACACACACACAGATCCTCTCTCTCTCTCTCTCTCTCACACACACACACACAGATCCACTCTCTCTTACACACACACACACAGATCCACTCTCTCTCTCTCTCTCTCACACACACACACAGATCCACTCTCTCTCTCTCACACACACACACACACACACACACACACACACACAGATCCACTCTCTCTCTCACACACACACACACACACACACACACAGATCCACTCTCTCTCACACACACACACACACACACACACACACACACAGATCCACTCTCTCTCACACACACACACACACACACACACACACACACACACACACACACAGATCCTCTCTCTCTCTCTCGCTCTCTCTCTCACACACACACACACACACACACACACACACACACACACACACAGATCCTCTCTCTCTCTCTCTCTCTCTCACACACACACACACACAGATCCACTCTCTCTTACACACACACACACAGATCCACTCTCTCTCTCTCTCACACACACACACAGATCCACTCTCTCTCTCTCACACACACACACACACACACACACACACACAGATCCACTCTCTCTCTCTCACACACACACACACACACACAGATCCACTCTCTCTCTCACACACACACACACACACACACACACAGAGATCCACTCTCTCTCACACACACACACACACACACACACACACACAGACCCACTCTCTCTCTCACACACACACACACACACACAGATCCACTCTCTCTCTCTCTCTCTCTCTCTCACACACACACACACACACACACACAGATCCACTCTCTCTCTTACACACACACACACACACACAGATCCACTCTCTCTCTCTCTCTCACACACACACACACACACACACACAGATCCACTCTCTCTCTCTCACACACACACACACACACAGATCCACTCTCTCTCTCTCACACACACACACACACACACACACACAGATCCACTCTCTCTCTCTCTCTCTCTCTCTCTCACACACACACACACACACAGAGATCCTCTCTCTCTCTCTCTCACACACACACACACACAGATCCACTCTCTCTCTCTCTCTCTCTCTCTCTCACACACACACACACACACAGAGATCCTCTCTCTCTCTCTCTCACACACACACACACAGATCCACTCTCTCTCTCTCTCTCTCTCTCACACACACACACACACACAGAGAACCTCTCTCTCTCTCTCTCACACACACACACACACACAGATCCACTCTCTCTCTTTCTCTCTCTCTCTCTCTCGCTCACACACACACACACACACACTCTCTCTCTCTCTCTCTCTCTCTGCACTGCATTTATTGCTTGTTATTGTCAGAGCCCACTCTGGGACAGAGTATGGATTGTTCTACTCTAATGCACACAGTTCATGGGTTTCATGTCAGTGATGTTTTCCTCCTGAAATCGTGCATCCTGCTTTCCCTCTTATTACGGAGATCAAATGCACGCGTGTTGATGTCCGGGAGCGGAAGTGGAATGTGAGCGCGTGAAGTTGAACGGTTTTGTCTCTTACCTTTCACTGAGATGTCGCGTCGCTTCGCCAAAATAACCCAAAAAGCCGGTCGGGATGATCGCGCTGTCCTCCTTCAGCGCCGCTACTTCTCCATGTTTGTCTCCATGTTTGTCTCCGGGTCTGTCTCCGGGTTTGTCTCCGTGTTTCCGGCCTCGGCTCGGAGCAGGTGGACGCGCCTCTCACTGATGGAGACGGAGCCTCGATCCTCCACAAACCTCAGCGCTCGCTTTCAGAGAAACAAGTCCGCGATCCGCGCCCGAGCCGAGGCGTAAATCCCGGGCTTTAAGAAACCAAAGCGTCCCCGTGCACCGCGTTCCTTCCGCGCATTCCACCCGCTTTATACCGGCCGCTGCAGCCTGCTTCCATTGTCGTAGCAAGTCGCCTCTCTCTCTCTCTCTCTCTGTGTGTCTGCAGCTGGACCTCCCCTCCGCTTTCCTTGCTGCCCCCCTGAGAACTTCCCCTCAGTTCCCCCCTCACTGCCTGGCTCAACAAATATTATTCATCAGGTCGCAACTGCTGGACCACCAACAACCATATTTATTATTATAAAAATACTGTGAATAGCATTGTTTTTATAACAATATTTATTATAGCAATGATACAGCTAATCATAAAAGTAATATTATTCTTAATGAGAAAATTAATAAAATTGATATTAGTATTAATAATGACGATGATGATGATGATGATGATGATTATTAGTAGTAGTACATTTATTATATGCACAGTTTCCATTGCTGACTTAGATGAAGAGTAGGGTGCATAGCTATCAGCCTGCTTCGGCCCTGCAATGGTCTGGTGAGTTGTCCAGGGTTTACTCTACCCTCGCCCGAGACGGTTGAGACGGGCACCAGCCTTCCCGCAACCCTAATTAGGATTAAGTGGCTCAGAAAATTAATGTATGGATGGACAACAACAACAACAATAATAATAATATTATTATTATATGTTCACCTTGCTGCAAGAAGGTCTGCCAAAGGTATGAGCTTGAGTGAAAATAGTTGTGTTTATTGGCCCTCTGATGGATTGGCAGACTGTTCCGTGTGTGTACCCCACATTTACCCACAGATGGTATTATTTATCCGGTATCTTTACCCCAGTGGTGGTGGTGATGGTGATGATGATGATGATGATGATGATGGCAGTGGTGGTCTAGTGGATAGGGCGCAGGATCGCTGATCCTAAGGTTGGGGGTTCGAGTCCCCACAAGGTTGTCACTGTCCCCCCAGTGCAGCTAACTGGGTTATCAAAGGCGGGCCATGTCTCTCACTGTCTATGGTGAGAGGTTCATGTAAAAGAACCATTGCTGACTTTCGTAAAGAGTAGCTGCAAAGCCGTCAGCATGTTTCTGTCCCTTGCTAAAAAAGGGTTGTGACAGGAAGGGCATCCGACGTAAAAACCTCTGCCAAATCAAACGTGCGAATCAGATGATTCGCTGTGACGACTCCCGAGAACGGGGAAAAGCCGAAAGGAAGAAAATTATTATTATTATTATTATTATTATTATTATTATTATCAGTACACAAACATCACTGTGCATTTTTAAGAATTTCTACTCATGATAAAATATTTTAGATATATAAAAGTAATCCCAGGTTTTTTAATAATATAGCTCCAGTTCTTAGTAACACCCCACCAATTTAAATATCATGATTTGGCTTGGGGCAGTGGTGGCCTAGTGGTATAGGTGCTGGAAGATCACTGATCCTAAGGTTGGGGGTTCAAGCCCCAGTTGCCACAGGTTGTCACTGACACACAACCCCCCCTCCTCCTCCTCCTCCCTTCCCCCCATCACAGCTAACTGGGTTATCAAAGGCTGGCCATGTCTCTCACTGTCTATGATGTGAGGTTCATGTAAAAGAACCATTGCTGACTTTCGACAAGAGTAGCTGCATAGCCGTCAGAGTGTTTCCGCCCTGCGATGGTCTGGCGAACAGTCCAAGGTGTACTCTGCCCTCACCCGGAGTCAACTGGGATGGGCGCCAGCCTCCCTGCAACCTCAATTAGGATTAAGCGGTTACAGAAAATGAACTGATTTGGCTTGTGCTTCAAGTCACATGTGGCCAGAACTTATTATAAAATCCATCATTAATTAGAAAGGTGAGCAAAAACAGTAACTAATTCTTTCAAGTCACTTTCTGACCACTAGAGTTGCAGGCAGGCTGGATCCTATCTTAGCTGACTCAGAAAGAAGGTGGGGAACACGGAAAAGTTTGCCATTGTAGGGTTAACACACACAAACATTCATACTCGTACCTAGGGGAAATCAAGAATATCCAATTTGCCTAATGTTCATGTCTTGGGACTGTGCAAAGAAACCGGATTACCGAGTGAAATCCCGTGCTAGCATGGAGACAACATGCAAATTCTGCATAGCGACAGCCTCGACTCGAACAAGGACTATCTATACTGTGAGGTGGACATGCTAACCACTATAACTTCATGCTACTCTTATCCATCAAACAAATGGAGACCTTTTTTTTTATTCTCATTATATGAATATATAGTTGTATATGTAAAGAAACATTGGCAATACATGTACTGGAAGCGCCGGCTAGTAGAGAGGGAGCTTAGCACGGAGCATGTTCATTCAGGACATTTCTGAACATCTCATTCAAGAAAAACAAAAAATGAATGCATATTAAAAAGGCAGTACATTTGAAATGCACACAGCTGTAAGTCAATTCAATTCACAGCTCAACATGCCACCATTTTGCTGCCATTCATTTGTTTTGGCCTGTGATGGAACAGATCAAATGGAAATAGGTTGAGTGGAAAAAGCCAAGAATTAACAAACTGAATGGGTCATATCACAAACTATTGTAGTGCATGTGTAGGCGTGCTTTCGTCAATAAATTGATTCCAATCCCATGATTGTACTGTATATCAGGATAAGAGCAGTACTGTAGTCCAGTTAAATGGCTGAGTTAAGTATTAACTAGAAGTCAATTTAACTGTACGTATATGCAGTGACTGTCAGGAATATGAGAAATCACACCCTGGTCTGTGTGAGTCCCTGTAATAAAATTATAGCCTTGGTGTCTGAGACACAGTGCCAAAACAAGGACGCCATTCAGGAGAACATGAACGGCTAATTCAACAAATGACACTGCAAAGTCAACTGCTTGCTGCCTCAATGTCCCAGGTTACTACTCCAGTACATTCCAGTCCTCCTTCAGATGACAGGCGCCTGTAGTGGGACCAGACAATTAAGGAATACTTCACAATTACAAGGTTTCCTGTTGAACTGTAACCCCTACCTTAGAAATCTATCAGATGCAACCAAGATAATTCAGGTTCTCGCCCTTCTCTCAGAGAAAGCCTTGGTGCATGCCATGGCGGTGCTGGAGAAAGGAGAAGGGGTGATGTCTTTCCCAGAGCATTTTATACATCTATTCAAATTCGCTTTGGACCATGAATCCAACAACAAGCAGGCTGGTAAGTAGCTGTTTTGTCACCGGTGATTTAGCTCAATTGGTTGAGCGTCCGCTTTATCCTCCGGAAGGTCGGCGTTCGAATCTCGGCCGCATCATACTATAAGACGTTAAAATTTGGCAGTTGTTGTTTCCTGCTTGGTGCTCAGCATCAAAGGATAGAACAACACAATAACTGGTGCTGCACAGTGGTGACAGGTGCCCAGAGCACAAAACAAATTTCAATGTACTTTACAGTATTATTATTTGCTATAAAACAGAACACAATGTTAGCTAAGCTATTGGTACACCCATGAAGACATGCTGGAATGAGCCTACGTGTTAAGGCTGTGTTTTATGATGGGCTGAATAATGACATTGTCACGAAGATCACATATCACGACAATCAGGCTAACCTCAACAATTATTTATCTAGTCACACACCTAGATTGCCTGCTCCAGAACCAATAGGCCAGCTCTCAGCCACTATATTTGTGCCCTTTCCAAACCCTTCAGAGCATATGCAATTAGACCACATCCAGCTGAATTTCAGTGCATGTGGAAAGAGCTTCTCGGCAAGAGAAGTGCATCTACCACAAGGATTCAATGAACATATCTTGATGTACTACATGTGGAGCCTACAGCCTAAGAGCTCTGCCAAAGGGAGAAGCCGTTCTTCTATCATCCAGTTGTGATTAAGATCCTCACATATCTCAGTGTACAAGCTCAAATCAAGCACTAACCAAAGTTAATGTCCTTTCAGCTCTGAATGCCTCAGAAGCAGTTGCCAAATTTCATTCATCAAGCCACTGCGATTTAAACTGATGCTCATCAAGCTACCCAAAGATCTTCAGTGCTATTGCTGAGAATCTCACTGGCAGTGGACTGTCTTGCTGCACTGAATGCAAACAAACTTCATGTGAGCATTCCCAGTCACACCTAGGAGCACTTTGGCCAATTATCCTAATGTGTATGTCTTGAGACTTTGGGAGGAAACTGGAGTACTCTGAGGAAACCAAGCACGGGACTGATATGCAAGGTAAAGGTAAGGTAAAGTCTGTTGGGCGTTTTACTCCCAAGCCCAGTGGTTCATCAGCCCAATGCTTATCCCCGGTTTTGGTCGCGTGAAGCGACCAGGAGTTCAACTCCTCCTGGATGGGACACTAGTCCATCGCAGGCTACCTTCCCAGTATATTTTTACTGGTACCCATTTATACTGCTGGGTGAAGAGAGGCACACTTGTGGTTAAGACCTTGCCCAGGGGGTCTTAGCACAGTGAGGGTCTAACTGGGATTCAAACACATAACCTCCTGATCATGAGCCCAGCACCCTGACCACTACGCCACCAGCCCCACAATAATATGCAAACCCCACAGAAAAACCCTCACTAGGCCCAGAACTCTAATCCAGAACCTTCACTATGCTACTGTGCCACCTTCGACAATATCTTTTATCCCATGCAGCGCTGGAGTTTTTCTCACAGATGCCTCAGTCATCATCAGAATACAATACTCAGCCTGCCTTGCCCTCAGTTTTCAAACTAGTAGGAATCCTCTTCAACCAAGCATTTCCTTATTTGGCCTTTCTTAAGATGCAATAGGTTACAGACGGCCTCAGTTCGAGTCACACTAAGCCTCACTTTATTATATCTCTCACAGTCTAACAACCAAGTAGAAAGCATAAACCAAGAGAATAAATGCGTCCTGAGGTCTTCTTGCAAAAAAACCCCAAATGCATTGTCTTGCTCTTCCCCACGACTGAATATGCCCAAGATATCTGTCACCCCATTTCAATTCATGCATGGTCATCAATAGCCATATTCTCATAGAGCAACATCCCATATTGCTGTTGAGCAATGACTCCACTGAAGTGAAATGGTGTGGGAACAAACATAATACCTCAAGCAAGTGTACCCTTAGTTACCATCAGTTTAACCAAGAATTTGCCTCCATATGGGACACTAGAGGCCTCCACAGATGCAAACGCTTAGTGTGCACTAAAATCACCCAAAAAAGTATCCATTTATCAAACACACATGTAGGAAGATAGTAAACTATGGGTCTTTTCCCACCCAAACTCCATCAAATGCAGCTCAAAGTAGCTCAATTTAAGGCTAAATACTGGCAAGAGACCGCTAGCAAACAAGTACCAAAGGGGAAAGCTGAAAAGAACTTTGAAGACAGAACTAATCTCATTAATTTCCTCATTAATCATCATCCTGTGTCCTTGATCTGGTACCTACATGTTTCTTTAAACAGATACTATCAGAATTGATGAACCCCTTATTAAATGTGATTAATTATTCCCTTAGCACTGGTTACATACCTAAATCCTTTAAACTAGCAGTTATCAAACCTCTGATTAAAAAACCTGATCTTGACCCTTATCAGCTGACCAACTGTAGACCAGTATCAAACCTCCGGCTTATCTCTAAGATCTTAGAAAAAGCTGTAGCGCAACAGTTATGCTCTTATTTTTGTAGCAATGCAGTTATGTTAATCAGTTATGTTCATATATTTGCCCTAGCCTAATGGTTACAGAACCAGCTTTGGGACCAAAACAACAGGAAAAAATGTGTGCTAGTGGTGGAGGTTTTATATATATATATATATATATATATATATATATATATATATATATATATAAAAAACATGAATGAAATGTAGTAGTCAGGAGTTAGACCTCATCAAAGCTCAGAGACATCACTCGGTAAGGTGGTAAATGGCCTACTGATGGCCTCTGACCATGGCTGTGTCTCCGTGCTTGTATTACTTGACCTTAATACATTGTTGGGGTCAAGGGAAAGGCTCTATCCTGGTTTAAATCTTATTTAATTGACCGTTGATAAGGTTTCTGATGATGCAATAAGTTTAGATGGTGTTTCAGTCTCATCATATGGAGAAACAAAGAACCTGGGAGTGATTATTGATGCTGGTCTTTCATTTGAAGCTCGTGTAGACAATATTACTCGGTACAAGGGTGTAGGCTGGGGTGTGTGTGTGTGTGTGTGTGCACAGAGTGCACGTGCACCCCCCCCACACACACACACAGCAGGAGTTGAGCTCCACTAGACAAGAAATGATGTGTATTCACAATCTTATATATTATCTTAATGATTGTTATTGAAGAGAAAGTCGGAGATAAGTTCTGCATGACTAGAGTCAGGAAGTAAACCGAAAGTTAACGTGTAACAGGCACTGCGCATGTGCAAGACCGAGCTGACCAATCAACAAACATAATATTATCAGTAAGCAATAATAGCTGAACACTGTCAATCAAACAAAGTGCGAGTGTGAGAATAAAGCACAGTTGGTTAGTCCCGCCTCCGGCTCCCGCACACGTGTTAGAACACAAATATTGACGCACAGAGAATGAATGGATAAAATAATCATAAGCCATCCAGCCTGAATCTGCAGCCTAATGCTCAGTACGTTTATAAAATTAATAGTATGTTTTTGTGCTGTAAATATGTATTAATATTTGTTTGTGCCTTGGAATAGATAAATAACTTTAGCTCAATTTGTAAATGTATGTAGCACATGTACTTGCAGATGTAGTTTGAAATATATTTGAGAATGTTTTTGGTTGAACTATAATATTTGATTCGTCTTCTGAGAGTAATAGATGAATCGTCTTCTGCTGAAAAACTGTGCGTGTTGTTGGCATGAGATTCCGTGTTGTTTATATCATATAATATGCTGTGACACGCATGCACTATATTTCATGTGGTACTTTGTACCAACTCAGTGACGTCACGGTAACTTTGTGCAGTACTTCGCAATGGTGGCTTTCGGGTCGATAACTTATATGACAAGCCGCTTCAATAAACTATACTTAAGCTACCGCCAACTTATTTAGTCAGCGTTTCATTTCCCCTTTAAGGCTTAGGCTCCGGTCAACCGAGATGTGCACCCCCTCCCCCCACCCCACGGTCAGACCAGCCTACGCCCTTGGGGTAGCCCTCTTTCATCTCAGGAATATTGCTAAAATATGAAA
Source organism: Plotosus lineatus (assembly GCA_024760905.1). NCBI lineage: Eukaryota > Metazoa > Chordata > Actinopteri > Siluriformes > Plotosidae > Plotosus > Plotosus lineatus. The sequence goes on from CM045750.1 coordinate 15,589,140, forward strand.
TATGATGTCAACTGCATGATGAGAAAAAACTTGTTAATTCTTTTGTTACCTCGAGATTAGAGTATTGTAATCCGTTACTGTCTGGTTGTTATAAGAGGTGCATAATCATGCTCCAGTTAGTCCAGAATGCAGCAGCAGAAGTCCTTACTAAAATTAAAAGACACAAGCAAATCCCCCCCAATCTTTTACACACTGCACTGGCTCCCAGTTAAATTTCAAATCGAATATAAAATACTGTACTACTTTTAGCCTATAAAGCATTTAATGGTTTCGTGCCACGTGATCTTCGAGAACTTCTTGCTCTTTACGATCCAGCACCCTTAGATCAAAAGATGCAGGATGCTTAGTGATACCTCAGATAATGAAGACTACTGCAGGGGCAGAGCTTTCTCTTATAAAACTTCACTGTTATGAAATACACATTCTTCTCCTGGGATGCCGGTAATCCTGATCCTTCTTCCTTCCAAGTCCTGTGGTCTGTCCTAGTGTGTTGATGCTGACTCAAGTTCTCATCTTGGAATCCCCTCCCTCCTGTTGAAGAAGATCTATACGAACTTGGGCGTGTACTCACAGAATGTGAAGATGACTTTACAGTGTAATGTACAGTGTAATGCTGGTGATATAAACTCTTTCCCAGTAATTATTTAAGGATTTACAGTTGTGGTAACCAACCGGACAATAGTTTGGACTGTAATGAAGTTTCTCATTTGATTTGTATTTTCATGGTTTCACCCAAATGAGGATGGGTTTCCCTTTTGGGCCTGGTTCTTCTCAAGGTTTCTTCCTAGCATCTACTTAGGGAGTGTTTCTTTTCTCACCGGTGTTGTGGGTGACGCCCATTAGGACTATGTAGGAGTGGTAGAAAATGTTAAAATTCTCTTAGACTTTGTAACCTCCTACTTTTATTGTGTAAAGCTGCTTTGCGACAATGTAAAGAGCACTATACAAATAACATTGAATTGAATTGAAGGTACTGACAGTTTTATGACAATTCATACTTTACTTTCTCTCGTTCTTACGATCCTTCTTTCATTTGTTCTTTTGTTTGTTAATTCTTTTGTTCTCTTTTTAATCTGCTTTTTCTTTTGTTGTCTCTTTATTGTGTTTGTTCATTTGTTCTTCCTTTTTTTATTGTATATTTTTATTCCGTATGATTCACACGACCACAAGGCTCAGATTAGCTCACTGAAAAACAGATCAAGGAAATAACTATTTAAATTATTGTATATTTTTTTATTTTCAAACTCAAGACTGTCCCTCAAGGCTCCGATGTAGTTCCCATCCTGTTTATCTATAATATGCTAAATCTGTATGCTTCTGGTACAGTGTGTGTTTATCACACTCATATTTATTTCAGTCTCATCTTATTACATGAGATTTTGAAGAACATGGATGTTACTTGATTTATAGCAACATTTCCAAACTAAAATTTAAAGAAAGGTAATTTTTATTTTATAATATTAATGTGGCCGGTGCTTGCTATACAATTATTTTAAATTAATAAAAATTTAAATTACAGTCTATTCGTAATAATCATTGAATGCAACTTTTAAAAAATTTATACAATTATAATTAAATTATACCATATTTAAAAAATTCCCTCTTTGAATCACCGCTTTATCGTGGTGGCGGGGTTTGCGTGTCGTAATAATCCGAGGAGCTGTTTTCGGCGGCATTATGTCCCTGATAGAGTTAAAAGGTCAAGGTCCAGATGAATTGCAATTCAAAAGACCTCTATGAAGAAAGAAGAAACAAGGACACAATTTCCCTTTCCCAGGCGTGGTCACTGTGGTCCCCCCCCTGGACGCAAGACCAGGGGCGGGGCTTGAGGGAAAGTACCTGGTGGTCAGGCTTCTTCCCATGGAGCCCGGCCAGGCGCACCCCGAAAAAGAGACATGGGTCCGCCTTCCCAAGGACCCATCACCTATGGGATGGGCTATAGGGGTCGGGTGCAGTGTGAGTTGGGTTTCAGCCGAAGGCATTGGTTCTAGTGAACCAATCCTTGCATACTGACTTTGAATCTTGGGACTTGGAATATCACCTCTCTGGTAGGGAAGGAGCCTGAGTTTGTGTGTGAGGTGGAGAGCTACCGACTGGATATAGCTTGGGTTCTGTAACCACCCAATATCGAGAGGGGATGGACTTTATTCCATTCTGGAGTTGCTCATGGGGAGAGGCGTCGAGTGTGGGCATCCTTGTTGCTCTCCGTCTCAGTGCCCACACATTTAGGTTCTCCCTGGTCAACGAAAGTGTAGCTTCCCTCCACCTTCAGGTGGGGCGGACAGCTCCTGACTGTTGTTTGTGCTTATGCACCAAATGACAGTTCAAAGTACCCACTTTTCTTGGAGTCTTTGGGGGGGGTGTTAGTGAACACTCCCCCCTGAGGACTCACTCATTGTTCTGAGAGACTTCAACGCCCAAGTGGGCAATGATAGTGTGTGATTGGGTGGTACGGCCTCTCCAGTCTGAACCCAAATGGTGTTTCGTTGTTGGACTTCCATGCTCATTATGGTTTGTCCATCACAAACACCATGTCTGAACATAAGGGGAGAGTTTGGAGTAGAAGAGTTGGAGGAAGTGGCTGGGGAGAGGGACGCCTGGACCTCATTGCTTAGGCTGCTGCCTTTGCAACCAGACCCTGGAACAAGCGGAAGAAGTTGAGAATGACATGATAGGAGTAATATTACAAAAAGAAAAGTAATTTATGTAATATTCAGACTGAGTGGAATGAATTATAAAGGTTATTTATTGACTAAAAACAAATTCCATGTTAAAAGATTATAGAATTATTGCCATTAATTATGAAAATGGTTAAAAATATCACATAAACGTCATTAGCTTACTGTGGATGTTAGCGTTAGAATTAAAATTAATGAATCCAAAACTGTTTGGTATGCCCGCTGGTGATGCTTTCATTATTGACTTCACCTTACAGCGATGAGGGATGAAAAGAGCTTTAGCTTTATGTGAATATTCATATCTGTTTTGACCAGAAGCACTGAGACGTTACACATGCATTTCCCCACATGGATTTAACCTCCTACACAGAGCAGTGGGAATAACTGCATCTCCTTACAGGTTACAATGAATATTCATCCTGCAAACTCACACACACACCAACATTTGCATACTTTCTTTGATCCTTTACTGTACTACCCATTCACAGCTGTTGAGCTCTTTTCACGCCCTGCACATAAATTATAGTTTTAAGTTCATTTATTTAATTGTAAAATGTAATGATTTTACTAAATCAAGCTCTATCAATACTCTGGTTCCCCTCCGACAATGCAAACACGTGCAAATCAGGCGAACTGGCTGTTTCAAGTTGCCACTAGATGTGGGCGTGATTGTGAATGGTTGTGTGTGTTGGAACTGTGATGACCTGGGAAGCTTTTCAGTTTGTGCCCAGCATGTCCAACTTACAGCAAAAAGGTCCTGGGCTCAAGTCCTGGGCTGAGCATGGGTGTTTCGGTATGGTGTTTTTGTATGCTTTTCCGGTCCTTGCATGGGTTTTCTCTGGACGCTCGGTTTTCCTCCCACAGTCCAAAGACATGCATATTAGGTTAATTCGCTACTTCAAATTGCCCCAGGTGTGAGTGGGATCGGTTGTGTGTTATACAGAGTGTACCCCATCTTGGCTCAGTGTTGGCTGAGGTCAGTAGGATTCCCTCATCTCTTCTTCTTCTTCTTCTTTTAATTTCGGCTGTTCCCTTCAGGGGTCGCCACAGCGAATCATCAGCCTCCATCTCACCCTATCCTCTGCATCTTCTTCTCTTATGCCAACTACTGTACCTCCATGTCCTCCTTCACCACGTCCATGAATCGTCTCTTTGGTCTTCCTCTAGGCCTTCTGCCTGGTAGTTCCAACCTCAGCATCCTACGACCAATATACTCACTATCCCTCCTCTGTACATGTCCAAACCATCTTAATCTAGCCTCTCTGACTTTGTCTCCAAAACCTCTGACATGTGCCGATTCCCTCATCTCCTAGTAGGATTGAATAACCCAGCAAGTGAGTGAGTAAATGTTCTACCAAAAAAAAAAAAAATCAATTAATTTCATTGTTTTGTGATCCTTTAGAAACTCCACCTATATAAGCAAATTTAAAAATACAAAATGGACTCCTACTAAGGTCTGGAAGCTATCTCAGTCGACCCTGGGCAGATGCAGGGTACACACTAAACAGCTCACCAGACCATTGTAGTCATACATGACCGTTCATACTCATATTCACCCCGAGGAGAAATTTGGAAAAGCCAATTAGCTCACAGGAATGTCTTTGGACTGTGGAAGGAAACTGGAGTACCCAAAGAAAACCCATGCAATCAGGTGGAGAAAATTCAAACATCACACAAAAAAGCTTAAGCCATTGATTTGAGCCCAAAAACTTTTTGCTGGAAGGCAGACATGCTAATACGTGGTACCTCACCATATGAAATTAATCCGTTCCAGAGCTTTTTTCGTAAGTTGAACCGCATTTTACATGTAAAACATGTGATTCGTTCCAAGGCTCCCAATACTACCCCCTAAACCCTTTAAAAATTATAAAAGTATACCTTTAAAGACCTCCTTCTGCTTCAATATCGTACCGATGGCAGACGGGTTTGGCCGTATTCCTTTGTGATCATCACCACAACCCCCCGACGACTAACGTATATGTACATGTGTATACTAGTCCTTCTCAAAAAATTAGCATATTGTGATAAAGTTCATTATTTTCTGTAATGTACTGATAAACATTAAACTTTCATATATTTTAGATTCCTTACACACAACTGAAGTAGTTCAAGCCTATTATTGATTTAATATTGATAATTTGGGAAAAAAAGTAAAGAAAAACCAAAAATCCCTATCTCAAAAAATTAGCATATTTCATCCGACCAATAAAAAAAAAAAAAGTGTTTTTAATACAAAACAGTCAACCTTCAAATAATGATGTTCAGTTATGCACTCAATGCTTGGTCGGGAATCCTTTTGCAGAAATGACTGCTTCAATGCGGCGTGGCATGGAGGCAATCAGCCTGTGGCACTGCTGAGGTGTTACGGAGGCCCAGGATGCTTCGATAGCGGCCTTAAGCTCATCCACAGTGTTGGGTCTGGGGTCTCTCAACTTTCTCTTCACAATATCCCACAGATTCTCTATGGGGTTCAGGTCAGGAGAGGTCGCAGGCCAATTGAGCACAGTAATACCATGGTCAGTAAACCATTCACCAGTGGTTTTTGGCACTGTGAGCAGGTGCCAGGTCGTGCTGAAAAATGAAATCTTCATCTCCATAAAGCTTTTCAGCAGATGGAAGCATGAAGTTCTCCAAAATCTCCTGATAGCTAGCTGCATTGACCCCGCCCTTGATAAAACACAGTGGACCAACACCAGCAGCTGACATGGCACCCCAGACCATCACTGACTGTGAGTACTGGACACTGGACTTCAGGCATTTTGGCATTTCCTTCTCCCCAGTCTTCCTCCAGACTCTGGCACCTTGATTTCCGAATGACATGCAAAATTTGCTTTCATCCGAAAAAAGTACTTTGGACCACTGAGCAACAGTCCAGTGCTGCTTCTCTGTGGCCCAGGTCAGGAACTTCTGCCGCTGTTTCTGTTTCAAAAGTGGCTTGACCCGCGGCACCTGTAGCCCAGTCCACTGCATCCACAGGTCCCCCAAGGTCTCCACAATCTTCCTCAGGGTCCGGTCACCTCTTCTGGTTGTGCAGCGTTTTCTGCCACACTTTTTCCTTCCCACAGACGTCCCACTGAGGTGCCTTGATACAGCACTCTGGGAACAGTCTATTCACTCAGAGATTTCTTTCTGTGTCTCACCCTCTCGCTTGAGGGTGTCAATGATGGCCTTCTGGACAGCAGTCAGGTCGGCAGTCTTAGCCATGATTGCGGTTTTGAGTAATGAACCAGGCTGGGAGTTTTTAAAAGCCTCAGGATTCTTTTGCGGGTGTTTGGTTGATTGAGATGATTAGGTTAATAGCTCATTTAAGACTACCTTTTCATGACATGCTAATTTTTTGAGATAGGAATTTTGGGTTTTCATGAGCTGTATGCCAAAATCATCAGTATTAAAACAATAAAAGACCTGAAATATTTCAGTTGGTGTGCAATGAATCTAAATTATATGAAAGTTTAACTTTTATCAGTACATTACAGAAAATAATGAACTTTATCACAATATGCTAATTTTTTGTGAAGGACCTGTATATACACATATACATCTCCCTCTCCATCAGTCAGCCAGGAGGTGATCCTACTTCTCGGAATTCGGTGGTCCCGTGGGGATCTCGGTCCCAATTAACCGCAGAAAGTGGGGAATCCCTGTACAGTGTAATCACTTGGAAAATGCAATCAACTATAATGTCTCTTTGAAACCATTTTGTTACTCCTGTATGAGAGTGTTGATGACCTCTGCACCACGAACCGTGATATTAATAAGCATCCCCATCTTGAGGTGAGTAAGCACACAGAACACTTGATCTCAGACTTTCTTTTAATTGGTGCCGTTAGTTATCATGTTTGCCCAAGATCATTCCTCCATTCACATGGGCTTATTATTATTAACACATAGAACCAAAACAAGATGCATAAAACAGGAGATTAAAAGATACTAAGCCAATCAGCTGGTGTGGTTTTTCCAGAAAATAAAGTTTCTCCCAGGTGTGAATATGTGTGCGAATGGTTTTATGTGCATATGTGTGTTCAGTTCATTTTCTGTAACTGCTTAATCCTAATTAGGGTCTCGGGGAGGCTGGTGCCCATCCCAGTCAACTTCGGGCGAGGGCAGAGTACACCCTAGACAGCTCGCCAGGCCATCGCAGGTCGGAAACATGCCAAGGGCTTTGCAGCTCCTCTTTACAAAAGTCAGCAATAGTTCTTTTACATGAACCTCACACCATAGACTGTGAGAGACATGGCTGGCCTTTGATAACCCAGTTAGCTGCACTGGGGGGGACAGTGACAACCTTATGGAGAGTGGGACACGAAACCCCAACCTTTGGATCAGCAATCTAGCGCCCTATACCACTAGACCACCACTGCCCCTGCATATGGGTGTTGTTCTGCAATAGACTTATTTGTTGTTTAGGGTGTACCTCACCTTCAACCAGAGTTGGCTGAGATGGACTTCACCCTTACCGCGATTGTAGTGGGATTGATGTGTTCAGCAATTTGGTTCATAACACAGCATGTGGTTCTACTTGCACTGTTCCTCAGCTCCCTCAACTGTTCCATGGAGTTCCCCCCTCCAAACCTTTAATTTATCATGACTGAGAAAGTAAAGAAACTATTCTTTAAAACAATGCCTTTCCCAAGTGACAGAACAAGTCAACCAATTTCTGACACTTATGTACAGGTATTAAAGCCAGAATGATTGGACTACAGCCTACAGTTCTTCTGTATTTCTTGGCTTTGCCCCAGAAGCTACATTTTTGATGTCACCCCAAAAGTTTTCTATTGGATTAAGGTCTGGGGATCAGGCCACTGCTCCATAATCTCAATCTTGTTGCTCTAGAACCAAGATGTTTCCAGTTTAATGGTGTGTTTGGGGTCGCTGTCTTGTTGGAATATCCATTTCAAGGGCATTTCCTCTTTAGCATAAGACAACATGACCTCTTCAAGTGTTCTGATATATTCAAACGTATCTATGAACCCTGGGATGCGATAGGCCCGACACCATAGTATGAGAAACATTTCCATATCACGATGCATTCGCCACCATGCTTCACTGTCCTCACAGTGTGGCTGCATTTCCATGTTTGGGGGTTGTCTGATAAATTGTCTCCGACCACTACACCTAAAAAATGAACAATCTAACTTTCATCAGTCCGCAAAATGTTTCACCATTTTCAGGGGTAAAAGTGAGATAAGATTCCTGCAGGGACTGTGCAACTCAAGAAAAAAAAAAAAAAAAAAAAAAAAAAAACGCGACCTCCAGCTGACCCCCTAGCACTGTCTGGGTCCCTCCACAAACCTTGCCCAACCAGCCGTTCGATGAAAAGAACGCATTGAGTTTTCTCTCTTCCACGTGTATTTGTTTGCGGAAGTGAGTGGTGCTGCGAGCATGATGAAGAGAGCGATCCCTCGCTACTTCGCGCTTCAATTCATACGACTTCAGTGCATCGTGTTCTTTTTTTTTTTTTTTTTTAAATATTAATCGAATTTAAAAATAAGGCCAATTATGCAAAAAAACAAAACAAAAACAAACTCCAAACAAACTAAAACAAACTAAAACAAAAAAACAACCCAAAACCCCCATCATTATTTTTGAATGTTTAATTGTTATTTATAGCATTAAATATGTATTTAGTGATATAGTACACATATACATGTACAGTATACATCAGTCGGCGGGGGGGGGGGAATCCTACTTCGTGGAATTTGGTGGTCGCAGGGGGATCTCGGTCCCAATTAACCGCGGAAAGTGAGGGATCCCTGTATTTCATGATGTATAAAACCACAATTTATTACTTGGGGATTTTAGTTTTGTTTATTGTGCAAAAATGACTACCCTGCTGTCTCCAAAAAGCACCAGAGCAGAAGTGAACATTGGATTAACATTATGCAACAGTGAGTGAGTGCTGACTTACAAGTTACAACCCATCACGGTAAGTGAATACCGTAGCTTACAAATTACCGGTTTGTCCATCACTAAAACCCAGATCAACCCGTCACATAAGGAATATTCTGGAGATGATTTTTATGCATTCATTAATTTTGCATTTATTTCCGTAAAATTCGCTTGAAAAAAGAAAGGGCTCGCATTGTGTGCATGGGTGAAAGTTGCTTTTAAGGGGCGTTCCGGTAGAAGAGGTCTGTATATTTCTTACCGGCACAGCGATCCGGCTTACTTTCACCTCTGGCCATTTCTCTTTAGGCCAGTCAATGTGCTCTTTGGCAAACTCTAACCTCTTCAAGCACAAGTCTTTTTTTCAACAGTGGAACTTTGTCTGGGTTTCTTGCCAATAACTCGGCCTTCACACAGGCGTCCTCTCACTGTAACAGGACTCATGGGTAACTTTAGACCTTCTTTGAGCTTCCTGGAGCTGACTACTGGCGGAGTCCTTGACATTTTTGGCTCTTCTTCAATCTTTTCGAATGGTAGTTTTTAACTTTATTCCTCATCTTTCAGGTTTTGGTTGTCATTTAATCATTTTCGATCAGTTAGGCTGAGCCGCCTACCATTTTCTGCACTTCTTTAGATGCTTTCAGCTCTCCATCAACTTTTTATTCAAGGTACGCTGTACTTCTCAGTAATGCCTGGAATGACCCATTTCCCTTAGAATTTGAGAGAAATGTTCTATAACCGGCACATGTTAGACGTTTTGGAGACAAAGTCAAAGAGGCTAGATTGAGATGGTTTGGACATGTACAGAGGAGGGATAGTGAGTATATTGGTCGTAGGATGCTGAGGTTGGAACTACCAGGCAAAAGGCCCAGAGGAAGACCAAAGAGAAGATTTATGGATGTGGTGAAGGCGGACATGAAGGTCGTTGGAGTAAGAGTAGAAGATGCAGAGGATAGGGAGAGATGGAGGCAGATCATTTGCTGTGGCGACCCCTGAAGGGAACAGCCGAAAGGAAAAGAAGAGTTCTATAACCAGCATGTACAACATTTACTGTTTTCCTTCCTTAATTGACGACAATAATTGGTACCTGTTTTTCAAAGAAGGAATGATGTCACTAATTGAACTCCACACTGCTATTATTTTGAACATGTGCCTTTCAATTAGTGACTCAATCACACACAATCAGCACCATGCAGGTCATGACTGTTGGATCTGTTTCTATTACATTACTACACCTGATAGTAGATTACTTGTCATGTAAAAATATAATTTCTACCATAAACAATGCTTGATCTGGTTAGTGATGTCTGACGAATATTATTTTGAACGCAACTTGTTAAAGCTTATTCTTTGGTGATGTCATCAGAGAATTGTTGCTCTGTCAGTGCTGGAACTCTATCAGTGGGAGATTTTTCCTGTTCATGAACTCAAAGCTAATCTATAAAGAAATATGGCATAAATATGGTGAGAATAATATTGCTCGGAATGGTGGTGGAGTGCTTAGCATGTCCCACTTTACAGCAAGAAGATCCTGTTCTGGTTCAAGTTCTGGGCTCGGCCAGGGTGTTTCTGTGTGAAGTTTGCATATTGTGCGCATTAGGCTAATGTGGGTCAATGGGAGGAGACCCATGCAAGTCCAGTGAGGAAATGTAAACTTGCCACCAAGAAACACCCTCATGGAGCCTGGGACTTGAACCCAGGACCTTCTTGCTTCTTCCAGCCATTGTTTGAGTGAGTGAGTATACGAGCTGCTTGCTTGTACAGTAAGATACTTATTTTCAGGACGATAAAAGACATCTTGAAATGATTAAAACTTACAAATCTCATCCGTCCGATTTCCATAATTCTTTCTGAAGAAGACTTAACTACAAATAAAGGATCAAGCCTAACCAAATACCTACTGAATATTGATCGTGTTGCTTAATATAACCACTTCAAAGGTCTTGTTTTACATCAGTGTTTGCCCTCCCACTGCTCTGGCTCATCTTAACCCCCACCCCCGGTTCCTTCTGCCCCCTACATGCACACACATACACTTATACTTGGCCTTATTAGTGCCTTTTGTGTGAATTTTTTTTTTTTTTGGCCTATATTGAAACATTATCCTTACTCACAATGAAAGGAAAAGTCCTCATTATGTTCTGAACTCTTGAATTTATGCAGGCACATATGTTGGACATGGACATCTGTGGCTGGTACAGTTCATTTACCCTTTTCTCAAAAAACAGCTAAAGTTGCAGATTTTCGTTTTACACAAATGACCGTCTCCTACAGAACCCACACAGAGGAACAGTCACAGACATCAGAGAAATGTGACTTCTTGAATGATATTTAAGAAATCAAAAAGTAAGGAAAGGAAAACAACAAAACAAGCTGGTGACTCGGGGTGTAGTGATTAGCATGTCCACCGAACAGCAAGAAGGTCAGCAAGAACATTTCTGTGTGGCGTTTACATGCTCGCGCTCTGTGCTTGCATGGGCTCTCATCGGGGTGCTTTGGTTTCCCCCCAAAGTCCCAAAACATGCACATTAGGCTATTTGGCTCTTTCAAATTGACCCTAGGTGCGAGTGTGGATGGTTTTGTGTGTGTTGGTCAGATGAGCTATTTAGGGTGTGCCCCACCTTTGCCCGGTGTGGGCTGGGATGTGCTCCAGCCTCCTCACTATTGGCTATCTCCCAACATCCCACCCCGCTGGCCTCCCATTGGCTAGGAGGGATGATGCAGCTCCCTCCCATTGGCTATTATGGCGCTGCATCGACCATGATGTTTTTCGTGTAAAGGACAGAGTTACTGTTGTTTCAAGCTTTATTTATTGACTCAGGAATCTTCTTGACTCATAAGCATTTGTAAGATTATAACTCTGCTAAGAAGACATGGTCAACACACACGCACGCACGCGCGCACACACACACACGCGCGTGTGTGATTTCCGGTGCAAGTGAGAAGAAGAAATGGGCTCGAGTGATATCGCAAAGGAATACGGCCAAACCCGTCTACCATCGGTACGATATTGAAGCAGAAGGAGGTCTTAAAAGGTTTAGGGGGCAGTATTGGGAGCCTTGGAACGAATCACACATTTTACATGTAAAATGCGGTTCAATTTACGAAAAATGTAGGTTACGAAAAAGGTGCTGGAACGTATTAATTTCGTAAAGTGATGAGGTACCACTGTATTCACTTATAGTGACTTTAAAGCTCTTCTGTAAGTTGCTGTGGATAAAGACGTCTGCTGAGTGCTACAAATGTAAATGCAACATGCATGGAATCGAACCCAGGACCGTCTTGCAGTGAGGCAAGGATGTAAACACTGTGACACGATCCGATAGGTCAGTAAAGTAAAAGAACCGCATCCAATGACCTTTGCCTCACACTATTCCGACCCGTATAGTCCCTTCCACAGATGGTGGGTCAATGGGAGGGTGGACCCATGTCTCATTTTTTGTCTGGACCCGACCGGGCTCCATGGGCAGAAGCCCAACCACCAGGCGCTTGCTTTCAAGACCCTCACCAGGCCAGGCTCCAGGGGGGACCCCGGTGACCTGCGTCCAGGCAAGGGAACCCCCTCGTGACCCAATGTTGGATTAAGTGAAGGAAGATAATGATAATTTTTGTCTCATTCACCTTTATGTGGACAGGATAATGATTTTTATACTAAAGGACTTTGCTCTCATAATGTGATCTAAACATTATCTAGTAACATACCCTGATAGCGTTCCCACAACATTGAGAAACGTTTTCAAAATAACATTTTCATCACCAACAACGAACATTCAGAGAACAGGAATGCAGAATAGTCAGCAGGGCAACCATTACCACTCGCATCCACACCTAGGGACCAGGCCTGGTTAGCTTGATGTGCATGCCTATGGGCTATGAGAGAACACAAGTGTACCATGGGGAAACCGACCACAATGAAACGTTCTCGAAGAGCCCAGGACTGCTCTTACTATGGGGCGGATGTGCTAACCATTACACCACCACGCTGCCTGGGAAACCTTTATATTCATCCAAAACAAACTGATAATGTAAGATAAAACACATCATGTGTTCACTCATGAACGGGCTCCTTTATATCTCAAACAAAACCAAGACCACTTTACAGTCTCACATCACTCTCTGGATTAAAAATGCTCTCCGATGAATCACACTAACACAGGTACTACCTCTCTAGAAGCTGACTCAGTTCAGTTATTAAAATAAATGGCATACAGCCTGGAAATGCTAAATCAATTAGACTTTAAATGTTAGGCTACCTTGGGTTGAAAAATAACTTCAGATTTGCTTTATAATAATGGTGATCGCATACAATGAGTCATTATTGTGAGTAACATCAGAGTAACTTTCCCTTAAATGACATATCTGAGTGCTGGCGTTTGTCTATCCCCAGTACGGTACTAGAATAATTTAATTGACATTGGTTTTCTAAATACTGTACATTTATACCATTCGCTGGATGGATGAATATTCATGTCATGTGACATCAATATAAACACACCTGAACACACCAAGACAAAATGTATCATGAAGACTAATGAGCTATTAACACAAGTTCAGGACCAAGTTCTAACCCAAGCATGCAGCAGGGCACCATTAAATCTCATTTAAAAATGGAAAGAATATGGCACCACCGTAACCTGTCATGAGACATGCTGGCCACCAAATGCCGTGGGTTACGGGTGTATTAGTCAGAGAAGCAATTACAAAGCTATGGGTAATTATGAAGCGGGAGAAGTTGGACTTCAGGTGGTTTATACTAGTTATCAGACAAACATAATCCAAACACGCCAAAGAGCACCATTGAAAATCCCAATAGGCTCGGCGTAATCAAATGTTCGAAGCAATGATGCCATTCAACTGATTACTTATTAACTAATACCTGATGGAAGAAAATATAGAATCACTGATGACACAAATTGGCCCTGCGATGGTCTGGCAACTGGTCAAAGCCCAGTGTTGAATGAGATATACTCCAGTCTCTCCAGAACCATAATAGGATTAAACAGTTTGGTAAACAAGTGACAGACAAACCATTCATTCATTTATTTCCTCAATTGAGTAATCCTACTAGGGCCACAGGGTGGCTGGCGACTAGATCAACCGACATTCCAATCCATTGCAGCGCCAACTCACAACCATTCACACTCACACCTTGGGGAATTTGGAGCAGCCGGTTAATATGCATGTCTTTGGACTGTGGGAGGAAACTGAAGAATCCTGAGGAAACCCATACAAGCATAGAGAAACAAGCAAACTTCACCAAGCTCTTCTTGCTGTGAGGCGGAGATGCTAACCACACCCACAGCAAGGTTCTGGGTTTGAATCCTGGCCTCAGGCATTTCTGTGTGGTGTTCGCATGTTCTTCCTGGACTTGTGCGGGTTTCCTCCCACACACTGAAGATAATGCACATTAGTCTTACTGGCTACTCCAAATTGGCCCTCAGTATGAGTCCAAGTGTGAATGGTCATGTGCATGTTACCCTGTGATGGTCTGGTAGGCACATGTTTCAACCTTGCCATGACCCTCGTAGCAGTAAGTGGTTCCGCAAACATGTGATCGAGTGTATCTTAAGCCTAACTCACAACCCGCCATGGGACCAGTTGCATAGTGGTTTGGGTGCTGGGCTCATGATCAGGGGGGTTGGGTTGTGTGTTCAAATCCCAGTTTGACCCCCACTGTGCTAAGACCCCTAGGCAAGGTCTTAACCAGAAGCGTGCATCTGCTCACCAGGCAGTATAAATGGGAACCAGTAAAAATATACTGGGAAGGTAACCTGCGATGGACCAGCGTCCCATCCAGGAGGAGTTGTACTCCTAGTTGCTTTACGCTACGGAAACTGGGGATAGGCACCGGCCTGATGAGCTACTATGGCTCAGGTGTAAAAAGCCCAAAGAACTTGACCTACGCCACCGTGCTGCCACTTTTCGCTGCCACATTTGGCAGTGAATCATTTATGACTCAAGAGAGATTGCACCCCGAGTCATTGCAGAGGTTATCTCGACAGCAATCTCCTGCCCCTCTACAATGCTACACGTTGCACAATCTTGCTAACATATAGCCAGAGTCTTGCCACTTGTGTCATGTGTTCTGCATGCAAACCCCACATAAAAATGTTTAACGTGAAATGTATTTTTGTCCCAAAGGAACAGCACTCTACAAGTAAATCCACTTCTGAGGTACCACACAAGCATGGCACCAGAGCACCCTTGTGTCACTGGTGTGTCTTAGTCATTGCAAAGCCCCTACTAGCCGTGCTCCTGACTTGGTGCAGGCGTACAGACGGAGGACAGATTATGAACATACTGCACTGTATGTGTACGGAAAAAAAGTCTCTACAGCCAACCTCAGACAATCAGAATGCTAGACACACCCAAGTCTCCTTCGTACCGTTTCTCCCTGTTGACCGCCCATTGTAGAACGTAGGACAGGTTGTGACCGAGACTTTATTCCTTGCATTATCATCATCATCATCTTCTTCCGCTTAGTCCAGGGTCGGGTCGCGGGGGCAGCAACCTTAGCAAAGAGGTCCAGACATCCCTCTCCCGAGCTACTTCCTCCAACTCTCCCGGGGGGACACCGAGGCGGTCCCAGACAAGCCGAGAGACATAGTCCCTCCAGCGTGTTCTAGGTTGACCCCGGGGTCTCTTCCCGGTTGGACATGCCCGAAACACCACACCAGGGAGGTGTCCGGGGGGCATTCTGACCAGATGCCCGAGCCACCTCAACTGGCCCCTCTCAATGCGGAGGAGCAGCGGATCTACTCGAAGCTCTCCCGGATGGCGGAGCTTCTCACCCTATCTCTAAGGGAGAACCCCGCCACCCGGCGAAGAAAGCTCATTTCAGCCGCTTGTATCCGTGATCTTGTTCTTTCGGTCATTACCTAAAGCTCGTGACCATAGGTGAGGGTTGGAACGTAGATCGACTGGTAAATTGAGAGCTTTGCCTTGCGGCTCAGCTCCTTTTTCACCACGACGGACCGGTACAGGCACCGCTGAACAGCAGAGGCCGCAGAGATCCGTCTGTCCATCTCTCGCTCCATCCTTCCCTCACTCGTAAACAAGACCCCAAGATACTTAAACTCCTCCACTTGGGGCAGGACCTCATTCCCGACCCGGAGGGTGCATTCCACCATTGTCCGACTGAGAACCATGGCCTCGGACTTGGAGGTACTGATCTTCATCCCGGCTGCTTCGCACTCAGCTGCGAATCGCTCCAATGAGAGCTGGAGGGCCCTTCACTGCATTATAATAAAATACTTTGCATGTTATGTATAGAATATTATATGAACTCAATGGTTCTTCTTTTCCTTTCGGATTTTCCCTTTTTCAGGGGTCGCCACAGCGAATCATCTGATTCGCATGTTTGATTTGGCATAGGTTTTTACGTCGGATGCCCTTCCTGACGCAACTCTTTAGCAAGGGGTGGAAACACGCTGACGGCTTTGAAGCTACTTTTGTCGAAAGTCAGCAATGGTTCTTTTACATGAACCTCTCACCATAAACAGTGAGAGACATGGCTGGCCTTTGATGACCCATTTCGCTGCACTGTGGGGACAGTGGCAGCCTTGTGGAGAGTGGGACTCAAACCCCAACCTTAGGATCAACGATCCAGCGCCCTTTACTACCAGGCGACCACTGCCCCCATATGAACTCAGTGGTTAAAAAAATTACATTTTAATTTAATAGTAAAATGTTGGAGGAGCACTTAAAATATGGCAGCACCTGATAGATATTTATACATTTAAAAAGCCCAAAGAAAGGATAACAGAAAGCAGTGTTTCAGAAGTATTTTAAACATATTTAGAGAATTTCATCAATTCAGCATATGGCTGTCGCTTAAACACTAGACAGATATCATGTAACGCACCATATGTGGACAGGGAATATTAGCAGCAGGCAGAGAGTGGGTTTATAAAAGAAAAAAAAAAAAACGTAGAAGAGGTCCGTTTAAAACAAAGCAGCTTTGTGCAATTTGCTGCTCGATTGACAGGAGAGCGAGTAAAGCTGCTGAAGTGCTAGTGGCAGGAACGAGAGTTAAGAGGACAATTAAATCGGAATCAGTTCCCGATATTAACGTCAGCTTTGAACTGCATAACTGCGAGAATAAAAACACTTGTTAAGATACTTACATTGATTGATGGATCAGAAACAGGTCCTGAATATTTGAACCACATACGCTCTACCCGACATTATACAGTCAGAAGGCATCAGGCCGAGTAAACAGTATCTAGCATTTAAAAGATATAAACTGATCAGTTATACAGATATATCAGAAGTAAACAGACATACACATAGATATACATGTACAGGGATCCCTCACTTTCCGCAGTTAATTGGGACCGAAATCCCCCCGCGACCACCAAATTCCGCGAAGTAGGATCAACCCCCCCCCCCCCCCCCTCGACTGACGTAGATGTACATGTGTATATAATATCAATAAATACATATTCAATGCTATAAATGCTTATAATAACAATTAAACTTTCAAAAATATGCATACTATGCAAATAAAATATAAATACACACATACACGAGAAGAAGACTCACGTACAGACATGCGCACACGCAGATGTGCACCTCACAAAAATGCAAGTAGTTTTGATGGGAGGTTTAGGGTTTTGTTTTTTTTGCATAATTGGCCTTGTTTTTGTGGCAGTTTCTCTTAACTTGTTCCCCTATTCTTCCTAAATTTCCTAATTTTTAATTCAATGAATATTTTAAAAAAACACGATGCACTGAAGTGCATGAATTGAAGTGCGAAGTAGCGAGGGATCCCTGCATATAGTATGATTGACCCCAGATTCCTCCCACAGTCCCAAGACATAGGTTTCCACCTCCTATGTCTCTACAATTAAGCAGTTCATCAAATGGGATGAGTTTTAGTTGTGTCATACTTCATCCTTTTGTGTGATCCGATTACAATAATTATAATACGTGTCTATGCCTCTTGAGCATATGGATTCCTGAATGTGTGCTCAATTATATTAGCTACGAACATCTGGTCTAATATTATCTTTCTCCACTCCTGCACAAAGCCGACCTTGAACAACATTCAGATATCAATCATAAAATGTGAAGAACACATTTATCAACGATAACAATTAGCGCAAACACACTTCGTTAAAACTTTATCATTATTTGGAGTTTTATTTCCAACACACCAGTCACCTGTGTGTTTATGAGCAGGAATGTAACCCCTTGTTATTATGGAGGGGCAACTACAGAAAATATCACTGTCTCATTCTCCCACCCAGTTACTCGCTGAACTGCTTAATATTACTAGGGACACTGGGAGGCTGGTGCTTATCTTAGTCCACACTAAACAGCTCGCCAGATCATCGCAGGACAACGCACACTCACACCTAAGGGCAATTTGGAACAGCCAGTTAACCTAATGTGCATGTTTGTGCATTTGGGGGTAACATGTACCCGAAGAAAACCCACACAAGTACAAGAACATTCAAACTCCACTCAGAAACACAGTCACCGAGACCAGGACATTCTTGCTGTGAGGCGCAGGGCCCACGGAGCGATTTGTAAAGTGTATGTGTATGGGTGGCGGGGGGATGGGGGGGCAGCTGAAAATGTTCAAATTTTAGATTTGAAACACTAATCCCATTGCTTGGGTGTGGAAAACAAGGCGTGGGCGATATTCTGATCTGAACCTTTCATACTTGTATACGCACCCAAGGACCGAGGCCCGACACAGGCGGTGCTTATATTTTTGTGTCGGTTTCAAAGCCATGTTTTGGTACATTCCATAGAAGGAAGCCACTACAGTGTTCCCTCACTTTTCGCGGCTAATTGGGATCAACATCCCAACGCGACCACCGAATTTCGTGAAATAGGATCACCCCAACCCCACCCCTCCCAACTGATGTATACGTACATGCAAATATAATATCACTAACAAACAAACAAACAAACGAACAATTCTTTATTGTCAAAGTACTTTTACATACATTGAAATTTGGTTTGTGCTCTGGGCACCTGTCGCCACTGTGCAGCGCCAGTTATTGCATTGTTCTATCCTTTTGATGCTGAGCGCCAAGCAGGAAGCAACAACTACCAAATTTTAACGTCTTATGGTATGACGCGGCCAGATTCGAACACCGACCTTCCGGAGGATAAAGCGGACGCTCTACCAACTGAGCTAAATCCCCGGTCATAAATACATATAAAATGCTATAAATGCTTATAATAACAATTAAACATTAAAAAATAATGCATAACAAAATATAAATACACAGACACGTGCACACGCACAACTCACAACAATGTAAGTAGTTTTGATGGGAGGTTTTGGGTTATTTTTTGTTTGTTAAGTGGTTTTTTTTTTTTTTTTTGCATAATTGGCCTTGTTTTTGCAGCATTTTCGTTAACTTCTTGCCCTATTCTTCCTTAATTTCCATATTTTTTAAATTCGATGAATATTAAAAAAAAAAAAAAAAACACGGAAGCGCGAAGTAGCGAGAAATCCCTGTATATTACCATATGCTTGGTGCATAAGCATTTACAGTAAACGATGTACATGTAGGTTATACTACACATTTTAAACATTTTTGAGTTGACAGTAGACATACTTAAAAAAATTTCTTTGGGTTGAGAAAGTGTGTGTGTGTCAGTGTGTGTGTGTGTGTGTGTGTGGGGGTGTCCTTCAGCCCCCCCTCCAGTCCCACAGCCCCTGAGGCGGACATGCTAACCACTACACCTGAAAAAATTTTTAGATTTCAGTACATTTATTTTTTTTCTATATAAACATAATTGTGTGTTTTAACACATCTGAATACCCTTCATTAGAGACAAATCACATGGTTTACTATAAAGACCTGGACACAGAAAGCTGATTTGTTGTTGAATTACATATTTATTGCTTGAGGAAAATATTTTCTATTTATACAGTGAACTGATTCGGGGAAAACCAGCCTTAAATAAATAGTTATCAAACTCAATACTGCTCACCAACAAACCCATGATTGGTTTTGGTTCTGCTGCTGATGTGTGATGAGCATGAAAATCATTCTGGGTTCTTAAATAACCAATCACATTTTATGAAAAAAATTTCTTCAAGCTGATATTTAGGAACCTCCACTAATATTACGAGTATAAATAAATGTTGATATAGCAAGACACCCCATATTAAAATTAAAAGGACAAAGTGTTCCGCTTACTTCCAGTCGACATTTCGCTTACAAAATAGACCCGTGTGCATCTGTACTGTGTGAATTCTCTCACAAAAGACAGAACGACCCAAAGGAACCCTTGCACATTTTAAAGGTACATTAAAAAACCTGTTAATAATGATAAATTACACTGGCAGTCATTAAAAGCTTTGAGAAAGAAATCTGTGTATCTGTACAATTTATTTATTTATTTTTTTTTTTTTTTTTGGGGGGGGGGGGGGGCCTTTGCGCTATGGAGTTTATCCATATTACAAAAATCCAGTTTTGGGAACAAGAATGAAATTCTGGCAAAACTTCTGAAGGGTCTCAACTTTTTAATGACTGCCAGTGTATTACAGTGGGAGCCGAAAGTATTCAGACCCCTTAAAAATTTTCACTGGTATTTACATTGTTGCCGTTTACTAAAATCATTTAAGTTAATTTTTTCTCTCATTTATGCACATCCCATATGGGGGAGGAAAAAAAAAAAAAAAAAAAAAAAAAAAAAAAACAGAACTATAGACATTTTTGCAGAAATTTATTTAAAAAAGAAAAACTGCAATCTCACATGACCACAAGTTTTCAGACCCTCGTATATTTTAACTCTGGTGATATCCATTTCTTCTGATCATCATTGAGACGCTTTACACCTTCGTTGGAGTTCAGCTATGTTTCATTCAATTGATCTGATTAGAAAAAGCACACATCTGTCTACATACAAGACCTTACAGCTCACAGTGCATGTCCGAGCAAATAAAAATCATGAGGCCAAATGGCCCAAAGCGTTTGGAGGCAGAATTGTAGCGAAGCACAGATTTTGCCAAAGTAACAAAATAATTTCATCTGCACTTAAGGTCGATAAGAGAATAGTGGCCTCCATAATCCTAAAATGGAAGAGGTTTGGCACAGCCGGCTCTAGGAACAGTTCACCGAGGAGAAGAGGAACCCCCCAAAAAAAAAAAAAAAAAAAAAAAAAATCACTGCGGCTGAGTGCTGAGTTCCAGAGAATGCTCTGTGGAGATGAGAGAAAGTTCTACAAAGTCAACCATCACTGCAGCTCTCCAACAATCGGTGCTTTATGGCAGTGTCCTGACGGAAGCCTCTTCTCAGTGAAAGACACATGAAAGCCCACAGAGCATTTGCCAAAAAAAAAACAAAAAACAAAAAAAACAAAACAAACAAACAAAAAAAACATATGGACTCTTAGCTCTTAGACTATGAAATAAGATCTTTGGCCTGATGAGACAAAGATTGAACTTTTTGGACCCAATTCTAAGCGCCACATGTGGTGCACTCCTCATCACCTGCCCACTCTAATCCCAACAGTATAGCTTGGGAGTGGCGGCTTCATGTTGTTGGGGTGCTTTTCAGCTGCAGGTACAAGGTGATTGGTTGCAATTGAAAGCTGAATGAGGTCAAATACAGAGATACTCTGGAAGGAATCCTTTTCCAGAGTGCTCAGGACCTCCGGTCTGAATTTTATTCTTCTAACAAGACTGACTATAAGCACACTGCTAAAACAACACAGGAGATTGCCGGTGCTCCACCGGACATCAACCATTAAGCCGTAGTGGCCTCAAGAGAGGCCAGAGAGGCCAGAGAGGTCACAGAGCATACAGCCATCATTTGGTGGATCATCTTTAAAACAGGGCATATGAGAATCGTACTGACTTAGTTTTTATGTGCGCGAATAATAATTTGATCATCTTTAATGACATCAATTTCATTTCGCTTAAAAATGTGGGAGGTTTCATTGGGTCACCCTGTGCAAACCCATCGGATGTTCGGGTAATATGTACACATCTATGACAAAAGGATTTTTCAAATGGAAAAATAAACTGTTTAAAGTTCAAATAGCTCTAATATAATATGCCAAGTGAAGGGCATGTACTGTCGAGTGCACATCTGCGCAATCCGAGTACCCAACTGAACCCTCAAACCATCAGCATTGCCGGGTTCAGTCGAAACTCCACCATGTCATAATAGTCTACTATAGGTAGCATTGGATGCGCACACATTTTTACTAATCTGACACCACAGAAAAGTGTGTGTGTGTGTGTGTGTGTGTGTGTGTGTGTGTGTCTCAGCAGGAGCAGTTCCCGCAGCCCTTGACGCTATTGAGGATCTCCTCTTGCAGCTTCCTGCGCTCCTCCTCCTTCTGTGAGACTCTCTCGGCTGGAGAAGGTTGCATATTGTCTCGGTCGTTGTTTAGTGCTTTGCTGTTCTGCGTGTGCCACAGATCGGCGTACAGGCTGCCTGGACTGTTCAGGAGTGTGTGATGATCACCTCGCTCTGCTACCTTACCCTGCAGCATCATGGGAAATGAGAGATAAAAGAGTGAGGTGCACAGTCGGGGGAGAAAGAGACGCAAGTGGAGGAAGAGGGATGGAAGGAAGAGGTGAGAAACAAGGAGGGGTGACAGAAGGCATGACGGATAAACAGGGTGAGCAAAGAGGGGATGCACGAGGTGAGAGAGGGAGATAAGGAGGAGGGGCATAAGACCAAGACAGAAGGCGGTATTGGTGGTGGTGGTGGTGGTGGTGGTGGTGGTGGTGGTGAAGAGAAAGCATATAAGACGTAGATAAGAGACACATCAAGAGAGAAGTAGCAGAGATTGTCAGGCGGCGATGAGTGGGGTGGGTTAAGAGGGTGCGTGTATGTGTGTGTGTGTGAGAGAGAGAGAGAGAGAGAGACTCTCAAACTCTCACAGAGCATTTTGAGGTTAATGACAATTAACAGTATCTATTTTTTGCCGCGACTGTCGTGATAGTGGCCTCCTCTTGTGCGATTTCGAGCTGTCTGTTCCTCATACTTTTCTGTGCAGTTGGTAAACAAAAGCTGCGCTCTCTCTCTCTCTCTCTCTCTCTCTCTCTCTCTCTTTCGCCCCCCCTCTGATGCACACACACTCACACAAAATCTGGCAGTTCAGACAGGCTTTGCCTTGGGAGTGTTTGAAGAGCCGGCGCGAGTGTATTTCAGTCCTATTCGCCTAAGCATTATCAACTGTCTTAAATGGATGAGATTGTAAAGCAAATGAGAGCACAGAGATGAGAGGCAATGGCAGATGAGCCAAAGAAAGAGGGCGTATGAGGGAAAGAAGACACAGACCATGAAAACATGGCGCGGCCCTGAGCAGGCATACACAGGCTGTGTGTGGGCGCGCTTGCCGTGCTAGGTCCTAAAAAGACTGCCAGCGAATAAATAGATAAAATTAAAAATCTAGATAACAAAAAGAAAAACGTACTAAAAAAAAAAAAAACACTATATTATTATATCCATCAACAACCCAATATCAGGAAATTGCTACGCCACCTAGGTGCTTCCTTTATCAGGATCCATCCCACAGAGAAAAGATTTACAGCACAACCGTCTCCATCTCTGCAGCATTATGTGAAGATGATCTTGACCTCCTGAAGGCATCGGGCACAACCTCTGACCTTTGGTTCAATGGCCAAATGGGAATGGCCCCCATTCCCGACTGAAAGGTCTCCACCCCTGAGAGATGCATGGAGGTGTTGCGGCGAAAGCCAAGCATGAAGCGCCACCACTCATTATTTTAATGAGCTCCAGCTCCCCCATCCTCCCTCTCCTCCTCCTCTCCTGGGCACCACTGACTCCACTGAGCACCTCAGCCATGTGTGTGAGCAATAATTGTGGCCTGAATTAGAAGCGAACATTTATTTACAATAGTACATTTGCAAAGCCCAAAAACTGCCTCGCCTTTTCACACTATTTATAAAATCGACATCTCTTGACTTCTGGCGCTGAGCAACACATTGAGTACTCAAATCATCTTTATAAAATCCTATCAGTGTACACGTTTTCCTGAAAATGCTGATATTAAATGGAATGAGACGGCGTTTGTTCATGTTCTCTCACAATTAAATAACATTTACCTACAAAAATTACTTTTCTTATTGGCTGGCAATCATCCATTTCTTTTTCAAATTAATGACCTCTATCCCATCTGCCTAATAACTTACTGTGTAACCATCAAATTCAAATGTAAAGGGATATGAATAGCGGGTGAAGGAGAAGAATGTTCCTATATTTAATTTCCTATGTTGATGTGATCAAAGGAGTTAAAGTACATGTTCTTCAACATGCCCCATACTATGGTTTCTCGATAGGACAAACACTTTTCAAACATGGGTGAATCTGTCTACTACCATCCAGCATCTCCATTAAGTTATAGCAAAGCTCCTGAACAGAGCCCCATAGGTTTGGATAACATGGATTGTTGTCCTGTGTCCATACCCCCAGAGGAAACCTGATAAGGGTGTGGCATAACAAAAAAAAAAAAAAAAAAAGTATTACTAACAAAACTGAAACCTCAAAAATAGAGGCTCATAGATACCCATTCAGACTTGTACAGAATAAACACAATCTAATGCTCCTTTAAAGGTGGCACTGCTCTTATAACACCAGCTTCAGGCACCTTTCAATAGAGATATCCTTCAGAGACTTTGCTTTCATAGAGGCCAAATCTGTATTGTTTTTACTAAAATTATAGAGTCTTGTCTTAAGAAGACATTTTTTAGGATTACTTTTAAAAACTTGAGAAATCTCAGTGCCATTTTGGTGCTTTGAATTTTGGAACCTTCCACAGGAGGAGGAAAGTGCCATGACAGTGACTGCAAGCTGTTCACCAAGCTGCCATCTCAAGAGTTGTGAAAAGACACCTGAATCTCAGCGTTCATGCAGGAGAACCCACAGGAGAATTTTGGTCAGAAAGTTTATTATTGCAACTATAACAAAATCCTAAAGAGGAATTGTGTGCATTTGACTGACTCGCCTTTCCTGCAGCATCTGCTTTCACTTGAACTATGAATTCAGAAGACATGAGAGCATGACTGTTTCATGTACTACTTTTACTGTTTCTGTCAGTAAATCACTTCTGTTTTTGAATCTACTTTGATCACAACACGAGCTAAAAAGAAATGGCAGAGAGAACAGAGATGTCTTTAACTGTCACTCGTGCTAGAAAGAAAAGCTAGACTCCACAGCATTATTTTACCAAAAACCGGAGAACCACAACTCGGCCCATTGGCAAAATCCTCGACTCTAAAATACCCAATGTTAAGATACCAGTCTGTTTCATTCTGTCTTCCTCTGGAGAAGAAAATTCCTCCACCAGCCCTGCTGCTTGGTTAGTTTGTCTGTTTGCAGCATAACTCAATATTTATACTTCTTTTCCTTTCGGCTGTTCCCTTTTCTCAGGGGTCGCCACAGCGAATGATTCGCATCTTCGATTTGGCATAGATTTTTACGTCGGGTGCCCTTCCTGACACAACCCTAATTTAGCAAGGGGCGAAAACATGCTGACGGCTTTGCAGCTACTCTTGTCGAAAGTCAGCAATGGTTCTTTTACATGCCTCACACCATAGACAGTGAGAGACATGGCCGGCCTTTGATAACCCAATTTGCTGCACTGGGGGGGGGGCAAGTGGGACTCGAACCCCCAACCTTAGGATCAGCGATCCAGCACCTTTTACCACCAGGCAACCACTGCCCAACTCAATATTGAGACTGATTTTTAAAATCTTGGGTTTTTTCTCCAGTATGGGGGGATCCAAGCAATAAACGATTAAATTTCGCAGCTAATACATGTGCTGGATGATATTAAAAACAAAAACAAAAAAAAAACCTCTCTAAATCCCACAAATGCCTATTGTTTAACTTCAGACAAAATGTCCATTTGACACACTCTAGGGGAAGACATTTCATTCATAACTATGCCATGTTCTTCTTCTTTTCCTTTCAGCTGTTCCCTTCAGGGGTCGCCACAGCGAATCATCTGCCTCCATCTCATCCTATCCTCTGCATCTTCTACTCTTACTCTAACTACCTTCATGTCCTCCTTCACCACATCCATAAATCTTCCCTTTGGTCTTCCTCTAGGCCTTTTGCCTGACAGTTCCAACCTCAGCATCCTACTACCAATATACTCACTATCCCACTTCTGTACATGTGCAAACCATCTCCATCTAGCCTCTCTGACTTTGTCTCCAAAACCTCTTACATGCCAAATTATAATAATAAATTCTGAAACCTTAACTAAATTTTTCAGGTTAATCGGTGAACTTGTCACCATAATCCATTTGTCTCTGGCAGAGGTACCTTACAGTCTATGAATTTCCCCTCTAATTAACTTAAAATAATACAGCAAGAGTATGTGTACATGGCCAAGACACAAAGAGGTCTTCTATAATAGCTCTTTTATAAATAATTCAGTGTTGGGTTCCTGAGTGGCACATTGAGAAGATGCATGGCTATCAACCTGAAGAACACAGTTCGAATCCAGGTTGATTCCGCAGCCATCCACAACCGGGAGTCCATGGGAGCTAACTGGTCAAGCTCACATGGGAAGGAGGGATGACATACGCTCCCCTGTCACTCACAGCCATCACCAGCCACCTCATTAGCATCTGTGAGCTCATTCATACAAAAGGGGTGGAGATTGCTTTCCTTTGACTTTGTTTGGCCGCCTCCAAATACACATACATGACAAGTCTGTGAAAAGGCAGGTGGCAGCACTGCATGTCAAAGACTGGGGCATGTGAATGCTTATGCCCCACCCTAGTTGGAAATGATCATATGTGATAAGGACGGAACGCCTGATGGGGAGAAATTGGATACAACTAAAAATCAGGGGAGAAAATATGATGAAAAATAATATATGAATAAATAACAAATCAATATCATATGCAAGGTTAACAACACACGACCTTACCTGATCCAGCACAATAATCTCATCTGCATCCACAATGGTGGACAGACGGTGGGCAATGAAGACCGATGTTCTGTCAGTTACCATTTTCTTCATGGAGCTCAGAATGTTCTAGAAAGCAACAATACAACTCAATCAATTTTTATTATGAAAATGAACTTCCACTTGCCCCTGCAGCGATGTTTCAACAAGAACATTCCTGTTTGTCTGCAATATCGAGCAATAATATGATTGACAGGGTTATATGAGGACTTGCTTGTGACATGACACATGGGGAAAAAAACGAAATAAGTGAAAGCCTTCAAAAGCAAACATTACCCAAGTCTGTAATAACTTATAAAGCCTCCTCCTTATGATGAAAAAACCCACTGTGCTTCCTTCTTAAATGTAAATATGAAAAATCTTCAACTTTGCCGAGAGTTATCTGCTCGATCAGAGTATTAATAATAATGATAAAAATGAAAAAAGGCATACTGAAGTTTATATTGTTAGAGAAGACACCACATGATGAACTGTAAGATTAAAGAAAAGTGTAACTCATTATTAGGGGGACAAAGCACCTCGGTACATCACCACGATACTGTACATGGGCGCTCCTTTGATTTGTATTGCGATTTTGTAAGTGTCATGATTGTTTAAAAATCCAGAAGCAATAGTACGAGCTTTTGATGTTTTTTTTGGTACAAATTTAAAACCTTCAACCATTAAAAAAAAAAAAAGAAGAAGAAGAAAAAAAAAAAAAAAGATGGTTCAAGCAAACTGGTTACCAAAAAAAAAAAAAAAAAAAATCTCTTAATTCAACTGATAACTTGAAGGTAAAAATGATACCTTGTATTTTATTTTTCTCAAAGACTTGGGCAACAAATGTAATTTAAAATTATATGCATAAAAATACGCAAAAGACGTACATCAGAGTGGTCTACCATATTTGAGGCGCTCCACCGAATGTAGGCGGTTGACGCAAGTGACGTATGGTGCTTGTGAGACAAAGCAAGGCTTCTCCGGACCTCCGATCTTTCAAGTGAGCAAGTGTGCATTGAATACTTGTTTAGTACTCAACCTTCACTTGCTCACTTGAAAGATCGGAAGTCCGAATAAGCCGCGATTTGTCTCACAAGCACCATACGTCACTTGCGTCAAGCGCCTACATTTGGTGGAACGCCTCACATATATGGAATGTAAACTGACCTCAGGTGGATGGGTTGCGTTACATGAGACACCATGCATGTTCACTGAGCGATTTCTGTTCAACCTGGAGAAGTCCACATAACACTTTGCTCTGGTAAGTTCATGCTACAGTTGGCTAATGGCACTTTTGCATGGGCAATGGGTACAAGTTGCGCCCACTTTCCTACATGATACCATGGTCACATTCAAACTCCACACGCAAATACTCATACGCCAATCACTGATCCGAAGCAAATTTTTTGAGTGAAAATATAAGGTAGATTTTCACCATTTAAAGATTACAACGCTCCAGGAAATACAAGGCAGGAACAACCCCCCCCCCCACACACACACACACACACACACACACACTTATTTAACTACTTTTACCACCGCTACAACTATACAGCAGTGCAACACATCACTGAACCAAAATACCTGCACATTTCTGAACGACTCACTTGAGAACCACAATTTAGAAGTTCCTGGCAAGAAGCAGCCAAAGACCGACCTGTCGTCTTCCATTTTCCAGTAACAAAGACTGTGATGGCAACGCGTGTATTCCACATGAAACCTGACCTCAAGTCAGAGGACACCGTGACCTTGTTGGGTGTGTTTGGGAGACCAGCTTAGTAAAAGAGCATTGATAACCCTGAACCTCATACTGAGGTATATTGCAGTAAACTGCACTCGCGTGTCCCGGCGATGTAAGCAATTTAAACCCCATCACCCCCCCCCCCCCCCCCAACAATATGTATACTCTGGTTGCATTTCAGTAATCGGTCTTTGATTTTTTTTTTTTTCTACTTGTATTGACTCGTATTGGCTACTAGGTGAAAGGTAACTGGTACTAGATTAGTCTTTAGACCAGTAAAGTGCCTCAAAACAAACAAATCTATTTTGAGGCAGCCATCTTGAAAACTGCCAAATAATGCACGAGTAAAAGCTCCAAGACTAAAAGTAAAAAAGAAAATTCACCTCTTCAGTAATGGAGTCAAGGGAGGAAGTTGCTTCGTCATAGAGCAGTACAGGTGGGTTCTTCAGGATTGCCCTGGCGATGGCCACACGTTGTTTTTCTCCACCTATCAGGAAGCAGAATGGTGTGAGGTCATCACTGAAGATATTATAGAACATACTGTTATATAAATTATATAATGATGTACACGCACTTCAACCAATTGGCACTATTTACATTTCGTTGTGCTAATTACTACTGAAAACTGTAATTACTGCTGACAAGCAGCTTTTATTTCAGGCAGTTAAATGTTCTGACCCCAAATAACTGTGGGAGGTTTGGGTCATTATACGGTACCTATATCCTCACTGTGCCCCCTTTTAAAATTAAGTTTGCGTTCGAGATTAGTTTACTGTTTCAGCAGCAAAATTCTCTGTAAAATGAGAGCAGCTGTCACAAATAACAAATACAAGCATTCACACAGAATGAAAGCTCGATTAGCACAGGACTTCTTGGGGAACGTCGAGTCATGAATCATTTCCCAAAGTATACAATTCTCGAAATTATTTAAATAAACACACAAACACACACTGCCTGGCCAAAGAAAAAGTCCTGCATTCAAATGCTTTTGTTGTTCTGCCTTTAGACATGATTACAGCATGTAATTGCTGTGCCATTGTTTCATCAAACTTGAGCATCACCAAGATTTCTTTCCATACAGACTTGTGTTCATTTTTTTTTTTTCACGGACATCTTGTACTGATGACACAGAAAACCTCAACGGGGTTAAGGTCAGAACTCTGGGGTGCCAATACATGTGTGATGATGATTCCTCACGCTCCCTGAACCAACAATACATTATATGAGACTCAGTTTTATGTATTTATGTACTCATTTCCCATCAGGGAAGAAAAGCTGTACCAACCGGGATAACCTGGTACCAAATGAGCCAACAAGCCCATGATGATTGTGTGCCGTAAGCAAGGCGTCTCCAGCAAAGTTTTAGAGTGCACAACTACTTACTGTGGCCAAGCAGTGCGAGAGACAGATTTATTAAATGACCATAAGCATAAATAAAAGTCTATCTCCAACATTTTATCCAACTATAGCTACTCCTTTAAAGATCAGTAATAGCAAACAACTATAATTACAGAAAAGAATCGCATTCAATAAATCACATTATCATAAAAAAACTGTAAATGTGACAGTAAGAAATGCTAGCAATGTCATCACCACCAGATTCATTTCAACAGTTTGAACATTCAACGGTGGTAAAATCTAATTTGCTCCAGTAAATGACCCAGTATTACGGCTTGTAATCAAATCAAAATCAATCAATCAATCAATAAATGTGAACTACAGGGATCCCTCACTTTCCGCGGTTAATTGAGACCGAGATCCCCCGTGACCGCTAAATTCCACGAAGTAGGATCGACCCCCCCGTCTGATACATATACATAAATGTACATTTGTTCACAGTGAACTTAGTTTTTTCACATATTCTTCTTTAATTTCCTTATTTTTTTTAATTCGATGAATATTAATAAAAAAATAAGCAAAAAAAAAAAAAAACCGCGATGCACTGAAGCCGCATAAATTAAAGTGCGAAGTAGCGAGGGATCCCTGTATTCAGCGAGTTAAGTTCAGGAACACAAACTCACATGATTTCTCAGATAGAGCTTAATTTCATTGTTCATGCCTGTTTCTGAATATAAAAAGCTCATAGTTCACTGTGTGCATAATATTTATTGAGGTGCCTTACACTACCATGAAATGTATTACAATTAAACAAACAAATATTTATGTTTTTTTCCCCTTTACTGCTTATTTGATCACCTCGTGCTAAGTGTGTTTATAAACTAGTAGCTTGGATATAAAATCTGCCAGGCAGCACGGCGGCGTAGTGGCTGTTAGCACGCCCGTCTCACATCAAGAAAGTCCAGGGTTCGATTCCCAGCTCGGGCGTTTTGGTGAGGAGTTTGCATGTTCTCCTCGTGCTTGCATGGGTTTCCTCCGGGTTCTCTGGTTTCCTCCCACAATCCAAAAACATGCACAGTAGGTTAATTGGCTGTTCCAAATCTTTCCTAGGTGTGACTGTATTGTGAATATGAATGTTTGTGTAAATCGTGGCCCTGCGATGGCCTGGAGACCTGTCCAGGTTGTACGCCACCCTCGCCCCGAGTTATCCGAGATGGTGCGCTAGCCTCTCCACAAATTAGGATTAAGTGATTCAGAACATGAAAGAATGAATAAAATCTGCCTGTTTTGGGTATCCCTGAGTCATTGTTCTGCTCGGTTCAGCACTTACTCACTGTCTCAAACCGAAGTTCAGAACACCTCATTATACATCTAAAAATAACATTAACACAAAAAAAAAAAAAATTACGTCTAACAGCTTACATCCCATGAATCACAGCAGCTTCAACATCATAAGAGATCTTTAAGAATGCAGACTTTAGATTGTACCTGAGAGTTTCAATCCTCGCTCTCCAACCTGTGTCTCGTATCTATGAGGCATTCTGAGAATAGCATCATGGATACCAGCAAGCTTGGCTACTCTGTACACTTCCTCTGGAGGGGCGTTGATGTTTCCGTACTGCAGATTGTAGAAGATGGTGTTGTGGAAGAGAACTGCATCCTTAAACCCAAAGAAAGAAATTAAATGCTTGTTCAGGTGAAACGTACACTTATACCTTTACTTATACAGCTATTACAAATTATATAACCGATTGGTTTGAACTCCATAGAGCAGGGGTGTCCATTGTTACCCGCAAAGAGCCGGTGTGGGTGCAGGCTTACACTTCAACCAAGCAGTAGCCACACCTTCCACCTGTTTCGATCACCAATCATCAAAAGGAAAAAAAAACCTAGATTGCATATTAGTGTTTTAATTCTAAAGTGGGGCCATCTTGGTGAGATCACCTGACTTTAAGACTTAAAACAAGGTGATCTCACCAAGACGGCCCTACATCAAAATTGAAAGTGATGTGCAATCTAGATTTTTTCTTTTCTTTTGATGCTCAGTGATTGAAACAGGTGGACGGTGTGGCTACTCCTTGGTTGAAGTGAAAACCTGCATCCACACTGGCTCTTTGTGAATAAGATTGGACACCCCAGCCATAGAGGTTTGAACATTTCAATGATGGGGAAGAAAAAAAAGAAAAAAACCCAACATTGAATCTTTTTTTATTTTACATTATACTTTCTTAGGGTTGCAGGGAGGCTGGAGCCAAACCCAACAGACTCCAAGCAAATTCGAGCTACACCTTGAACAACTCGCCAGAATATTCCAGGGACAAAAATAATTTTTGTTATTATTAAATCCCTTTCTGAACCTAAATAGGGTTGCGGGGAGGCTGGCACACATGTCAGTCAGGCCGAGGGCATAGTACACCACGGACAGCTTGCCAGGCCATCACAGTGCAGAAAAAAGCTGACAGCAACCCAACGGCATAGTCTTTACAAAAGTCAGTAATGGCTCTTTAACATGCCTCTCACCACAGACAGTGAGAAACATGGCTGGCCTTTGATAACTCCGTTAGCTGCACTGGGGGGTCTGCAGTGAGAACTTGGTGATAATGGGACTTGAACATTCAAGCTTTGGATCAATAAGCCAGCACCTTACCACCAGACCACCCTGGCCCTTATTATTATTATTAATAATAATATTGTTATTGTTAGCAGAGCCCCATTGGCATGGGAGATCATTTGGGTGGTTGTTGGTAGTGCCATGTCTGTACCATATTAAGAAATCAAATTAGGTTGCCAAGTCACCAAAATAAAAAAAAATATTTGGAAATCCAACGCACAGCTTTTGCAGTGCATGTGTGATATCACACTTTCAGCAAATAGAACACAGATTGCGGGGAAAAAAATCGGCACTAGCTGATAGCCTGTTGTCTCTGAACAGTCATAACTTCCAAATCATGCTTTTATCTATATCCATTTTATTATAGATATTTTATTAATGATTTCTGAGTGAAACCATCTAAAGCTGTTAACAAGCACATGCAAGCAAAACAGCACTCTTGATGACTTACATTTAATTAACTACCTACTGAAATACAGTACCTGCTCCAATCCTGCTTTTGTTATTCATAAAGATATTTTGTCCACATCATACAGACCTTACTCTGACACTGAGGTACGAAATTCACAGAACGTTAACACGACAACATTAGAACTGACCATCATTCAGAGAATTACACTATAATTAGTTTATGTATCTATATTAAATACCAACAGGAAGTCTGCAGGTCTGTCTAAGCAAATGTGCGGCGTATCAATAAGTATAAAGCACACCGCTGTCTTCATGATTAATACTTAAAGCCACTTAAGTTGTCGTGTTGTACTAGCGTTGATCTATTTGTTCTTGTAATTATCCATCTACATATTCAATCCTCATACATTTTTGTGCCTCCGTAATTAGTTTAAATAATTATTTATTTGCATGCTATTTTTGTCCTAATACAAAAGGGGATCCCTGGCTACTTCACGCTGCAATTCATGCGGCTTCAGTGCATCGCATTTTTTTTTTTTAATATTCATCGAATTCAAAGAATAAGAAAATTAAGGAAGAATGGGGGGAAAGTTAAGGAAAATGTCACAAAACAAGGCTAATTATACACAAAAACCCCCCAAACAAACAAAAAAGCAACCCAAAACCCCTCAATAAAACCACTTACATTTTCATGTGAGGTGCGCATCCGAGTGTGTTTATAGCTTATGCATTATTTTTGAATGTTTATTTTTATAATAATGTATAGCGTTGAATATGTATTTATTGATATTATATACATATATACATGTACGTATACATCAGTCGCGCAGGAGGGGGCGGGGGAATCCTATTTCGCAGAATTCGCTGTCGCGCGGGGGGGGAGATATCTCGGTCCCAATTAACTGCAGAAAGTGAGGGATCCCTGTACTTGGTTACACTTCACTGACTTACTATCAGTGTCAATTCTGCCAGTATTCCAGCAGTGTCTCAAGATTAGCGCGATCAACTTTATCTCACTATTCAGCCAACAACGTGCACATACCTCCGAATATGTCCAACAACATGTGATCCCACAGGAAAAATCTGGAATTATTGCTACCAGTGCTACGCATTTTTACTGAGAATGTCTTTTATAAATATCACCCAATACAGGGAAAGGATAAAACATTTACTGCATGATTACTGTAAATCGATGTATCATTGTAAAACTCACCTGAGGCACAACACCGAGAGCTTTTCTCAAGCTGTCCAAACTGACATCACGAATGTTCTGGCCTGCAATATAAATATTCCCTCGTTGGGGTTCATAGAAACGAAACAGTAATCGGACGATTGTGCTCTTCCTATACATTGGGGGCACGACAAAAAAAATAAACAAAGGTTACTTGGAGAAACATAAATCAGGACTTCCCATACACTGATGGTGAAGATCTGAAACAATTCTTTTACCCAGATCCACTTCCACCAACGATGGCCACCTTTTTCCCAACAGGCACTTCAAAGGAAACCCCATTGAGAACATTTTGTCCTTCCATATACTCAAAGTAGACATCTTCAAACCGGATAGAGGCATCTTGTGGGGTAATACGAAGTGGGGGGGCAAGGTCCCTCTCCTAAGTTGGGGGACGCACACAGAGACAGAGAGAGAGAGAGAATAGGCTCATCAATGAAATTTAGTATGAAATAAAAGTACAAAATATATCACATGTATCTTGATTATTAGAGGAACAGGTTTGGGACCGAGGAGAAAAAATGTCTGGCGGCAAGGAAAGGAAGTAGCACATTTCCGTCCTCCACCTTCACGGCTGAAGCACCTTTAAGCAAGGTACCAAGCCCTCAACTGCTCTACAGGCACTACAATGTGGTTGCCCACTGCTCCAATAGTGTGCGTGTTTCCTTTGGATGGGTTCAATACAGATTATTTCAATAGTGGGATTCATACAGCATGTTCAGAAAATTTCTCACATTTGAGCAGCAGAAAAAAAACCCTAGTGACTGCTTGACCTTTTGGCCCTTGATCTTTGACCTTAAAACCAGTACCAGTTCATGGGTGTTTAGTAATGAGCAACTGGTGAAAGTTTAGTTCAAATCCACGTAGACACTCAGCCAGCAGTGTGTGCACAAGATTTTTCCAGGTTGTCCTCATGCAGCCTTGACCTCAGAACCTCTGGACCAGTTTATGGGTTTTTAATGAGTAATTGGTGATATGGGGTTCAGAGGATAGGGTGACCACAAAGGGATTTTGGACAGATGCACAGACAGGTCAACAACAACAATGCCTGTGGGAACACCACATTGGGTGGAGCCATAATAAATACACTGACATCAATAATTTATTTCCTACACAACTTAATCCTAATTAGGGTCGCAAGGAGGCTGGCACCCATCTCCGGCAACTCTGGTTGAGAGTCTGATCGTCTGCCCTGAACGGCTCGCAATACCAGTGCAAGACTAACACACACACAATCATTCATGCTCACACCCGTGATTGTGTGGGCTTCCTCCAAGTACTCCAGTTTCCTCCAACAGTACTTGGAGGATGCCCACACAATCATGGGGAGAACATGCAAACTCCACTCAGAAACACCAGACTGCCACCGTGCCGCCTCTTTTTTCCATATCTGATGCACATCGATGTATTTTTTTTAACTAGAGTTCAGCTATTAATCTGCTTACATCACTAATCCAATAACCTGCATCATTGATGAAAAATATCCATTTATTCAATGCACCCAAACTCTCAGAGAAACTGAAACCTATCTCAGCCGATGATCAGGTACACGCAAGCACAGGAGAACATGTAGGAAGAACAGAAACGCTGTTCAAGTCCGGGACTTGAACCCGGGAACCCTTTACTGTGAGGTGGGCATGCTCACCATTACTCTATCACGCCAACCTCAAATATTTACACTTAGTTCATTTTGATATGACGTGTATAAACTGTGACATATTACTGATCACTCAGAAAAACTAGACCGATATTATTTCAATATACAGTGGTACCTCACCTTACGATAGTCCCAACAAACAAAAAGTCGAGGTTACGAAATACATTTTCCTAAAATTTTTGTCTCTGGATACGAAAAGTTCATGTTACAAAAGAACCATGTCAAAAATTCAAACAATGCACAAGTTGATTCCCATTGACTATCTCCCAACATCCCACCCCACTGGCCTCCCATTGGCTATCTCCCAACATCCCACCCCGCTGACCTCCCATTGGCCATCTCCCAACATCCCACCTCGCTGGCCTCCCATTGGCTTGGAGGGATGACGAAGCTCCCTTCCATTGGCTATTATGGAGTAGTGCAGCTAACTGGGTTATCAAAGGCAGGCCATGTCTCTCACTGTCTATGGTGAGTGGCATGTAAAAGAACCATTGCTGACTTTCGTAAAGAGTAGCTGCAAAGCCATCAGCGTGTTTCTGTCCCTTACTAAAGGGTTGTGACAGGAAGGGCATCCGACGTAAAAACCTATGCCAAATCAAAAATGTGCGAATCAGATGATTCGCTGTGGCAACTCCCGAGAAAGGGAAAAAGCCGAAAGGAAAGAAAGAAATCTCCATAATAACCATGATGCTTTTCGTGTGAAGGACAGAGTTACTGCTGTTTCATGAGTTTTTCGAGTTTGCTCATTGCAATTTTATTTTTTGGCTCAGGCTTTTAACCTTACATAAACATTTGTAAGATCATAACTTTGCTAAGAAAACATGGTCAACATGAAGTAAGTACCCTAAAAGGTATGCTTTTATAATTTTTAAAGGGTTTAGGGGGTAGTATTGGGGGCCATGGAACGGATCACGCGTTTTACATGTAAAATGCGGTTCTACTTACGAAAAATCCAGGTTACGAAACCGCCTCTGGAACGGATTAATTTCGTAATGTGAGGTTCCACTGTAAGTATAGGCTACATTCAGGATTAGTCCAATGTACAATGAGCTTCATCAACCTCAAATGCATTTCAAACACCCCCCACACCACACACACACACCATACCACATCCCTCCACATACACACAATCTCCAAAAATAAACTATAGAGGTATTAAAATAAACACTAAAGCAAATGTCATGCAAATTTATAATACCCAAAAGCACCAGGGTTAGAAATACACGACTACTGCAAAAAGCACTGACATTTCAAAAGAGGTAGAACAATACCATCCTGATGAAGCTGGGATCGCAGTTAATAACGTGAACAATTCAACATCATTTACTGTGAATTGGCTCAATCAAGCAGACCACATGAATACATCTCAATAATGACTGGAGTTGTGTGGCAGGGTTTTAGCAACAGTATGTGGTGTAAAGATCACAGAAACCAGTCTACCTTAATCTTGGTGTCCACACTGAGTAGTGTGAAGAGCGTGTTCATATCAATGAGAGCCTGTCTGGTCTCTCTGTACACCGTTCCCAGGAAGTTCAGGGGTAGCGAGAGCTGAAAGAGAAGTCCGTTGACCATCACTAGATCTCCCACAGTCATGGTTCCTTTAAAAACAACAACAAAGGGGGGGGGGGGGAGCATTGATTTTTTTTTTTTTTAACGTAAACCTCCACCGATCCATCAGATTATTGGATCTGAAGCACCATAGTTGGCTGCCCATAGGTACACATCTCAAAAATGGCATACTAAATTAGCTCATTTGTGTCAGGAAGGGCATCCGACGTAAAAATCTACGCCAAATTAAACATGCGAATCATTAATATCACTTCCATGAAGATGGAGGCAGATGATTCGCTGTGGCGACCCCTGAAAGAGAACAGCCGAAAGGAAAAGAAGAAATGCCCCCACACTGGGAAACACTATTCACTAGAAAACCAGAAGCTGCATCTTGTGGGTTTTTTTTTGTCCTGTACAGGCTTCACCTTCAGCTCATACTTTACTAAAAGACCGCGGGCTGAGATTTCTTTCTACGGACCTCGTGCTCGGTTAACAAGATGTTTGTATACAGAGGTCTGTTCAATAAAGTTGAAACACTTTGTACATTCATAAGGTCATTAGCTGCTCAAAAACTTTAATTAGTGAGCAAGCAAAGAAACCTGAACTTTCTAAAAACCAGTTCGAGCAGGTTCTTAATAATCCGCCTGCTGAAATATGAAATTTGTTGCTACGCAGCACACTGCATTTATTAATTTTTAAATTATAAATCAAAACTATTTCAGTCTTCTAAAAGTTTTAATATCTATACATGTTTCATACACAAATCATATTGCTTCACATTTCTTCATGCAAAAGTTTTTATCCATTTATTGTTACAACTTTTATATAAAAATTATATTTGACATTAAAATTCTTATATTTTATATTCGTAGGTGAAGAGGCTCCAGATGGATCCACTGCTATAATTATTATTCATTTGCCAATCCAATTAATCCTACTTGGGTCTGACGGGAGATGCCTACCTTAACCAAGGTGAGTGCCTATCACAGCTGGTGAAGGTGGGGCATATACAACCTTAACGGTATGCCAATCCATGCCAAAACCAAACACACACACACACACACACACACACCTTAGGGCAATTTGGAACTGCCAATTAGCTTAATGAGCATGTATTTAGACTGTGGGAGAAAACCAGCGTACTCTGAAGAGGACGTACAAACTCAACCCAGAAACGCACTGATCGCAGGAGGGCAGGCAAACAGGTTGCACGCTACTCCCCTATGCCGTTCCCTTTACTGCTGTTGATGTTATTAAAAATACACTGACCAGTCAATAATGCATTATTGATTCCTCCGGGATTAATAAAGTATTCTGATTCTGAAAAGATAAATTCCATTTCAATTCAGTTTGATTTGTATAGCACTTTTTACAGTTGACTTTGTCACAAAGCAGTTTTATACAGTAAAATCTTCTACAATTTCTACACATCCCTAAAGTATTTTTATCTGTTTCAATTACATTTGTTGGGAACTCATACATGAGAAAATAACATTTAAACATTTACTAAAAACACTGATAAAGATTAATGAATGTTTTATATGCATTCATGATTTTCACCTGCCATTATGCCCTTGCTGGCCAGCACCATGATGCCCGTGAGGCCAATGCTGAAAATGGCGCTCTGTCCAAAGTTCAGCATGGCTAGGGTCAAGGTAGTCTTCAACGAAGAGGACTCATAGACTTTCAGAAAGTTGTCATATCTCTCTGCCTCATATTTCTCATTATTGAAGTACTACACATGCAGAGAGAGAGAGAGAGAGAGAGAGAGAGAGAAAGAAATTAAAGAGTCAAGAATTAAAAAGACAGGGAGGAACAGAGAGGCATGCAGCGAGAAAAAATAGAGATGGGGAGAGACAGAGCAGGGAGTGAGGGGGGGGGGACAAAAGAGTGAGAAGCCAGCACAAGGTAGTTAGATGCAGTACAAGTCAAAATTTTGGACACACCTCATTATAAATGAACAAGTAGGCCTCAGCACTGCCTCCCCTTCATGTGTGCGAATATATATATATATATATTTTTTTACTGACGTTTGAAAAGTGGGAGGTTTTATTGGTACATGATGTTTCAGGTTCAAGAATCTCGAAAATGAATGGTGGAACTTTGTTGATGCAAACAAGTACACGGGAACAAATAAGAGAATTGGAGGGTTGAACAGGTGCTGCAATTCTCAGCTTTTTGAGGACATGCAAGGACGAATGGACCAAAAAACACCGGTACTAGTCAAGTGTTCTAACTGCATCTGCAAAGTAAACAAACCACAGGGATCCATCACTTTCTGCGGTCAATTGGGACCGAGATCCCCCCCACGACCACCGAATTCCACGGAGTAGGATCGACTCCCCGCCCCCCCCCCCAACTGACTTATATGTACATGTGTAAATAATATCAATAAATACATATTCAATGCAATAAATGCTTATAATAACAAACATTCAAAAATAATGCATAAGATGCAAATAAAATATAAATACACACATACACAGACACGCGTGCACGCCCACACGCACTTGTGCATGCACGCACTCAGATGCACACCTCACAAAAGTGTAATGAGTTTTGATGGGAGGCTTTGGGTTATTTTTTGTTGGTTTAGGGTTTTTTTTGCCGTATTTTCCTTAACTTTTCCCATATTCTTCCTTAAATTTTCTTATTTTTTAATTTGATGAATGTTTAAAAAAACCGTGATGCACTGAAGCCGCATGAATTGACGCGCAAAGTGTGAGGGGTTCCTGTATATATACGCACCTTACTCTCGGTGAGCTTAGTGAATATCCATCAGA
This sequence comes from Plotosus lineatus, assembly GCA_024760905.1. NCBI lineage: Eukaryota > Metazoa > Chordata > Actinopteri > Siluriformes > Plotosidae > Plotosus > Plotosus lineatus. The sequence continues at coordinate 15,628,937 of CM045750.1, forward strand.
GATTCTTGCATTTAAGAAAATAATACATACAGTCTTACACTCGTCAATCAAAAAGGGTATGGGAGAGGCTACTGAAAACCTCATGCGCTGTCTGGGTTTTATAAAAATTGCTTTGCTCACTGGAACTCAATACTTTTTCATGTAGAACAGAGTGTTGAGAATCAATGTCCTAAAAAATGTGCCATCCAATGACCAAAGGTTTTTCTGTGGTGGGTCTTTGTGAATAAAGACACGGCAGAAGTGATTTTTCTCCTGTCATTTACATTATCGACTGACATGCCCCTGTTTAAATGTTAATAGTTCAGTATGTTTAAACCAGTTTTTTCTAATCGGATAACATTCCTAAAGCTAAACTCTTAAAAATAAAGCTGCCTGAACCTCACTTTGGTCATGTGCCAGACCTCAGACGTAGCGTAAATGACATGCAACTAATTAACGTAGTGAGATGACTGTTCATCAAAATGAGCTCTATTTCCCAGATCCTTATTTTTGATTGATTTCTTTAAAATATTACTTTTGACTTAGACCGAGTCAAAGAGCATGGTATTCCACCAATCTTTACATAAGATATTAATTATAATGTCGGCAGTGGTGGCCGCTGGATCGCTGATCCTAAGGTTGGAGGTTCAAAACCCACTCGCCACAGGTTTTCATTGTCCCTCCCAGTGCAGCTAACTGGGTTATCAAAGGCCGGCCATGTTTGTCACGGTCTATGGTGTGAGGTTCATGTAAAAGAACCATTGATGACTTTCGACAAGAGTAGACTGCACAGCCGTCAGCATATATTCCGCCCTGTGCTGGCCGGGCGAGATGTCCAGAGTGTACTCTGCCCTCGCCCTGGAGTCGGCTGAGATGGGCGCCAGCCTCCCCGCGACCCTAATTAGGATTAAGCAGTTACAGAAAATGAACTGAACTGAATTAATTAAAATTAAATAGTGTAAATGACACATCATGGACATTTTATCAGCTCAGGTATTGTACAGACACTCCCCGACTTACGTTCATCCGTTTTACTTTTTTTTTTCCAAAAAAAAAAAAAGTCAAATTTTGAGTACGAGACGTACCTACGCAGTACGCTGACGTAATGACACTGCGTCCATTGTTTACAAACGACAGACTGAACGTGCCCTGCTGCTTCTCAGTCGAGTATGTGTTACCCTTGTGTTGAGAAGACGTCTCTGTGATCTTTGTGTTTACACTGTTTTGCGGACTTTTGTAACCCTAAGCAAATATGGTTGGTCAGAAGCGTAAGCCTACTAGCATTAGTGCAAGTTTTCGGGCATATGCCGTAATTTCCGGTTTTCCCAAGACTGAATTAACTATCTGCTCGGATCGGCGCAATCTACCATGTATACTCAGTTAAGCAAAGAGTTGTAAAATGAATGAAAACCCAAATCCAGAAAAGAAAGAGAACTCTACGCTCTGCTGGTGATTCACATCAGTGCAGGCTGAGTACTAAACGAGTATTCAGCAGCGCCCTTGCTCACTTGAAAGACCGGAAGTCTGGATAACCTGTGCTTTTTATGCTCAAGCACATGCAATTGAACTACACGTCACATATTGTAAGCGCTGATTAGCTGTTTTAAGCCTCATGTAAAGTGACTCGGCTCAGCTTCATGTAAAGAGACCATCTGTCGACCATCGGAACCATTTACAAGCAGAAAGATCGCATCATAGAGAATGTTAAAGGTTATATTTGATACTGTATTTGATATTTGATGAGTAAATTTGATTAAAATGTATCTATTTGAAATGATTTTGCTTGAATTTAATTTATTTGAAATTGATATTATTTGATATTTTACAATGTTATGTTTATAATAATTGATTCAGGGGTGTTTTATGAGATACGGTAATGGTATTTATGGATGTATAGTACAGTATGAACGTAATACATCACTGGAACATACAGTAACAACTTACATTTTTTTTTTTCAACTTACGTTTGGCCGTCTGGAACCAAACAAAAGCGTTTCCAATCATTCCATTCTCTTTAACAGTTCGCATGTATACTGTACATGTTTAATTATAAGTAAACATCATCAAATAAATCTTGCTGCAGCCTACTTATAATTAAACATGTACAGTATACATGCGAACTGTTAAAGAGAATGGAATGATTGGTGTAAATGCTCAAAATCATGTCTAAACATGTGTAAAATACCTGTGGACATAAAACAAAACCCCTGAAAATGTGAGTTCTGAGGTTGCTTCAATGGGCTGTTATGAGGAGAAAATATTACTGACAGACTTATAAAAGTGGTGATGTCGAAGTAACTCTTGTCATGCTCTTACAAAAAGTAAGTGCTTTTCATCAGCCGTACCGAGGCGCTGAGATGCAGCTCGATTAATGAAAAATATGGCAGCCAAGTTACCAAATAAACACATTTCAGGAAAGGCTTAAAAGGCCACATAGTGTACAGAAGCTATAACAGTGAAAGAAAATCTAAATAAAACTGATAAAAGGAGATAAGGGGGGGAAAAAAAAACAAAAAACAAAAAAAACACGACTTCCCCTGCACTGCTGTTCAAAAATAGAACTACATCACAGCCATATTAATTAGTTTCAAAAGGTGGGAAAAAGAGGTGAGGTGATAAACGCCGCTTATTAAATGAATTGGTTTTATCAACAGAGCTGCTGATAACACGATTACAAAAAGCGTCTGCGCAAACGAGAGAAGACAATCTCTGACAGTGGTCTACGTGGACCATATTTAGAGACCCTTGTTGCAACACGCGGAGTGCACTACGTTGCTTCATTAGCACATTACCACTGTGTGCCTCCCTCAACTCTTGATCAAAAATTAATAAATTCATCTCCTGGACTGTAATGACAGCCAGAATATTTCATTAGATCACAACAGACTTAATTGGCGCAGGAAGCTCTGGTTAAGTATGGGAGAGACAGGTATCAAGGAGTTGAGGAGCTTCATCACTATTTCTCTGCTGACAGGAAATGTGCTTAACAGGATGGTGGAGACAAGTATGGAGTAAAGAAAAAAAGTGTGTGTGTGTGTGTGTGTGTGTGTGCGTGTGTTTTGATGTTCTGCCGAAGCTTTTGCAAGTGTTGAACAGATTAGGAGTGGGTGGCGATCTAATTATGTATGCATGCTGGCTTTCAGTGATACTAAATCCAGCTGTATTGACATCAGTGACTCGAAATAGAGCCTACACAATATATATCTGCACTTAATCACAAGGGTGGATAAAAAAGCAGGGTGGAACAGAAGGAATGCAATGCCTGTGTGTGTGTGTGCGCGCGCGTGTGTGTGTGTGTGTGTGTGTGTGTGTGGAGAGCTAACAAAGATGCTGAAGGCATTAATCAAAACCATCAGTGGAGAATGTTCAATAAATTTTAAAGTAAATATGTAAAGGCAGTAAACAGAGGATTTTTAAAGCGAGTTAATATTCTCCTATAATGAACTCTGCATTTTCAAAATCCCAAAAGGAGATTAACTTTATTTTTCTGTTGCATATTTAAGCAGCACAGAATTAAACAAGCTAATTAAACGTGATATTATCAGTTGCGCCAGTGGCTCAGTGCTGGGATGAAGAGGGTGACTCACCTTTACAGTCTCGTAATTAAGGAGAGAATCAATGGCTGCATTTCCGGCATCGTTATCTGCCTTGTTCATTGCTATCCTGAACTGGGTCCTGATAAAAAAAATAATAATAATACGAATAATAAGGTTGTTATAAAAAAAAAGGAAATTTTTATATTTAGAATGATGCAACACTTGCATTTCTGATTATGCACTTGACCTGCAAGATACCATTAAAATTGGGCCCACTAAAATTACCACCCTAATGTACACTATACTGCCACAACACTACATCCCAAAATATTACACAATTCTTAAGCAACACCAATTACACTTAAATCTGCATAAATTTATTCATCTCATCACTCGCCAAACTGCTTAATCCTACTGGGTCGCAGGGAGGCGAAAGCCTCTCAATCAACACTATCCGAAATAAGGGCACACCCTGAACAGCACGCCAAGCATAAATATTTATGTACAGGAGTAAAATAGCTATTAATGTTATAAAAGCTAAGGTTGCTTCCATATTTTTTATATACACACACACACATATATACATATATACACACACATATACATACATACATACATTCACACACTGCACGGGAATATAATGATCTGATTGGTTCATCATTACAGGAATAACAGACTACTATTCATTCAAAATATTTTCTTGTTTCTGATTGGTGGAAAGCCAACAAATGTTTCTTGGCATTTTTCTACAAGCTGACTTATTGCATTTGGGGGCGGGTCTGACCCTGGGGAACATGCTTTTCTGGAATTGTGTACAAGAATTAAGTCTAATTGCACCGCCACTCCACTAGTTGGCAGTGGCGCTCTCATTGTCACGCTATGGTGTGGCGGTTTTTCACACGAGCAAACGATATGAAGTGCAGTAAACAACCCCCCAAGAAACAATATGGAAAATTTTCTAACAGGAACAAGGAGAAAGGTGGAGAGAAAAGATAAGACATAAGTAAGTCAAATGAGTTTAAAGGAGGATGGATTTTTTTCAGGCACATTGGTGCACTTTAAATCTTCTCTGTTACAGATTAAAAAACAAATGTTAATGAAGTTTTTCTCTATTGTAAGTTAAATTACATTTCTTTTTTGTTTTTAATGTTAATAAAGATGCGGTGTTATGCACGTTATGCGGTGTACGAATAATTTTATAGACTAATACTCTTTACAGTCACTCTCGCGGGGCGATGGTGGGGGCTGAAATATTTTTTTATTCCTAGGGGAGGCGCCACAGAAAATAATTGAGAAGCACTGCATTAATGACACTGGCTAAGTTGGAGATATTTTGAATGACTAATAAAACTAATATGAATTCAGCTTTTTTGAAGAATTCTCGGATCTTGGATGGTGTTATTCGAATCCCCTCAGCCTTGGCAGCTCAAACCCACTCGATTGGAATAATTCTCTTATCCATACATCAGCTCTTTCAATAATTGCTTATCATCCCCGAGTGGATAATACTTTAATCAAACAGGCTGACACACAGTCACAGTTCATCATGGTCACTAGAAGCGGGTAGCCATTTAAAAAAAAAAGAAATTAATTTAAAAAAAAAAAATTATTTTTACGATTTCTAAAGGGGACTGGTACAGTCCCTGACTCATGCCTGAACTTGGACAAAAGGGGAGCTGGTCCATGACAAAATCTTTCATAATAAGATGAATTTCGCTGAAGATAAAAACAAGTCAAGCTTTATAGGAAGAAATAGAAAAAATAAAGTTTTCCCTGAACAACTTCCTACATGGAAGAACACTTCCATTAACAGCTTTACTTTATGGCTGATAAAGACAGCTGACCGGTGATTTCTTAAAAAAACATTATAAACATCTCTTTATAGAAAACTTCACTGTCTGTCTTCCTTTCGGCTTTTTCCCCTTTTACTCGGGAGTCACCACAGCGAATCATGTGACTCGCACGTTTGATTTGGCAGAGGTTTTTACGTCAGATGCCCTTCCTAACACAACCCTTTAGCAAAGGGACAGAAACACACTGACGGCTATCCATATATACACACACACAGATCCCTCACTTCTCGCTTTCTCTCTGCGCGTTGGAGGGGGGCGTGGCTGCCACACGCGGGTGGAGTGATAAACACACACACCTGATTTCACTTAGCAATCACAGGGCTTCTCTAACGGTGACTACGATGCTCTAGTGCCTTCCCTGTCGGCTGAATGTTCCTGGCATCATAGAAGGGCTGATTCTGTGACGCCAGGAACATTCAGCCAGACCCAAAAATGCAGGAAACAGTGTGATGAATACGGATGAGCTTTATTATTCACAAGGAAGGCACTAGAGCACAGGGAAATCGTAGTCACTGGTAGAGAAGCCCAGTGATTGCTAAGTGGAATCAAGTATGTGTATTAGCATTCCATCCGTGTGTAACAGCCATGCCCACTCCGCCGCGCAGAGAGAGAGAGAGAGAGAGAGAGAGAGAGAGAGAGACCAAAACCAGAGTCTCTCATAACACAGATCATAAAGTGTACTGTATTCGATAATTTTTTTCACTTAATTTGCGTACCTATGGTATGAGTTGTGGTACCATTAACTTCTGTTCAAAAGACGACGGAACGGATTAAGACCATTTACATTATTTATAATGGGAAAAGTAGATTTGGAATTCGAACAAATCAGAATTCGAAAAGCCTTCTGGAACGAATTAAGTGCGAAAACCGAAGCTCCACTGTATTATATATTGAATATTTATTATATTATGCATGACCCTGAATTGATATTTGATATCAGCATTTACAAAAAACAAGTAAGAGTTCAGGACAAGAAAAAAGTTAGCACACCGGTCGCTGGCGGGTTATGTCTGCCCCCCTTTATATGGGTTTTAATATCAAAAACGCCCAAATGCGTAATGCTAAATTCCGCATTGAACATTGTGCAAAAGGCCAAGTATCTGTCATGCTTCTTAATAAATGGATAAGTTGTTAATTATTAATTAATTTATTTATGATAATTTATTAATTAATTGTTCATTTTTTCAAATGTTTCATTGTTATTATAAGCATTTATAGCATTGAACATGTATTTATTGATATTATGTACATGTCAGTCAGGGGGGTGGGTTATGCTACTTCGTGTAATTCAAATATACATATATTGTATACACATATACACACAAACATATACAAACATACATATACATACATACACACACACACCTGATCTACTGTCTTATAATGGTGCTGCTACAGAAACTGTACGATTAAATACAACGGATAACACGTTTAATTCAAGGGTTGTACTGTACCTCCACTGTGTAATTGCGATGGTGAACAGTGTGTACGCTGACAAGGTCCCCAGAGTGACGAGAGCAAACTGTCCACCGCATTTATAATACTGCCAAAGAGACAAACAGCAGTGTTTAACTGAAGCATACGCACACCCGCACGCACCCACACACACACACACACACACACACACACACACACACACACACACACACACACACACAAAGTATGAAGGAAAACCAACATCAGTCTGGTTAAAAATCCACAGCTCTTGTTTCATGTAGTACTTAACATGAGTCCGAGTTAATATCTCAACCGCACAGACATTATTAAAGGACTTGAAGGTGATGAAGCTGAGGAGGTCAGTCACACAAAGCTCATAGATATGGAGAGTGTGAGTGTGTGATCTTCCAGGGCACTACTTTAATAGAGATCAGAAAAGGTAGCTTAAATTTGCTCTATGAGACACATCAGAATCAGTTACTTTGAAGAGGTGGTGTAATCATTGGTATACTTTAAAATTAGAAAAAATAACCATAGAAACCAGTCTTAGTTAATTTTTTGTACTTCCATGTAGTACAGAGTACAGTAAAATTTAGAATGAAGATAGAAACACGGCATTACAGAAAGCAGTCTGCTAACAAAAACAATGTGCGAGTTCAAAATATCCTGCTAGCTACAGAGTGCTTAAGCTCACTTAAGTGTTTTGAGCTCACCTGACCTGCATCTGTCATGGTTAAAATACGTAAAATAAATAAACTATGAATAAATAGACTTTTAGTCATTTACTTTAGGTTTCTGTGTAATATATAGTAGAACTACACAGGGTTGGTGAAGTGCACTTGAAGCTCACCCGACCTGCTTTTGTCATGGTTAAAATATATTAAAAAAAATAAACTATTAATAAATCTACTTTTGGTTTTTGCTTTGCATGCTTCTGAATGATAATAAAACTGAATGAACTTCAAAAGATGCCACTTGCTACACAGTGCTTTTGCTCTGTTAGCAGAGCATATTGTGCTCATCTGTCCTGCCTGTTATGGTTAAAGTATGTAAAGTTTATTAAAAAAAAAAAAAAAAAAAAAAAAAAAAAAAAAAAATTACATACATACATAAATTAACTACAAAAATATACTTTCCGTTTGCATTTCTGTATACATATAAAATTTATACCAAAACTGGGTACCGTATTTGACGTGATAAGCGCCAAGGGCGCTTTAAAAATTGGAGTGGGTGGGCGCTTATTAAAATGTTATCAGCGGAGTGGAACAGTAAGTGCTTATTACCATCGAGGTAGAAAACATGAATAATAACAGAACAAAAGAGTTTTACTGGTATTTGTGTTATTCATTTTGTGGTATCAACTAAACTACTTACATGAAATCTTAAAATAAACAGAAAACAGCATAAATGTTTAATAAAAGTTCCCCTTCGTTTTCCCTCCACGTGCTTTTCCTTTAAACATGTTCCAGGAAATAAAATTGAGCCAATCAAATCCAATGTCAACTTTAGCAGATGGCAAGCTGAACCAATCAACACGAACATAAACAAAAGCTCATGGCCAGGAACATGCTGAAATGTATGAAGTTAGTGAGCAGGAGAATCGGGTGAAAAATCCTCGTCATCACTTTCTGATAAGTCCATATCTGGCTCATCGATCCATTCATTCAGAGCATCCCATAGTTTTGCTGTAGCAGTTTATAATGCTTCATCGGTTGTTGGGCATTTACCAAGAGAACACAGCAAAATATTTTCCTGATTTTTAAAGCGCGGCGAAACGATCAAATGTGTTGTTACTGATGAACATTATAGACATTCCCCAGTGGCAGGGGGTCTTGAAATACCAATAAAACTCACTTTTACAGGCAGTGAACGCCTCATTTTACTGTTACAGAGACTGATCAAATAAAATTAGTAAGTTTGACCTACGATTTTGCTCCCAGTACACATGGGCGGTTATTAAACGCAAGATCAAAAACACTGCGAGGGGGTGGCTTATTGTGTCAAATGTACGAGTATGTGACTCACATGGCACATGGCACTGAGCTGCCTCAGTCATGGTTAAAATACAAAAAAAACAAAAAAAAACAAAAACAACACTACATTACATATCTTCTGTATGTATGTATGCGTATACAATGTACTAAAACAATTTTCCACATCAGATTCAGTGGATGTCACAGAATTGAATAATCTCTAGTTGGAAAGATGACTCGGCATCGTCCACAGAACCTTTGCTGAATAATTGTTCGTCAAGCTATATTTACTTACATTGCTTCGATACATCAGTACATAGTTGTGAAGCATCACTATAGAAAATGTTCCATCTCAAGGTTATTTTATGAACTCACCAGGATGGCGCTGACTAGTGCCATCTCGAAGGCCGTGGGTCCGAGATTAAAGACGATCGCGCTGAGCACAAAGCTGATGCCACGTGTGCCTCGGTCGATGGCCTTAGAAAGGGCACCCGTTTGCCGGCTCAGGTGAAATGCCAGGTCCAGGTTGTGCAGATGCAGGAAGACATTCTTTGCAATGCGTCGGATGGAACTCTGCGCCACCTTGCCGAAGACAGCGTTGCGAAGTTCGTTGAAGAGTGCTGAACCCGCCCGAGAGACACCATCTAAGACAGACAAACAGAGTCTCCGTATTTGATTTGCAAAACTAATAGAGCAGAACAGGAAGGATGAATAATTTTAATTGTCCGTCACAGACATGATTACTGAATTCACATAGGAGGAATTTTTAAGTAGTTTGCGCCCAAGTAGTAAGTAATTACGCCATTGGGCTTTCTCATGAGGCCTCTAAAGAACAGGAAGGGTAAAATGAAAGCTTCAAGCTGTGAGAGAACACTTTTCCCCCTTAGAAATAAATACTAATTCTGCACGAGCCAAATAAATCTGTTCACCATCAGCATTCGAGCTGGTGCATGCTACACACAATTTCTGCAATAGCAAATTCTGTTCAGGTTGCGTGTGTGTGTGTGTGTGTGTGTGTGTGTGTGTGTGTGTGTGTGTGTGTGTGTGTGTGTGTGTGTGTGTGTGTGTCTACCAGCAGAGGTTCAGACAGACAGCTCCAATTAATTGTCTGTGTGCACAGAACCTAATGGCTCTCATTAAATTTGCAGCCACAGGGAGAAGTGGGAATACATTTGAACGGCATTCTACAATGACTCCTGCAAAGTGAGTGGCTGCTATTACTCGTTCCATTCATTTGATTTGGCTCAAAAGTAAGCCCGTAAATAAGTAAATAGGTTAAATTTCAGTCTTTGTGCATTCATTCACATACAGCATCTCATACTGTCCATGTTCACAGCAACAGCAACACTATCGAGTATTACCCGATGCTGTACTGATGTTCCGACTGGTCTCATCATGCTGATCAGCTTAGCCCTGTACATCATTGCTTCCCCCCCCATTCATGAAATCCGAAATATGATCTGGGCGACTGGTAGGTCCAGGTGTCAACAGCGTAAAGATTGGGGCGGGCCAGTGAATCTCCTCATCAGAGGAAATAAAACTGTAACCCAATAGAACCCGAAATTGAATCTGTGCTGGCAGATGTGGTGAGCACTCACTAAAACAACAAAATGGTTTAAAAGCAATATGGAGCCTAATTTTTCTAGGTAAAGGTCACTTGGCTCATGAGGATTGTTCTGCCTGGGATGAAGTCAAACACCTGCACAGTCAGGAGGAGGGGAAAGTAGGATTACTTACAGCCAATGAGAATTGCCGTTGCCATGGTGGCCACCGTGTTTGGCGCGTCGCTGAGGTTCAACATGTGTCCCGACATCTGGTTCAGGCTGTCTACCGCATATTTAAACATGAAGGGCACCATCACATTGGTGAGCTGGAGGATGGGAGAGAACGGGGAGGGAAGGAAAGAGAAAAGAAAAACAGGGAAACAGAGTAAGTGAGAGGTGGTGTGAGCTCAGACAGCATGCTGATGAGCGACAGAGTGGCACTGCATTAGGGACAGAGTGTTCCGCGCAGACTGCTCTAGACAGATCTGGAAATGAGTTGGTTGATGCATTTGCTAATGGAATTGAAATGGTTATTAAAGCTAATTAAAAGCTTGGGGACAGCTGCTCGGCTGTCGAGCTCTGCCTTGCATTAGTCAGGGCTGGAGTGTGTATGTGATGTGCCACTGCCACTTAATTCGCCCCCCCATTTTTGCTTTAACCCTTCTGTCTATGAAAGTGAAAGATGGATTTTTAAGTGAATGGCAACACTCCAGATTTCTGGGGGGAATCCCCCCCCCCCATTGTGTTACGTTTATACGGAAGCGCATTTCTGTCATTCGAGGAATTTACTTTGTAAGTAAAAATTCTTCGACACCAAGCCATAATTATGACAATGTCTCAGCCTTAGCATTTTAATTAAGACTTTATGTCACATAATTATGGTTTAGCATCACATGATTATAACTTATTAATCCAATTACTACTTCGCATCTCAGACTAACGAGCTCAATACTTAACACCTCATAATTATGACTTAGCATTTCATAATTAACTTAGTCATTTAATTATCTTATAAAATTGACTCATCATCTCATATTTATGACTTAACTCAAGTCCTAATCTCTCATAATTACAAGTCAGCATCTCATTTATGACTTACTAACTAAATTAAGACTTGGCATCTCAATCATGATTTACGAAGTCAATTAACTCTTACCACTTAAAAATTACATCATCAAGTATGACTTACTCAATTACGACAAGATCTCTTAATTATACGTTCATTTATATCCAATTCAATTACGACTTAGCATCTCATAACTACGACTTACCATTATAACTTACCCACTCATAGCAAATGACCTTTAACTATAATCACAAATTCAAAACTGCGATGAACAGAAATAGAGCATTAAAATAATTTTTATTTTTCAAAAGCAAGAAAGATCCCATTTCCCAATTACTGAACAAAGAGAGAGAGAGAACCTGCTGCTCACACCCTGCTAATAACTTCAGGTTTTAGTCTCACTTCCATAGATCCATACTGCTGCCCTTTTCAGTAAAGAAAATGTCTGAAGGTGACAAGACAGAACTAAACTTTAATTACGATAACAACCTTGTAGGAGAATAACAGCGGATGGGTTGAATGTGGTTAAAAATCCAAAAAAAAAAAAAAAAAAAAAAAAAAAAAAAAAAAAGACTTTTTCAAGCTTTCTCAGTGTGATATATTTTAATGATGGAATGCTGATTGACATTCCTTCCTCGTAGGAATCCGCCCAGCATGATTAGGTGGCACGGATCCAGACAGGCTGATAAAACGCTGACGTTATCAGTTTCGGACACGCTCGTCAATCTTTATCTAGGTTCCCAGATATGCCCTTTCCTGTACCCCAACACGAACACACCATGAAATACTAATCCCCCCCCCGATGCACTCGAGCAGGAGTTGGAGGCACGAAGCGCAAATCTTCAAAGACCCTAATAATATGGTACATTACATTTTACTGTTCCTGGGCTCAGCGACGGGGAACAATAGAGTGTGCATGCAGCAACAGCAGCTCATTTGTGCTCATGCTGAGTGAGAAAAGGTGGAAATAAACCCCAGTTGCAATTTTGTCAATTTTCTTCTGGGTGCAAATTAGTGACAAACTATAAAAAAGGAAAACAAATACACAGCTAAATTCTAACGCTCCTCTTCCTTGCTTGTTAAGTCGATTTAGGAAGACTGTTTCACAAAAGCACTGGTCTATTACACTTTTAAATGATTCACAAAGCAGCACGCATCAGAATACCTCAAGATTACCGAAGCTAGATGTGACACCACAGGCATCAAATAATGAATATAATGTCTAACACACTGAAGGAAATGACAAATTACTAAACTTCGTCATGGCTCAGTGACGTCCACCTACCTTAGCTGCAGCAAGCAAACTGAGTGAAATGGCTACACGAGCTCGTAGATCAGGGCGATCCTTAGGCCAAACGTATGAAAACATGGCTGACAAGATCTTCGTCGAGTCCACTTCCTTCAGCTAGAGTGAACAAAAAAAAAAAATTTGTGCCATTTTTTATTTTAATAAGATAGAAGAATGCAAATCATCAAAACAAAATACATGGCATCAACCCAAGGAATGAAATGTAAAGCCTTTAAAAAAATCCAAATCTGATTGCTCAGGGTGTACCCTGGCTTTGCCCAGACTCAGCCGAGATCAACCTCCATACGAACCTAATATTATTAAGTTGTTTTGCAAATGGATGATTGGACAGATGTGGATTAAGAATGAAAGTATCGTAAGCACACACACACACACACACACACACACACACACACACACACACACACACACACACAGACAGACAGAGATCCCTCGCCACTTCTTCAGTTTCTGCGGCTTCAGTGCATCGCGGGTTTTTCAAAAATATTCATCCCAACAAAAAAAACCCACCCAAACTCATATAACCTGACACAAACACGTATATTTGACCTAATATATTAAAGATAAACATGTAAAAACTTGTTATGAAATGTTGTGGCTGTTCCCTTCAGGGGCCGCCACAGCGAATCATCTGCCTACATCTCACCCCATCCTCTGCATCTTCTCTTACTCCAACGACCTTCATGTCCTCCTTCACCACATCCATAAATCTCTTCTTTGGTCTTCCTCGAGGCCTTCTGCCTGGTAGTTCCAACCTCAGCATCCTTCTACCAATATACTCACGATCCCTCCTCTGTACATGTCCAAACCATCTCAATCTAGCCTCTCTGACTTTGTCTCCAAATCCTCTAACATGTGCTGTCCTTCTGATGTGCTCATTCCTGATCCTATCCATCCTCGTTACTCCCAAAGAGAACCTCAACATTTTCATCCCTGCTACCTCCAGCTCTGCCTCCTGTCTTTTCCTCAGTGCCACTGTTTCTAAACCATACAACATCAAACACATGTATATTAATATTAATAATAATTAATAAAACAAGAATAAACAATAAGTCAACTAATCCGACTGATCACGACTGCAGCAAAGATGTCAAGTGGGCACGAAGATGTCATCTGGGCAGGCATGGGGTGTTGCGTAACAGAGGAGGGGGGAGACTTTTGTGCATGTGTACGCTCGGAAAGCCAGCAAGGAAAGGCTCATGGTGAGCTCCCACAAGGCCAGTGCTTCTCAAGTGGTGGGGCATGCAGTGTGATGCCGAGGGGAGGGGCGTGTATGACCCTTGGGGGAACATGCTTATTTTTTTTTTTGCCATACTGTACTAGAATTGAGTGTAATTGCACATCCTCTACAGTACATTCCAGTGGCGCTCTCACTGTGTTCCCTAAGCTGTAGGGGAAAAGCACCGAGCAAATGATATGAAGTGCAGTAAACACTATTTATAGTTGCGCATGGAGTGCTGGGGGAGCGTGAAATGTTTTTTCTTCTTATAGGGAGCATCACAGAAAATAATTGAGAACTGCACAAGGCGTTTTCGGAGTGCGGAGGAATATATGGCTAATCAGCCCAGAAAAGCCATTTCCCCAGCAGATCAGGTAAAATCAAAGTTTTGCCCGTTGGATGGGGGCAGATTTTTGGTGGGTTCGAAGCTCGTATCATAAAAAATTCATGATTAAAAACATTCGCAAGTCAAAGTACCACTGTGTGTGTGTGTGTGTGTGTGTGTGTACACATGGCTTAGCGCAGTTGATTCTCACAGATAGGCCAGAATCAGCTCAGATAGGTTGATGACATTCGCATACATGATACACAAGTATATAGGTAGGTAGGTAAAGTCTGTTGGGTTTTACACCCGAGCTGTAGCGGCTCATCAGGCCGGTGCTTATCCCTGGTTTCTGTAGCGTGAAGCGACCAGGAGTTCAACTCCTCCTGGATGGGACGCTAGTACTTCGCAGGTTACCTTCCCAGTATCTTTTACTGGTACCCATTTATACTTCTGGGTGAACAGAGGCACACCTGTGGTTGAGACCTTGCCCAGGGGTCTTAGCACAGTGCGGGTCTCAGTGGGATTCGAACTCTCAACCTCCCGATCATGAGCGCAGCACGCTACCCACTACACCACCGGCCCCACACAAGTAAATAAGTTATTTAATAAAATAAAATTTTTAAGTCATGAGTGGTCGTAAAGTCGAACAGCTGTAAGTCGCGCAGGTCGTAAGTCAGCGACTACCTGTACATCAGTATCCTCTGACCCCAAGCAAAGTTCCACAAGTTTCCAATTCGAGAGAGCGAGCGAGCAAGAAGTTTAGAAGGTAAAGATTTCTCAAAGATCATAAACAGACACACACTGTTGGGCTGCCAAGGGCTGGTGTGTCATATGCCCCCCCAAAAAAAGAAAGCAGCAGTGCCCACTGCACGTGGTGCTTGGCATCCCCCACAGCTCAGCTCCCCAGAGCCACCCTGCGCTTGCCAACCAACCTGTTTACACCGTCAACCCACCTGCTGCCATTACTGCTGCTGAAAAAAAGGCAAACTCCCTCTAATCCTGTCAATATGGTAACAAAAAAAAAAAAATGAGGGACTGGCGGAATGAAAATGGGAAAAAGTAAATCAAACTAAAAATTGCCAACACATGTGCTTCATCGTATCCAATGACGCAACAAGATTAGAATATTAAAAAGTGATCAGCTTCTCTCAGAACAAGCCAGTGTAAATCCCGAACAATGTTTTCACCACCTTTGCTTCACCCGACTTCCACTTTCATTTGTATCACCTGTCTTCTTAGTTTAGTTGTCTCATGTAATGAGTTCATGTTCTGTTAAACTTCTGATTTTCGGTGTTTGCGCCACCTGATTTTTTTTTTTTTTTTTTTTTTTTTTTGTGTGTTTATCTGCCTCCCTTTACAGTACTGTTAGCTAGATTGTGTATTTTTTATTCTGTGTGAGTCTGAGCAGTGGTGCATGAGCCTCTATTTTCAGCGGTTGGTTTTGTTAATAATATTAATTTTTTTTTATTATTATTACTGCTCATCGTCATGCAAGTCACAGTCAATCAGCAGTAACCCAGCAAGACGACGGTCTTATTGGGTTTCACGTGGTGCACATACAGACACCAGTCAGACGTCCATATCCCCTGAAAATAGTGTTCTGGGAAAGAGAACCATTACTGTATAATACCAGATAATTCATGAAACTAATCCAGTCATGTGGCAGCATCACAAAGCATAAGATTACAGAAGAAGCTCAAGATCTTCAGGTAATATCTCCCTGAACATTGAAATAAAAAAAGAAATCTTTGGCACTCTGACTGCTGCATGATTGTGGGAATGTGCTGATGTCCTGGTGTTCACACATAACAGTAAGCAAGCATCCAGTAAGCAGTTGTTCTACAGACTGTTATGCCATGTTGTGAGGTCAGAGGAGACTGGTTCAGTTCAAGTGAACAGGAAGGTTAGAATTTTCAAAATTGTACTGTACACCACTCCTTACAATATTATCATTCATTACAATACAATATCGATAACAATATTATACAATCAACATATAAAGAGCAGATAATCTGGAGAAGCTTGGAACAGACAGGCTTAAAAAAAAAAAAAAAAAAAAAACCCACGTACCACCAATTCTGTTGCTCAGGAGAGGAATCTGAAGCAACAGTCAACACAGGGTCATCACAACCGTATAGATAAAGATTAGACAGGACATGACATATCCCCGGGTCCACGTCAGAAAATACACATTGCAGAAATCCCAGAATATAAAAAGGCACAAACACACTGCCAAGTTTAATCAACTGAAAGGTTTGATAAATAAATCTCAAACAGTTCCTAACAATAATGCTTACCACATTCTTGGGGTCTGCATTCAGCCCTCCCCCTGCGTTACCATGCCAGCACGCTCTTTCTGGGACCCTTAAATACTGAAAGACAAATATAAATATTAGTCAAGATATTTTTGTTGTGAAAATGCATGTGTAGTCTTTTAGGAACATTTTGGCACACTTTCATTTCAGACATCCACTTGCCCATTCTTTTTATTTGCCCATTTTTTATTTTGTTTTTTTCTTTACTGTATTAATAAAGTGAGTAAGATTACTAATTAAAAATAACTGTTACCACAACTTCTACATGCCTTTCTTTGCTATACTGTAAAAATTAAATTATTTCCTCTACATTTAACCATCCAAAGTGAGCACACACATGCGCACGCACACAGAGCAATGGGATGCCACACATTGAGTCACCCAGAGAGCAGTAGAGGATTAGGTGCCTTGACTCAAGGGCACTTCAGCTATGAAGGGGCAGCTCACTCCCGTCTCCACCACACATTTTTCCTGCGGGTTCGGGAATCGAGCCAGCGACCTTTCCGTCCCACTTCTGTCATTAGGCTATGGCTGCCCCCGTTTTTGGGGTGCTGTTCGAAATCTAAACTATAAATTTTATTACTTAAAGTCCGGTAGAAAACCACCACAAGGCACATTGGAATAGTAAACACGATGTTATACTTCTATAAACATTATTATCATCATTCTGCAGGCAAGAGAAAGAAATTGGAATGTGTGTGTTAGGAGGTGTGGGAATATAATTGAACAGAAGGGTGCACAGTGCGGAATACTATAATGGCCCACAGAGCGCCATCAGATAAAACATACAGAATTTTAATCAGTCAAGAAACAAAACAAGAAGCACTTATGATTTTGAAAAAGTTTGCACATATTTGCATAATTAATGAATTTTTAAATTCCGTGTAGAAGTTCGAAAGCCCACACTTAAGATAAAATAACCCAAACAAGAAAAAAAAAAATCTTAAATTAAAAAAAAAAAAAAAAAAATTGCTTTCTTTATAATATATTTTCAAGCAACATTTGCAAAATTAAAGCAAGCGTCACCTTGCCTTTGGCACATCACAACAACAAGGATTTAAATAGAACAAGGATTTGTCCTCTTTGGCAGCCAAGTTTATAGCAGCTTGCCATAACCTGAGGGACAGCCAGCGAGGGCATATCGTCATGACACCAACATTTCTGGTTGTGATTATTAATAATAATAATAATAATAATATTACTGTAATTCCTTTCTGTTCAACGCAATAATGTTAATTCCCCCCTTGGAGGTGTATGTATGTGGCTTTGACAATATTTCTGTGACAATCATGCCAATAAAGTTTTCTTGAGATTGAATGCCCAAATATAAACATTTAGAATGGTTCAACAGCAATCTATGTTTATTCCCTAAAGCAGTGGTCTACAACCCTCTTCCTGGAGATGCACCTTCCTGCAGGTTTTTATCTTCAGCCTTATCATGTACACCTGAATACCTGATTATTACCTTGAGCTTCTTGAACAGGTCAAAGTGGTGTGTTAGATTGTGGTTGTAGATAAAACGTGCAGGAAGGCAGCTCTCCCACTCCCCTAGAGCAATGGTGTCAGAATCAGTTCTACTGAAGGAATTGGTTTCCTGCATTTGCAGAGTCATCGAGGGCCAAAACAATCACTGAAAATCTAGTCCTTACAGTTACTACAGCCGATTTCCCATTTATTTCATTTGATTCAATTTTAATAAAATTCCCAGATTTTTGTTTGACCTCTTAAAGCAGAAAAATAAAAATAAGTGTGGTCAACAATTTACATTCATTGTTTCCATCGGCTAAAAACTTTCACTCAAAACTTGTAACTGTGTGAGTAAAAAAAAAATTATTTTTATCAAGTAAGTATACTTGCATCTTTAGCTCTATTCACTCTAGCTTTAAGAGCACAGTACAAAAGCTAGCTGGTGAGCTTTTCCCATATATGGCCGCCACCTACTGGATGGATGAATTACATCGCATGGTAACTGCTGATACAAAGCATGTACAGTACAATAATCATATTCTGTAGAACTCAGTTGGCGGGTTAGAATTGGCCTGCAAGCCTCGAGTTTGGTACCTGTGCGCTAGAATATATTCACTGTAGCAAACACTACATACATAGTGAGTGAGTGAACTCTGATGCAGCCCAGGCCTTTAGACATTTATATTTAAAAAAATAAAATAAAAAAACCCACAACTGTGTGCAAGCTACTCAGGGTCATGTATTTCCCATTAAACACTTCACTCACTCACTCACTCACACACACAGCTTGTATGAGAAAAGATAATTCAAGATAAAAGACAGACCACAAAAAAGAACCAACTACACAAAACACATTCATCCCAAATTAAAATTCAATCCCACTCCCAAGCATAGATGATTACATTCAGATTTTTCGAACCATTGATACATGCAAGGTTATTAAACATACTTTTATGGCTTCCAGCATTTGGCGCTTGGTGTCTCCTTGAATGGATGTCCATGTCGATGAAAGACGGAGACACTGCAGCTATCAAAAGAAACAAAAGACAAAATGAGTAAATGTAGTGTTAATGCAGTACAGGAAGACACGCCCACAAAAAAGTTTTTAGTCTGGACACTTAAAAGCATTAATATAGAACGTATACAAGAAATAATATATAAAATACAACTGATGATAAATGATGCATCATAAAATAACCTATTCCTGTATATGTGTGGGTGTGTGTGTGTGTTTGTGTGTGTGTATATACTAGTCCTTCTCAAAAAATTAGCGTATTGTGACAAAGTTCATTATTTTCTGTAATGTACTGATAAAAATTAAATTTTCATATATTTTAGATTCATTGCACACGACTTGAAATATTACAGGTCTTTTATTGTTTTAATACTGATGATTTTGGCATACAGCTCATGAAAACCCAAAATCCCTATCTCAAAAAATTAGCATATCATGAAAAGGTAGTCTAAACGAGCTATTAAGCTAATCATCTGAATCAACCAATTAACTCTAAACACCTGCAAAAGATTCCTGAGGCTTTTAAAAAACTCCCAGCCTGGTTCATTACTCAAAACCGCAATCATGGGCAAGACTGCCGACCTGACTGCTGTCCAGAAGGCCATCATTGACACCCTCAAGCGAGAGGGTAAGACACAAAGAAATCTCTGAGCAAATAGGCTGTTCCCAGAGTGCTGTATCAAGCCACCTCAGTGGGACGTCTGTGGGAAGGAAAAAGTGAAAGAAGGGCCGATTCCAGACCTTGGGGGACTTGTGGAAGCAGTGGACTGGGCTACAGCTGTATTCCCCAGGTCAAACCACTTTTGAAACAGAGGAAGAAGCGCCTGACCTGGGCTACAGAGAAGCAGCACTGGACTGTTGCTCAGTGGTCCAAAGTACTTTTTTCGGATGAAAGCAAATTTTGCATGTCATTCGGAAATCAAGGTGCCAGAGTCTGGAGGAAGACTGGGGAGAAGGAAATGCCAAAATGCCTGAAGTCCAGTGTCATGTACCCACAGTCAGTGATGGTCTGGGGTGCCATGTCAGCTGCTGGTGTTGGTCCACTGTGTTTCATCAAGGGCAGGGTCAATGCAGCTAGCTATCAGGAGATTTTGGAGCACTTCATGCTTCCATCTGCTGAAAAGCTTTATGGAGATGAAAATTTCATTTTTCAGCACGACCTGGCACCTGCTCACAGTGCCAAAACCACTGCTTGGAAGCAGCACTGGACTGTTGCTCAGTGGTCCAAAGTACTTTTATCCGATGAAAGCAAATTTTGCATGTCATTTGGAAATCAAGGTGCCAGAGTTTGGAGGCTGACCATGGTATTACTGTGCTCAATTGGCCTGCCAACTCCTGACCTGAAGCCCATCGAGAATCTGTGGGATATTGTGAAGAGAAAGTTGAGAGACACCAGACCCAACACTGTGGATGAGCTTAAGGCCGCTATCGAAGCATCCTGGGCCTCCGTAACACCTCAGCAGTGCCACAGGCTGATTGCCTCCATGCCACGCCGCATTGAAGCAGTCATTTCTGCAAAAGGATTCCCGACCAAGTATTGAGTGCAGAACTGAACATAATTATTTGAAGGCTGGCTTTTTTTGTATTAAAAACACTTTTATTGGTTGGATGAAATATGCTGATTTTTTTGAGATAGGGATTTTGGGTTTTCATGAGCTGTATGCCAAAATCATCAGTATTAAAACAATTAAAGACCTGAAATATTTCAGTTGGTGTGCAATGAATCTAAATTATATGAAAGTTTAATGTTTATCAGTACATTACAGAAAATAATGAACTTTATCACAATATGCTAATTTTTTGAGAAGGACCAGTGTACGTGTGTGTGTGTGTATATATATATATATATATATACACACACACACACACACAAACACACACACACACATATACATACATACACACACACACCTAAGGGACAGGAATCACCAGGTACTGTACCATCTGATATGATATTACAATATCTAGGTGTCCATTTCAATTGTATTCTGATTAAATAAATATTCTGATTCGACATTACAATGATGCTGACACAACCCCAAATCATCTGTCCATCTTCCACTCCATTCTACAATCACTCATAAAAAAGATTCAGAGATTCCTTTACTCCACTTAAGGCAAACACTTCTCCATGACTCAGAGCGAGCAATCAACCTTTCTTTGGTTAAGAGTCTTGGGGTCACATTTAGAGAAGCTGATTCTCATCCCAGCTGCTTCACACTATACTGTGAACCACTCCAAATCAAAAGATGGAATCCTGAGTTTCCCGAACCAGACATCCTCACACAGACTACACCGTGAGGTCCTGCCCATGAATACCACAATCAAGATCATTGAGAAGGGATAGCACGATGCAGTCCAATACCATCTGGGAAAAATTCTACTTCATGACGAGGACACGTACGCAGCTCTCACACTACGGAACAGAAAGCTTGCACCAGCAACCTCAGTATCCCATACTCCCACACAGAATCCCCAGAGAACACATTCTCGAAATCCACAAAAAAACACATGTAGACTGGATGGTCAACCTCCCATCATCCTCCTTCTCAACTCTGCAAGGGTAAAGAGATGGTCTACTGTTCTACAAGCAGAACAAAAGACACACTGCTCCACCTGACTTGAGGTTTAACAAACAGTCAGCCTCAGAGCCCTCCATCCAACACCCTATAGTAATTTTCCCAAAGAGCATGGGCAGTGCAATTCTCCCGGTAGTTACATGCACACTTTCCTTTTTTTTTTTTTTTTTAATTAGGACCACCCATTGCTGTGTCAGCTTAAGACTTCCCCACAAGGTTCAGAGTGTTTAGCATCTGAGGGCAAATCTCGTCTGCCCTGCTGCAGAGGAGCTTTTTGATTACCTTAGCAACGTCTGAAACAGTTCATGGTCTTATCTTCCAAAGTCTTTCAACTCTACCTCCTCAGTCAAGGACATGGTGGTAGGAGTTCATCAAAGTGCTCAACTACATCATTAGTCCAAGTAAGCAGATCCCATCCAAGCCAAGCACAGGTTTGGAAGCACCCTGCTTTTCCTTTCTGAGCTACTTATCAGTTTGCAAGAACTTGAAGCCAACAAAAGTCCTTCATCTTGGCCTCCCAAACTCCTAGCACCCCCAAGTTTTCACTTTGCAGCTGCTGAAGCTGCAGCCCATTTGACTGCTCAATACCTATCAGCCGCCTTAGGAGACCGTGACAGCCAAACAAAAAAGGCCACACTTCTACAGCTTGACAGCTTACATCACCACTTTGGTGTTCACCCATAGATTCTTAGATTGTAGCCTCAGAAGGCACCAACAACTTTCTGGCCACATACACAATGAGAGCCCTGAACATGGACCATTTGGAATTCATATCCCTGAACTCCCTGGGGATGTGACAGAGACTCTTATGTGTAATTCAAACGTTTAAATTAAAAATGGATTTAAAAATGATATTAGAGTCAGTGTGGCGAGACATGAATCTGCACACATGATGCACAAATGAATCCACTTTCCCCCTCATGATTAGTATATTTTTGTCAAGTTCTCTTTAAAGTGCTTAGAATCTCCCATGTTACTGACCCTTAAGGAACCATTTCATTTTCGTTTTTCTTGGATATTCACATCCCATTTCTACAGTCTGGCTTATGGGCGCTTTACCTATGAAAGCCCAGAAAAATCCATGAAAGGAAAGCAAACAATTTTCTATAAAATAATAAGAAATATATTAAAAACTGTTAATTAAGATCTGAAGGTTTTAAAATTTTATGAATATTCATCATACATTCACACTTGCTATGCCAAAAGCATTTAAAGAGCGCCTGTGAAGAGGTTATTTTTAAATACTCTATAAAAACAACACTCGCATCTACTTGCTTACTTCATTTTCATGTCCTACTTTAAACAGTTTCCCAGCATATCATATCTTCCTATTAACACAATAAAGTCTGTGGTAAGGTTTAATTTTTATGTTTATCACACATGCACTGAAGTCATGAATTGTGCTACACATTTTCCAACAGGACAATATGTGTAAAGGCAAATGTCCAAAATTTCCCTACCAGATCCATGTAACATCCAAGTGTGTTCAAGTAGGAATAGATCAGTTAACTGTGTGGAGAGCTCACAGTGAATGAAACGGGTATTTGTTCATACGCACTGGAAGTGGGCATGCTGACGAAATTTATTTTCATTTGACTGATGCACCTTCACGCTACGTCTTCAAGGTCATGCATGCAAAACAATGCAATTTCCACAGCATACATTTTGCATCATATCAAGTTTCCTTTGTGCTTTCTTGATCTGCCCAGGCCCTGAGCTCACAAATTTGGCAGCTTAGCATTATGGGGCCATTACCATTTCCCATTAGACTACCAGATTGTAACACCTTCCATTCTAGGTGAAAACAATTTCCTTTATAAAAAGGTGCCTTGCTCAAGGGCACTTCAGCTGTGAAGGTGCAGTTCACTGCCCCACCACCACACACATTTTTCCTGCTGGTTTAGCAACCAACAACAACCTTTCGGTCACAGAGAGGCTTCTTCAAGTGTTAGTCTACGGCTGCCCTGTCATAATCATGACAACAGAAACTGATCAAAAGTTTACAGACAGTTCTTAATTGCCCCCTTTAACATCAATGAGAGCTTAAAGTCTTAGAGTAGCCGGTTGAGGTACTTTCTTTACTGATGGTAAGGCTGCCCATTCGTCTTGGCAAAAAGCCTCCAAATTCTTGAGCCGGCTTGCATGAACTGAATGATCGAGTTCGCAGTGATACTGATGCCAAGAGACTGAGATGACTACTCCAGAACCTTTCCTTTGTTCTGCTCTTGCCGATGACTTGTCCTTGTGCTTAGGATCTTTTTTAATGCTGGAATGTCCACATACTTCCCCTGCACAGTTTCCAGGATGATGAGTGCAAAGTCACCTCTACTATTTTTCCGACAACATGTTGTATCTTCCCATTAATTTGAACCAACTTCTCTGTGCCGCTCCCACGTTCCTAAAACATCATATGAATGGTGTAATTTATCATAGGTCATGTTAACTACTCTGTGTCAATTAATGTCTGAACACCACGGCTTGGTATTCTCATTAATTTGGATATTCTTTTATATTCTTTTCCTGTTTTATAAAGTTCAACATCCTTCTCCCATGGGGCAGTGGTGGTCTCGTGGTATAGGGCGCTGGATTGCTGATCCTGAGGTTGAGGTTTCGAGTCCCCACAGGGTTGTCACTGTCCCCCCAGTGCAGCTAACTGGGTTATCAAAGGCGGGCCATGTCTCTCACTGTCTATAGTGTGAGGCATGTAAAAGAACCATTGCTGACTTTCGTAAAGAGTAGCTGCAAAGCCGTCAGCGTGTTTCTGTCCCTTGCTAAAAAGGGTTGTGTCAGGAAGGGCATCCAACGTAAAAACCTATGCCAAATCAAATGTGCGAATCATTTGCTGTGGCGACCCCTGATAAAGGGAAAAAGCCAAAAGGAAATCTCATCAACAACCTACTCCCATAGGTCCTTTGATAATTCTTTTGCTCGTCTCATGGTCTGAAATCCAGCAATATCAGTCCCGCACTGACTGAAACATACAGGGGAATATAAGGAGCACAGAAACTCCCTGCCTTTAAGATAATGGCAAAAATAACATTATACAGCTATTAAACTGACAAATCAAATATAAATTAGTGAATGTTAGAATCGCTACTTTTTTTTTTTAAACATTACCAAAATCTAAAAAGTGCACAGAAGGTTTTCTGAAATTCTATGAGCCTTAAGGCCCTACCCGTCACCTGAACCAAATAGAATATTTCAAGGATGTGAAAACATGTCCGATATGGAAAGCCTATTGAGCGAGTGCAACTCGTGAATGGGTGTATGTGGATCATATCGAGACCCGATTCAGAATTTCATATGAAAATGGACACACAAATTCAGAACATGTGTTAATTAGGTTCTGTTCGGACACAAGCCTAATACTGTTGCTATGAATTCATACTGGGGTATAAACCACATGCATACGCAGACCCACGTGGTCAAAGATTGAAACTGGAGAATTAAATCCTGTTCACTCAGACCAAAAACACACATTGTGTGTGCATGAATATCAGTCTTTTACTACTCAACATGACAAGCCACCCGAGTCATAAAAACACCTGAAAATAATCTGTTCCATTTGCACAAAACAAAAAAAAGCAACTTCTACCTGGTGGTAACATGCTTCCACGTAGTCCATCAAACAGACGGTGAAAGTACAGTGTTGGGTGTATATGGATTGCAGAGCTCGCCAAATATATTCAGGTCAAACTTCTGCAAATAAATAAATAAACTCTCTTGGAATATTCTGTTCACAAGAATGGCCCACAATGAAACTGCAGTGACATTTGACCTCCAAAATCTTATCAGTTCATCCTTGAGTGTGCACTTGTGCAAAGTTTGGAGAAATTTTCCCAAATTGTTTAATATAACATGCAACACAATGTCATCAACACACTTACGAATATATGTCAGTATGTATGGAGAACGTGAATGCCTTCAGCATTGTTTGTGACTGGCACTGAGGCATAAAAACAGCTAAAAGGTTATAAAAAAAAAAAAAAAAAAAAAAGGAAAGGGAATTTGCCTTAATGGCTCTGAAGTGATTTCACCAAAACACCCACTGACCCCACTGAAGCATGCAGCTTATTTGCATCCATCAATTCTTGTCTCGCATCGTCTTCAAAAGAATCATTTTTCACAGGGATAAGACTTGGTGACCCATAATGTACTGAGCAAAGAAATACAATTGTTTCAGTGTATGTATAAATACACATTTAGAAACTGAAAAGCCAGACTCTTTGTTTGGATGAAAAAGAGGCTAGTTGGAGTTTGGTGATGTTTTATTCATGTACACACAGCCCACAAGTGACCCATAATGCACCCAGCCAAGAAAGACAACTGTTTATGTACAAGACGCCTCTTTTCCACCAGTATACCATCCTCCATTAACTCAAGCTCTGTGCTGTCGAAAAGGTCACACAGATAGAAGTTTATCCACTCAGTATCCACTTTAACAAGAACATACACACCGCGACACTTTCTTGTAATTATCCAAATAGCAAGATCATGTGGCAAAGAGCACAATCATGCAAAACATAATAAACAAATAAATAAATAAAGGGGGTGTTTCTTTTTACATTTTTTATTCTAAAACCTATTTGGCACCATGAGACTAAGGGATATGATTTGCTGTTAATTATAAATGGTGGAAAAAAAAAAAATCGATTCACTGCTGTATTGCGATACTTTTATTCAGTAATTCATGTAACACCTCACTGGCTCCAACATTTTATTTTTAAAAAACATTTTTAAGAGGTTTTCTTTTGTAAAAAGATGTCATTTCTTGGTCATCTAACAAGTGGGCAACCCTTAACTATTCACACATTGGCAGTCAGCACAGCATCCATGTGGAAAGAGCAAATTGTTTGCGATTTGCTAACTGTATAAAAATAATAATGCATTTTTTAATTTATTTTTTTTACATTGTTCACAATTTAAAAATTGTAACAGCAAAAGCTGAAAGAGATATATTTACATTTATGGCAGACCCCTTATCCAAACTGGATTACATCTTTATACTACTCAGCAATTGAGGGTTAAGTGCCCTGCTCACTGGCCCAACAGTGGCACCATGATGGTACTGGGGCTTGAACCCTCAACCTTTTCAGCCCAAGGCCAATGCCTCAAAAGGGACCTGTGGTGAATTTGTATTACCAGCTTTTTAAAACAATCATGTATGACATCAGCAGTTCCATCAGGCAACATCGGTCCTTGCTTCGCGTACTGTATGTCTGTATGACAATTAAAAAACAAACAAACAAAAAAAAAAACGTAAAATCGAAAAATATGTAAAACGAATGAACGCAAGTTGGGGAGCGTCTGTATTACTACTAATACTACTAAGCATGTTATCTTCTTCATTGGTAGTACCAGGCCTGGTAGTGATGCGAATCTACCGTTTTGTCTTAGGCTGCATGCAGCAGACACCAGTCTAAGAGAACATAGTATCGGCCAGTGTTGTGTCGCCAGGAAAATAAAGTGCAAGGCATATGGCTGCACAAAGAACAAGCACAGAAATCATGGAAAACATTTTTTTTGCAGAACACTTCAACCCGACCTGCTATTGCCATGACCTCCATGCAGAACTACATGGCACAAAGCACAAGCTTTTAAGTTGAAAACCAAACACCGTTCCCACGGAATTCCTACAACTGACAAGGAGCAGTGCCTCACCGAAATAAATAAATAAATAAATGAGTCTTTAGCGTGCGGGGAGTTTAATCACCTAAAATGCCGCTCACTGCTGGTTTACTTGAGCCAGACAGCCTGCCCAAAAGGTCATGTCACTTGCAGGAAAATGGTTGTTCCGCAGTGGTTCAGCCCCTGCTAGTAATCCACAGGATATAATTAATAACTATGGTGCTTTTTATGGTCATTTATGTTAAAATAAGCTCTATATCCCTTAGGGGTCATTTAAACATTTTCCTCAGCGTACAAAACGTACGCTAGGGGGGAGGGGTAAGATGTCTGTGTACGCATTTTAATATAAAAATGTTGATCAACAATAATACATGCACTCGTGATTTTTTTTTTTTTTTTTAATTTTTTTTTTGTGCGTGTACGTTTGAAACTCTCAATTCACGATTCGCCAACCACTTGCGGTGTTGCATATCTGCAAAGTCTGCAATGAATACTACCCAACCCGGTATCAGCTACCGTTTTGTCTTAAGCTGCATGCAGCAGACACCAGTCGAAGAGAACACAGTATCGGCCAGTGTTGTGTCGCCAGGAAAATAAAGTGCAAAGCATATGTTGAAACATCAGAAGGCAGCTGATCGAGGGCGTAGGCTGGGGGGGGGGGGGGGGGTGCACGTGACCCCCTCCACAGCAGAAGTTGAGGTCCGCTGGAAAAGAAATTATGTGTATTCACAATCTTATAAATAAACTTAATGACTGTTATTGAAGAGAAAGTCGGAGATAAGTTCCACATGACTAGAGTCAGGAAGTAAACCGAAAGTTAACGTGTAACAGGCACTGCGCATGTGCAAGCCCGAGCTGACCAATCAACAAACGTAATATTATCAGTAAGCAATAATAGCTGAACACTGTCAATCAAACAAAGTGCGAGTGTGAGAATAAAGCACAGTTTGTTAGTCCCGCCTCCGGTCCTGCACGTGTTAGAACACAAACATTGACGCACAGAGAATGAATGGATAAAATAATCATAAGCCATCCAGCCTGGATCTGCAGCCTCATGCTCAGTACTTTTATAAAATTAATAGTATGTTTTTGTGCTGTAAATATGTATTAATATTTGTTTGTGCCATTGAATAGATAAATAACTTTAGTTCAATTTGTAAATGTATTTAGCACATGTACTTTGAAATA
The DNA here is from genome assembly GCA_024760905.1 of Plotosus lineatus. Taxonomy (NCBI): domain Eukaryota; kingdom Metazoa; phylum Chordata; class Actinopteri; order Siluriformes; family Plotosidae; genus Plotosus; species Plotosus lineatus. The sequence goes on from CM045750.1 coordinate 15,657,370, forward strand.
CATTTCAGAATGTTTTTGGTTGAACTATAATATTTGATTCGTCTTCTGAGAGTAATAGATGAATCGTCTTCTGCTGAAAAACTGCGCGTTGTTGGCGCGAGATTCCGTGTTGTTTATATAATATGCTGTGACATGCATGCACTATATTTCATGTGGTACTTTGTATCGACTCAGTGACGTCACGGTAACTTTGTGTAGGAGGGCATTTAGCGATGGTGGCTTTCGGGTCGATAACTTATACGACAAGCACATTAAAACAAAACCGCTGTGTGTGCAATGGTTTATTTATGATATAAAATTTAAGCCACAATCGCTTCAATAAACTACACTTAAGCTACCGACAACTTATTTAGTCGGCGTTTCATTTCCCCTTTAAGGCTTAGGCTACGGTCAACCGAGATGTGCACCCCCCCCACACACCCCACGGTCAGACCAGCCTACACCCTTGCTGATCACAAACTGAAGCATGGTCATCCAAAAGTCAATGACCAATAAAAATTGCTGACATTTTCAATTATATTTCAATATAAAATGATATTATTAAAAACAATGTCATTTTTATTATTAAAACCAAATGTCTTAATATTAATATCAAAGCAGGTGTCATTAAAAATAATTCTTTGCAAGTATATATTTTTTATTGATTTCATTATTATTTGACTGGTGTATAAAAGAAGTATTGATCAAGAAAACACATTGATTTATTTTATAAAAGAGGTTTGACCATTGTTTTGTTTAATATCTTATTTAAAAATCCTGCCGAGAGATTATCAACATTTATTTGTACACGTTTCTGGGGGGTAAAAAAAAGCGTACTCTGTACACTTGGGAAAATGTTGAACTGCCCCTTAAACATTTTACACCCTTGAAACAGCTGAATTGCAACTGTAGGCTCCAAAAGGTCAAAAATCCTTCATTTCCCGACTTACTTTGAAACAAACCCGTTTTATTTCCTGCTCGACACGAAAGGTCGGCGTTTCAATACAGTTCCACCAAGTGAATTACAACAGGAAGTGAATACTTTAGTACACTCGCATCATCACAATCAGCACAAGACTTTGACAAGACTTCTGTGTTGCTAACCGTTAATAGATGTGATTCTGCCACTGTCAGTCAGTCTGAAGGTTTTCATCAGTTATTCTATTCACAGTAGAAGTCTAGAAAAATTCCAAATATTAAGACCTTCGTTTCAGAAAAGCTGATTCATCAACGATAAGTAACAATTAAGTCAGGCGCAAGCAATTTTGTTTTGACGAAAGAATTTTTTTGCTGGCAGCCTGCTTCGTTCATTCATTAGATTACTGGATTCAGGGTGCAGTCGCGCTAACTATTACATCATAGAACCAGCTAAACTTGGACTGAATCTAATCTTTTTTGTTTCATTTTCTGAACTGCTTAATCCTAATTAGGGTCATGGGGAGGGCTGGTGCCCATCTCGGCTGACTCTGGGTGAGGGTGGGGTACACCCTGGACAGCTCACCAGGCCATTTGCAGAGCCAACACTCACACAACCATTCATACTCTCACTCACACCTAGATTGGAACAGCCAATTAACCCCCTGTGCATACGGAAGAAACGCATGTAAGCACGGGATGAACATGCAAACTCCACACAGAAATGTCCAAGTTGGGAATTGAACCCAGGACCTTCTTGCTATGAGGTGGACATGCTAACCACTAAACCCCCGTGCTGCCCATTTCTGTTTCCACAAAAGGGAAAATTTTTGCATGACGTAAAAATGCAACACCGCATCACAGATCACTGTGACCAAAAATATGAAACTTATCGCAACTACAACAACCCCCCCCACCCCCAGTATAACCGAGGACAAGTTGTGATCAATATTTCTATACTATTATTTCAATACACATTTATGTGCTCATTTTAATATTTGTGAAAGGACACTCAAAAGGCTTCTCTCTGTACACTTCAAACGTAGTCTTTATTTTTGGATTTATTTATTTATTTGGCTGGGCGTCAGTAATATTTTTGAAGGATCTCCTCAGTAATACAACTCTCGTACTTGGACATCAGAAAGGACTGATTTTCCAGCAGGATGTATTTCCAATGTGGTTATACAATTATAAACAATTTACAAATGGTCAAAAGAGACACGGGAATAGTAGAGGTGATGGAGTTTGGGGCAAACCAAAGCTTGGACAACAATTGTGGTGCGTGTTGCATGCGTAAGTTATTTTGGGTCAAGAATTTTGGCTCCTGAAAATGAAAGGGAAGCGGTTATTTTTAGGAAATAAAATATTTAACACTTAATAAACATGACTGATATAATGGGAAAGTTTATTACATGGCTAAAAACCTTACATGAATCAAAAAAACTTTAAAAACAAATGTTTAAAAGAATCTAAGAGTCATGACTCATAATCTGAAAATGTTCTATTAAACACTTAAAAACTCCAAAGTTCGTCTGATCTATTTTTGATTTTAAATGTGTACAATTCCTGTTATCTGCATTTTCTACACTTGCACACTCAGAAAGAACAAATTTGCAAGACCAATATTTTTAGCATGTACAGACACTTCCCTAGTAACAAGAATCATTGCCAAAAGGTTAATTAGGTACCGCATTCATTAAAGGGAATTTAAACCCAAACCTAATAAAAAAAAAGACATCAAAACATGCTATTTTTATGATAAGCTACTTTGTGAAGGAAAATATAAATAAATTCTAGCATGGGTGGTAAGTGTACCACAAATAGTTGCACGCGATTCACATCACAGACACTATAAAGCAGGAAGTGATTTGAAATGAAGTGCAGATTTTCCATGTGTTCATGTAAACTAAATGTAGTATGATAGGGTAGTATGTGCAGATGTGCATAGTTTTATTCTATTTGCATAATTCACGAGTTTATATCTTTATTATATCTTAGTTTCGCTGTTTATCTGTATATTCAGCTGTGCACAAGACTGCCATTTCACTCTCCAGAGAATGAGATGTGAAACTCATAAGTAAAGATAATGGCAAAAATAAGATTATACCATATCTGACGTAATAAGTGTCCTACTCCAATAAGCGAACCCCCCCCAAAAAAAATATTTTGCTGTGTTCTCTTGGTAAATGTTCAACAACTGATGAAGCATTAGAAACTGCTACAGCAAAACTATGGGATGCTCTGAATGAATGGGGCAATGAGCCAGATATGGACCAATCAGAAAGTGATGAGTATTTTTCACCCGATTCTCCTGCTCAATAACTTCATACATTTAAGCATGTTCCTGGCCATGTGCTTTTGTTTATGTTCGTGTTGATTGGTTCAATGTGTCATGTGCTAAAGTTGACATTCCTGTTGATTGCCTTGATTTTACTTCCGGGAAAATATTTAAAAGAACAGCACCGAAAGTAAGGGGTCTTTTTTTTTTTTTTTTAATTTATGCTGTTTCCTGTTTATTTTCAGCTTTCATGTAAGTAGTTTGGTTGATATCACAAAATGAACACCACAAATATCAGTAAAACTCATTGTTCTGTTATTATTCACGTTTTCTACATTGATGGTAATAAGCACTTAGCCTTCCACTCTGCTAGTAACATTTTAATAATAAGCGCCCACCCACTCCAATTTTTAAGGCACCCTGGGCGCTTATCATATCGGATACAGTATAATTATATATGTATGTACGTATGCGTGTGGGCAGCACGGTGGCATAGTGGTTAGCACCGCCGCCTCAAAGCAAGAAGGTTCAATTCCAGGCCATGTTCTCCCCGTGCTTGTATGGGTTTCCTCCCACAGTCCAAAAACATGCGCAGTAGCTTAACTGGCTGTTCCAAATTGCAATGCCCATAAGTGTGAGTGAGCCCGTAAGTGGCCTGGCGAACAATTAGGTAGATCACTGTACAGAAATCACTGCCATGACAATCCCTGTATGGGATCGACATCCATTCCTCGTGACTGGATGTAGACATATAGATGTGGGCGTGTGTGTGTGTGTACTAAATTTATTACAAAAGTACTGCATCAACTTGGAACTGGGTTCAAACAGGAACAGCCACTGTATACAGAACTTTACTTCCCAATGATTCAAACCCAGAACTGATCCCAGAAGCCGAGTCTGCTCTTTTTATTCGTAATTGCCTATTTAATTGCTTAAGTGATAGCGGACTGGGAACAGCAGTCTGCATGAATAACATTTTGAGCACAAACTCAATTTCAATTTTACATTGCTTGTCATAGGATGATAATGCTTGTGATGATTGTAAAATTCCATGATATAAAACCTCCTGAGTTCTTGTAATCTGATAAGTACATCTTTCCATAGATATGTAGGCAACTTTATGTAAAGTCCAGGGTGGTTTATCAGATATCCAGAAAGACTGCTTTAAGCCTTTTGCTAACTTTCCAAGTTTTTAACAATGATATGTGGATCAGGAAGCTTCTTTCCCTCAAAATCTAGATCATTTTTTTCCCCAAATGCAACTTTATCCAAATTTGCCACTGTCCTTACTTTTCCTTTACCAACTAGGCAAATGTACAGAAAACACAAATCAAAATAATATTGGTCAACGAGTCTATATCAGCCACCCGAATTGGTCGATCTATCTATGCAGTCATTCGGCTCTAAGCGCTAACATGAATATCAGAACGGTAAATTCGTACATCATACAATATTAATCCTGATTTTTGCTGTTGCTGTATAATTGAGATCTTGCTCTTTAATGCCAGATTTCTGATTTCCTTTCGCTGTGACAAAACACAGCAAATGACAACATTCTTGCAGAGTCAGAGGGTCTCATGAGTGTCACTGGGTGCTACAATAATTATCCTATTATTATTATTATTATTATTATTATTATTTTGGATATCATATGATTATACAAAATTCTCATGGGACAACTAGAAACACAGTAGCTCCAAGTGTACAAAAAATATAGGAATTGAAAGAATAGCAGTTTGTTAAACTGCTGCAGCAGACAGAACATCTCTATAATCATTACAGTTGCATGACATGAAGAGAAACAGATGACAGTTCACAGGTCTGTACCTAACTAATTAGCACACAATCATTCTGAACACAGTTTATTTACTATTTATGACCACGAACTATTTTTAGTTTTGGGTTGAAGAGCTTCAGATGTGCTGTCTCTCTGTACACCCCGCTTGGTAGAGAACAGACACTGTCAATCATTTAATATAACAGGAAATATACATATCACATGTACAGGCTTACAAAAGCCTGATTAGAATAATCTTGCAATAATAAACATAAAAGAGCGAGAAAAAAAAACAAAAACACAAAACGACCTACAATTTGAGTGAAAGTAAATTGCAATGCTACAGCACATCGACCTTCTCGAACAGTACAGCTCTGTTGCAATAGTTTAAAGTCCATGTAATGCATATTCACAGATGTGGTTCTCAACACAGTACACATGTGAGAAAAAAAACAGCTGATGAGAAAAGTCTGAAATGTGTTGTACTGAATTATGAAGTGTTTCATCATTTCTGCTTCCCGGTTTTTTGGGGGGTGGGTCAGAAACACACTGGAGTCATGCTCAAAAAACTCAAACTTGCATTTTATTTATTGGGAGTAAATGAGAATAGTGAATTCAGGCTTGTGCTACTGAGCAGCTCAGCCACGTCCCTCAACCGATGCAGAGAGTAAACAGTTAGAGGCACAGCACCAAAATTAAAGTCCCCCAAAACACAGACCATAACAAAAAGGACATAAAAAAAAAAAACAAGAAATACGCTACACCACAGTAAATAAAATATAACACACAAACATTTTAAACATTATCTTACGTCATGTATTGGAATAATAATTGAAAAAGACTAATAGTGGAGTGTTTTACAACAGTTTAGGCCAGGGGTGCTCAATCCTGCTCCTGGAGATCTACCTTCCACATGACTTTATCTCCAACCCTAATGTGGCCCATGTGACATGCAAGATCCAGTCAGGTCTTGATTAGATGATTGGATGGTTAGGTGGTCATGATTAGGGTTGGAGTGAATGTCTTCTGGAAGGTAGATCTCCAGGAGCAGGATTGAGCACCCCTGGTTTAGGCGATTATTCCTCTTCAGGCACTTCAGAGGAAACTGTCGTTTCTTCCGAAGAAAGTCTTATTTCTTCAGAAGAGATATCCAACCTCATTACCTTTTTTTGGTGCTTAGCAGGAGTGACATCATAGAACTTAACTGGGAATTAAAACACACTAAAAAAGGCTCATTGCCAACTTGTGTGCAAATGAGGAAAAAGGGGCGTTACATCATCTCAACCAATCAGCAGGAAGGAGGACAGTCATTGGCTGAATTTGAATCACGTGCGAGCTGCTCGGCAGTCAGCGAATACTCAAACCATGAGTGCAAAACCGCGAATAGTCAAGGGCCTACTGTATATCTAATAGTTGGTTCGGCATTGCTAAGGCTGTTACAACGCACAGTAATGAGCCACAAAACTTTCAGAAAACAGCCCAATACCCTCTAAAATATAAATTGTGAGTGTACGTGTTGGACAACCGGTTTGGCTGCCTCCTCTTATTTTTGGCTTTTCCACTTTCTGTGCATGAAATATCACTGTGTGTGTGTGTGTGTGTGCGTGTGTGTGTCCGCTAATTAGAAGGCCCAGCACAGCGTGAGGGACTAGTAAACCATCTGCAAAAACTGTGTTTACAACCACCTCAACCAGCACAGAGGGAAAACTTAAACATGCACTAATCTCATCGGACACTGGTGTCATCTAAAGCTGCTATTCAACACTAACAATAGTTCTGGGTGTGTGTGGGGGGGCATATCTTCCATTTTAATCATTTGTTAATCCCACAGAAAATTAACACTAGGCCCTGTATTTAGCATATCTAATGCAAGACAGAAAAATCTGAAACAGCAAAGGTTGCACCTTCAGTGCAATCAGAAAGTATTGCTTATTGTTTCTACAATCCTCAAACCTAATTTCCTACCCGACAATTTGGCCCAGGCACACTTTACACTTCTGCAGGGTGTGTCATTATTGCACAAACGCCCTCGTGAGCGCACTTGTGTGGTGTGCTGTTTGGGCCACACCAAATTTTCTTCTGTTCCTGATCTCTATGATGTAACTCGATCTCAATCCCTCTGTGCTGTAATGGTTCACCTACTAACCCTCGCTCAAGTCAATAAGGCCCTAAGAATGGCCCAACGGCCTGGAAATTCACCAAGAGGAAATGTCAAGGACTAACAAATGAGCATGTGTTAAAACAATATGAGAAAGCCACTCTTCCTTGAGTGCTGTAAAAGTGACAGAGGTTCTGTAAAAGTCTGAGTGCTGATAATCTACAGACACAGACCCAATTATTACCCACTAAGTGCTGGCGAGTGCTATGGCTGCCTAATCTCACTGGTGGGGGAGGGAATGCTTTTGCAGTCTTATCTTTGCTTGGCACAAGTGACAAAGTATAACAAACATTTGCTTTGACAGTTGCTGCCATTTCACAATGTGACACCAGTGCTCCATGTTCTCTATGTGAAGACAGAATGGACTAACGCAGTACCGGTGTAGGAACCAGTAAAGTATAATACTGGGGAACTGCAATCAAGTCCCCTATTGGTTGAGCCCTCTTATCTTAATCTTATGGAATATGTATTCATTCATTCAAACGCTTAATTCTGGATCGGGTCACGGGGGCAGCAGCCTAAGCAATGAGGTTCAGACGTCCTTGCCCAACTGCCCGTACAGCGTCCTAACACTACATCCCGTCTTTTAAATGGGGTGTATTCAAAAATATTGAAGTGTCCAGGCCACATTAAAATTTTCATTTTTTAATCTTTGTTTAAGGGTTGGTGTAATGCAGCCATGAGGTGGGGGGGCACTAACCAGTGTCTCTCCCCCTCATGCCGGTCCCAAGCCCGGAGAAATGCAGAGGGTTGTGTCAGGAAGGGCATCCGACGTAAAACCAATGCCAATTACTTAAAATGCAAATCAAAAGTATTACCTCCATACCGGATCGGTCGAGGCCCGGGTTAACAACGACCGCCATCAGTGCTGTCAATCAACAGGGTGCTGATGGAAATTGGACTACTGTTGGTCGAAGACGTCGAAGAAGGAGAGGTGGGAGGCGTGTCCGCAGGCAGAGAGAGAAGAGGAAAGGCATGAGTCTAGGACTGAGAGTGGGGACTTTGAATGTTGGAACTATGCACAGAAAAGGTAGAGAGCTGGTTGACATGATGCAGAGGAGGAAGGTGGACATACTGTGTGTTCAGGAGACCAGGTGGAAAGGTAGCAAAGCTAAAAGCTTAGGAGCAGGGTTTAAGCTATTTTATCACGGTGTGGATGGGAAGAGAAATGGAGTCTGAGTCATCTTGAAGGAGGAGTTTGTCAGGAATGTTCTAAAAGTGAAAAGAGTGTCAGACAGAGTGATGAATCTCAAGTTAGAAATTGAAGGTGTAATGCTCAATGTTGTTAGTGCTTATGCCCCACAGGCAGGATGTGAGCTAGAAGAGAAGGAGAGATTCTGGAGTGACTTAGATGAAGTGATGCAGAGTACCCCCAGAGGTGAGAGTGGTCATAGGTGCAGACTTCAATGGACATGTTGGGGCAGGCAACAGAGGGGACGAGGAAGTGATGGGCAGGTTTGGTATCCAGGACAGGAACGCAGGACAGATGTTGATAGATTTTGCAAAAAGGATGGAAATGGCTGTGGTGAATACTTTCTTTGAGAAGAAACAGGAGCATAGGGTGACTTATGAAAGCGGAGGAAGGCGCACACAGGTAGACTACATCTTGTGTAGGCGATGTAATTTGAAGGAAGTCAGTGACTGCAAAGTCATCGTGGGTGAGAGCGTTGCCAAACAGCATAGGATGGTGGTGTGCAGGATGACTCTGATGGTGAGAAAGGTGAAAAAGGCAAAGGCAGAGCATAAGACAAAGTGGTGGAAGCTGAAAAAGGAAGAGTGTCGTGTTGTCTTCAAGGAGGAGTTGAAACAGGCTTTGGGTGGCCAGGAAGTGCTTCCAAATGACTGGACAACCACAGCAAATGTGATCAGGGACACAGGTAGGAGAGTACTTGGTGTGTCCTCTGGAAGGAAAGTAGATAAGGAGACTTGGTGGTGGAATGAGGAAGTGCAGGAGTGTGTACAAAGGAAGAGGTTAGCCAAGAAGAAGTGGGACATTGAGAGGACCGAAGAGAGTAAACAGGAGTACAGGGAGACACAGCGTAAGGCGAAAGTAGCAGTGGCTAAGGCCAAACAGAGGGCATATGATGACTTGTATGATAGGTTGGATAGTAAAGAGGGAGAAAATGATCTATACAGGTTGGCACAGCAGAGAAATAGAGATGGAAAGGGCGTGCAGCAAGTTAGATTGATAAAGGACAGAGAGGGAACTCTATTGACTGATGACAGAAGTGTGCTGGGAAGATGGAAAGAGTACTTTGAAGAGCTGATGAATGAGGAAAATGAGAGAGAAAAAAGAGTAGAAGAGGTAACCATTGAGGGGCAGGATGTAGCAAAGATCAGTAAGGGTGAAGTGAGAAGGGCATTGAAGAGGATGAAGAATGGAAAGGCAGTTGGTCCTGATGATATACCTGTGGAGGTATGGAAGTGTCTGGAGAGGTAGCAGTAGATTTTCTGACAAGAACATTCAACACGGTACTAGAGAGTGAGCAGATGCCGGAGGAGTGGAGGAAAAGTGTGCTGGTGCCCATTTTTAAGAACAAGGGAGACGCGTGCAGAGTTGCAGCAACTACAGAGGGATAAAGTTGATGAGCCATACGATGAAGTTATGGGAAAGAATAGTGGAAGCTAGACTAAGGGCAGAGGTCAGCATTTGTGAACAACAGTTTGGTTTCATGCCAAGAAAGAGCACCACAGATGCAATGTTTGCCTTGAGGATGTTAATAGAGAAGTACAGAGAAGGTCAGAGGGGAGCTACATTGTGCCTTTGTGGATCTGGAAAAAGCATATGACAGGGTGCCAAGAGAAGAACTGTGGTATTGCATGAGGAAGTCTGGAGTGGCAGAGAAGTATGTTAGAGTGGTGCAGGACATGTATGAGAGATGTAAGACAGTGGTGAGGTGTGCTGTCGGTGTGACCGACCAATTCAAAGTGGAGGTGGGACTGCATCAAGGGTCAGCTCTGAGCCCCTTCTTGTTTGCTATGGTGATGGACAGGCTGACAGACGAGGTGAGACAAGAATCTCCATGGACTATGATGTTTGCAGATGACATCGTGATCTGTAGTGAGAGCAGAGAACAAGTGCAGGAAAATCTCGAGAGGTGGAGGTATGCCCTGGAAAGGAGAGGAATGAAGGTTAGCCTCAGAAAATCAGAATACATGTGTGTGAATGAGGAGGACCGAGGAGGAGCGGTGATGTTACAGGAGCAGAGATAACGAAGGTGGAAGGATTTTAAGTACTTAGGCTCAACAATCCAGAGCAATGGAGAGTGTGGAAAAGAGGTGAAGAGGCGTGTGCAGGCAGGCTGGAATGGTTGGAGAAAAGTATCCGGTGTGATGTGCGATAGGAGAGTGTCAGCAAGAATGAAGGGAAAAGTGTACAAGATGGTGGTGAGGCCAGCGATGTTGTATGGCTTAGAAACAGTGGCGCTGAGGAAAAGGCAGGAGGCAGAGCTGGAGGTAGCGGAGATGAAAATGTTGAGGTTCTCCCTGGGAGTAACGAGGATGGATAGGATCAGAAATGAGTATATCAGAGGGACAGCCCACGAAGATGTTTTGGAGACAAAGTCAGAGAGGCTAGATTGAGATGGTTTGGACATGTACAGAGGAGGGATAGTGAGTATATTGGCAGTAGGATGCTGAGGTTGGAACTACCAGGCAGAAGGCCTCGAGGAAGACCGAAGAAGAGATTTATGGATGTGGTGAAGGAAGACATGAAGGGTGGTGGAGTCAGAAAAGAAGATGCGGAGGACAGGGTGAGGTGGAGGCGGATGATTTGCTGTGGCGACCCCTGAAGGGAGCAGCCGAAAGTAAAAGAAGAAGAAGAAGAAGTTTAAGGGTTGGTGTGAAGTTTGCATGTTCTCCCCTTGCTTGTGAGAGTTTCCTCCTGATACTCTGGTTTCCTCCCAACAGAATACATGTGTGTGTGTGTGAACGACAAGGACCCAAGAGGACCGGTGAAGTTACAGGGAGCAGAGATAAAGAAGGTGGAGGATTTTATGTACTTCGGCTCAACAATCCAGAGCAATGGAGAGTGTGGAAAAGAGGTGAAGAAGCGTGTGCAGGCAGGCTGGAATGGTTGGAGAAAATTGTCCGGTGTGATGTGTGATAGGAAGGTATCGGCAAGAATGAAAGGAAAAGTGTACAAGACGATGTTGAGGCCAGCGATGTTGTATGTTTTAGAAACGGTGACACTGAGGAAAAGACAGGAGGCAGAGCTGGAGGTAGCAGAGATGAAAACGTTGAGGTTTTCTTTGGGAGTAACGAGGATGGATAGGATCAGGAATGAGCACATCAGAGGGACAGCACATGTAAGACGTTTTGGAGACAAAGTCAGAGAGGCTAGATTGAGATGGTTTGGACATGTACAGAGGAGGGATAGTGAATATATTGGTAGTAGGATGCTGAGGTTGGAACTACCAGGCAGAAGGCCTAGAGGAAGACCAAACAGAAGATGGATGTGGTGAAGGAGGACATGAAGGTAGTTGGTGTAAGAGAAGAAGATGCAGAGGATAGGGTGAGATGGAGGCAGATGATTCGCTGTGGCGACCCCTGAAGGGAACAGCCGAAAGGAAAAGACGACGACTCTGCACACAGTCCACAAAACATGCACATCAGGCTAACTGGCGGTTCCCAATTGGCTCTAGGTGCGAGTGTGCACATGTTGTCCTGCAATGGACTTTTGAGGTGTTCAATGCGTTCCCTGCCTTCCACTCAGTGTCAGCTGAGATAACCCTCCATCCTCCCAGAAATCCTGAAAGTAGAATTAAGTAATTCAGCGAATACGTGAGATGATAAGACGATGTGTTTTTTCAAACTATCAACAGCAGTTACCTTTGAAATGCCTTGTTACGATTGCTGTTAAGAAGCTGCTCATCTCACTGCATTTTCCCACATTACAGTCTCTACAGTTCCCACAGCCATGCATCAGATACCACTTTTGTGTAATAAATCATCAGCTTTACTCAAAAATGATTGACTCTGCATTTATCGACTCATTAAAACACTCTTGCTTGGTTATTTATTCTGAAACTGTCATGTCACTAAACTGCAGTGGGTGGAAAGATCAGGTATCACTTTATAAACTGCGTGCCAGAACCACACACTCAATTAGCAAAATGTCATTCAAACTGATGTTTATCAGGCTAATGAACATCTTTCAAATGATAACTTTTAATTACTGTGTCTCTTCTACAAAGTCGAGTTTGGAGAGTGAAGTTTTGAAAGACACTGCAGCGGCTGAGAACTCTAAATACCTGATTTATTCACAAGTTTATTAGAACACAAAACGCTGAATCCTGAATAACATGCCATCAGACATATAGTACACTGGGTCCTTCTAAGGCGACTAAACCACAACCCTTCTTCATTGATTGTGCAACGTGAGTGAAATTTGCCAGACACAAGTCAAAGTTGCCACAAAATGGTGCTGGGCGTAAGTGCCAAAATCGACCAGGATACAGTTATCTTACATCAGTACATTTAGTGATCAAAATAAACCCGTTTTCAGGGCATACAAATGAAGTTGGAGATATTTCCGGCTACTGGAGTCTTGTGCTACATGCCTCGTCATTTCACACATGTATAACAAAAATATAATATTTCTAAATACACGCGGTCCTCACTTAGGGAAGTGGTGGTCTAGTGCTATCGGGTGCTGGATCGCTGATCCAAAGATTGGGGGTTCAAGTCCCACTCTCCACAAGGTTGTCACTGTCCCCCCAGTGCAGCTAACTGGGTTATCAAAGGCGGGCCATGTCTCTCACTGTCTATGGTGTGAAGCATGTAAAAGAACCATTGCTGACATTTGTAAAGAGTAGCTGCAAAGTCGTCAGCGTGTTTCTGTCCCTTAATAAAAGGGTTGTGACAGGAAGGGCATCCGACGTAAAAACCTCTGCCAAATCAAACGTGTGAATCAGATGATTCGCTGTGGCGACTCCCGAGTAAAAAGGGAAAAAGCTGAAAGGAAGACAGAAAGACAGACACGCGGTCCTCACTTAACGACAGACACGGTTAACGACGATTCGGAGTTACAAGGGCCTGTTAAAAATCGCCAAATTATCAAAAGTACACTTTTACTGTTAACGAGTCACAGCAAAAACAAAGCAGCTGAGTTGAGGTATGTTCGCACATACCCAGTGTCTGCACATCTCCCACCCCGCCTCCCTACTCTCTCACTCACACACACACACACACACACACTATGTCGGAAGTCTACCACACTGCTAGGTAAGAGAGTTCAAGCGATTGCTAGCAGTTATGGCTTCTCACATTCAATGGTCTATACCAGGGGTCGGGAACCTTTTTGACGAATGGACCCAAAAAAACACATTCTTTTAATACTGAATACAACTAAATTGAGAGAAGACCAACAATTTGAGAGTATAATAAGACTCTGAATTTATTTTAAACATTGTTATAATGAAGTTATTTATTAATAGGAAAAATACTTCTTACTATTAATGCAACTTCCGGTGCTGCATGGTGTTGCTGATGGCTTTATAGTCTGGTTGATACGTGCTGAGGTTCAGCTTCATGCAGGCAATTTAAGCTTCCATCTGTTCAACGTGACTGCAAGTTGGTCTTGATGCTTTTCTGGTGTGAGGACTGCTCGCATGCATATGTAGAGCCAAGCATGGTCAATACGGCAAGACTCACACATTGCAGTGTTTGGTATGTGACAGGAAGTGTGATCCAAGTTTTGACAATCAGCTGGTCTGCAGGTTAAATTTTTTTTCATGTGTGTCCATTTGTGTTTGCTTGCCAGCTCTGCTTGGCTTCATGCAAGTCTTTCCAAATCTTCATTCAGTGATTGTACTCTTTTTTTTTTTTTTTCCTTTTCGCCATCTTCTTGGTTGAAAGAGTTCACTCTGCACAAATGAGCTGATCAAAAACAAGGGAAATTTACCTCTTGACGCAAAAACTACACCTGTAGACTGTTGCATATAATCCAATAAAATTAGAGTTTCAAGGTATCAGACCCTCCCACACACTGGAGTACAGAAAGGATTGGCTCTCTGCTGCGTGTCACAGCGACAAGTGGCGTGGAAAATAGACGTATAGATTAAAACGCGTGAGAATTATTTATCTGTTTTTGCTTTATTTGATGGGTTTCTCTGTATTTTTATTTAAACGACAGCGAAATTATTAGTAGTTATTCTGTTTAGAAAGGCCATCTGATTTATCTGAGAGCCAGATGCAGTCATCAAAAGAGCCATATCTGGCTCACGAGCCACAGGTTCCCGACCCCTGGTCTATACATATGCAGTACAGTAGCTTACTGTACAAATACAAACCAAGCAAAATGTCTACTAACACAGGGCTCCTTAAACGACAGCATCACTTAACAACAGGATCTACATAACATAACCCCATCGTTAAGTGAGGACCGCCCGTACACATATTTGTTCCCGTATCAGTGACCTTACTGCTCAAGCTACTTTTCGTACATTTCAGATCCTTTCCACTGACTTTACAGAGCTACTTTACAGGATCTCTGCCTGATTCTTTGCAATGTATTAGAGGGGACATACAGGAAATATATTTAGGCAATACAGTAATCTATCGAGTTTACTCAGTGATCTTAAACTCAGCATCGCGGAGGAAGGCACAGGTTTTTACATGCAGCTCCGCTCTCACACACATCCGAATTTCGGTTTCAAACCAATAACGCAGTCTGAAATAGCGGCTTTCCAATAAACCAAAACTGAGACGAGACAGCAGCTCATGCTAGAATACACAACTAGTTCAACCGGATCCATCGGACTCGAGACAATCAAGTGGAGGATACATGTTTAATATACAGAAGGGAAAAATAGAATAAACAAGTAATAAAAAAGTTTTATTTTCATTTTAAGACACGCTCAAGCCTATATTCTGTAAGCCAGCGCACGGTCACGTGTGCTCATCCATTTCTCATTATGGATCCTCAATTCAAGCTTGCTTTCTGTGCCATTTTAAGTTGGTTAACAGTAATGATGTGGGGCTGGTGGTGTAATGGTTAGGGTGCTGCGCTCATGATTGGGAGGTTGTGTGTTCAAATCCCAGTTAGACCCCACTGTGCTAAAACCCCTGGGCAAGGTCTTAACCACAAGTGTGCCTCTGTTCACTCAGCAGTATAAATGGGGACCAGTTTAAAAAAAAAAAAAAGATACTGGGAAGGTAACCTGCGATGGACTAGCACTCCATCCAGGAGGAGATGAACTCCTGGTCGCTTCACACTACAGAAACCAGTAATAAGCATCAGCCTGATGAGCCATTAGGCTCCGGTGTAAAAAGCCCAACAGACGTTACCTAACCGTAATGATGACATCATGAGGACAGAGGTACTCAAACGCTCGTCTCTTGCTACTCAAACATTTAGTAAGCCCCGTGCTTTGTGAGATCATGTCTCCAAACCGGAGAACAAGAGCTCAAATGAGCACAGTACCGCCACTGAATAAGCTCTGCCTATGAAACTGGATCAGAATACTAATATGACTTAGTTTAGAACACAGATATGAATTTTATGTGTATAATTAGAAGTTTACTATTACTGTTTTCCATGAGGAGGGTCTTAATTTAGGAATGATAAAGGGAAATTATACCAAAACTTTATGAATGCATATTCACTCAGCAAAACACATCATTGCTTTCTTCACATCAACTTTCTCAGGGAAAAATAAATAGTCCAGTGAGTACCACTGTACTGCAAAAAGCAACATGTGACTCACAAAGCTGTAAACATGGAGATATTGCACTCGAAGACACCACGCTACAGTATATACCACAGCTTAGTTTCAAGTAAGTACCCCGAGGATTGCCGTTACGGACGTGTACAAGTGCTGAGCAGCACCGGACCTTCTTGCTGTCTGGTGGTTGTAGTACGCACTACGGCACCATTACAGTATCTG
The DNA here is from genome assembly GCA_024760905.1 of Plotosus lineatus. Lineage (NCBI taxonomy): Eukaryota > Metazoa > Chordata > Actinopteri > Siluriformes > Plotosidae > Plotosus > Plotosus lineatus. Next base: position 15,673,365 of record CM045750.1, read on the forward strand.
ATCTGCAGTTTATTAATGCCAAATATGATCAACTGTTCAAAATGTCACGACCAATTGGTGACCACTCATTTAGTTTTCAGACTGCATATAGAGTCATACAATGAAACTGAGCTATAGCAACATTGCTAACAATTTTCAGGGGCTTGGAATACGAATACTGTAGATGATTTAATCAGAAGAGCATTGTTTCCAGTAAACACACACACACACAGGAATATTATTTTTGTCTGAGGTAAGTACTGAGAAATAAAAAACCTTGAAGAAGGTTCCAATGTGTTATTCTTAATACGATGTGCTGAGATGAAAGAAAAGAATAAAGAAAAGATTGTGGGCTTTAGAAATTATTTTAAAGATGATTTTGCAGGATTTGCTGATGAGGAGCCCCAAGTTTCTTCACACCCCACACCAGGCCTGTAAATACCTGATTTGGTGGGTTTGGTAAAACTGAGTGCACCGACTTACACAAGTTAACATGTTACAATCATTCACTCAGTCATCCATTTAAATCATACCGAATCTCCAGCCTGCACCATTGATCTAAAGACAGGGTTGATAAATGTTAGATCTCTTGCATTTAAAGCGCTTATTGCGGTGGTTGTTAACCTTGTCGGCGGTACTGAACCCCACCAGGTTCATATGCTTATTCACCGAACCCTTCTTTAGTGAAAAATAAAATGTGATTTTTTTCAAATTCAAGACACAGGTATATGTTTTTATTGGGGCACCAAAATGAACCGCGCATTAACATCACTGTGTTCAAAGAACAAAACCAATACAATGCATGAACTCCGCCCATCACAACTACTCACATTTTTATGTGACGTGCGCATCTGTGTGTGAACGCGCGCTTGCGTCTGTATGTGTGTGTATTTGTTTTATTTACATCTTACGCATTATTTTTGAATGTTTAATCATTGTTATAAGCATTTATAGTATTGAATATGTATTTATTGATATTATATGTACATATACGTCAGTCAGCACAGGGTTGATCCTACTTTGCAAATCATGCAGATAGGACGCCGACTAATATCACGTTCCGTTATATATGTGAATCCATGTTGTACATATCCGTCCGACCACTTTCTTTTTTACTCAACATAGTATGGATGAAAACATTAAGAAAGAAATCACACGACGTACCATCACAAGTCACAATTCGACTACTGAGCGCACCAAATTTCCTGCAGCACAGATTGGCCAAGCAATGTAGCGTGATCACCTGCAGCCAGTGATGGCCAAGCGGGGCGTGTCGTCATGAATATGAGTCAGGTGTGTGTCTTGACCTCCGCCGAACCCCTGCGACTGACTTACCGAACCCCTAGGCTTCGATCGAACCCAGGTTAGGAATCACTGGCTTATTGTTAATGAAATCATTACTGATCAGGAGTTTAGTGTAAAGTGTTTAACAGAAACATGGAATAAACCCATCAAAATCAACCTGTGTGCTTGATCCAGTGCTTTTATGTTTCCTTAAACAAATGCTATCAGACGTGATTAACCCCTTAATGAGATTTCCTTCTGGCTTTTGCTCTCAAAGGCTTTTTATCATTATATTTTTAAATTAACACTTGTGACACCCCCTCTAGGGGGGAAAAAAAAAAAAAAAAGATTCCTTTCCCCCCCCAGGGTGATTATAAATACTGTAGTATTATTTGTCTCTAAAATTATTAATACACCTCTGCAGAACATTGTATCTTAATTAACATTAAAAATAAAAACGCATTACATAAAAAACCCAAACACTTAATTCTAGTACAGTATGGCAAAAAAGCATGTTTCCCAAGTTCATACCCGCTCTCTGTTTCATCACACTATGCTCCTCAAGGGGGACCCCAGTATTTGCGAAGCACTGAATTAGCAGCAGCCCCAGTAAATTATACATATGCATCATCACAACATTACTGGCACATGATGCAAATTTAGCCAATGGCTGAGCGCTTTTGTTTCTCCTTCCTGCTGATTGGTCGCAGATGATTTGTACACCTCTTTATTTCTCCTTCGCGCACATGTTATCAACATGATTGCTTGAATTGTGAATTCAAGTTTTTTAGCATGTTTTTAATGATTATTTAAATCCAGTGATGTCACGCTAACACCCTGCATCTTCTCTAGCTTCTGGTAAGAAGCCTAAGTGCTTTATTTATTCATAAATATTATCACATTACAAAATGAAAGTTTTTACTTAATCATTACTACATTTTATAGCATTATTACTGTATTAATGAGTAAGACCGTCTAAAGAATGTACCAAGCATTGGTAGCCTGGTGGTATAGGGTGCTGGATCGCTGATCCTAAGGTTTAGGGTTCGAGTCCCACTTTCCACGAGATTGTCACTGTCCCCCCCAGTGCAGCTAACTGAGTTATCAAAGGCGGGCAATGTCTCTCACTGTCTATGGTGTGAGGTTCATGTAAAAGAACCATTGCTGACTTTCGTAAAGAATAGCTGCAAAGCCGTCAGGGTGTTTCTGTCCCTTGCAAAAGGGTTATGTCAGGAAGGGCATCTGACGTAAAAACCAATGCCAAATCAAACGTGCGAATCATTCGCTGTGGCGACGCCTGAAAAAGGGAAAAAGTCGAAAGGAAATCTCAGTCGAAAGAATGTGTTTAAAAGGCATATTTTAGCACATGTAATATCATACACAGGGTTTTAAAACCGCATTAATTCTGTGATTTGCAGATTTCCGTGATCCGCAGGTAGGGGCGGAACGTGACCCTTCTGTATGTATGTATGCATGCATGCATGTATATATATAATCTTATACAAGTAAATTTGGCATAGGCTAGCCTGGAGACAAGCTAATTCGATTGAAGTCATTTGCAACTTAAGTCGTCTCTCCTGGAACCAATTAACAACGTAAGCCGAGGTATACCTGTATATGGTTTGTATCTTTATGGTTTTACCCAAATGAGAATGGATTTCCCTTTCAGGCCTGGTTCCTCTCAAGGTTTCTTTCTTGTGTCAAACCCAGGGAGTTTTTCCCCCTTGCTACCGTCACCATGAACTTGCGCATTCGGGATGTGTAGTGGTTTTAAAAAATATTTAAATAATTCTACACTTTGTAAATTCCTACTTTTACTGTGTAAAGTTGGTTTGTGACAATGTTATTTGTAAAAAGCGCTAAACAAATAAAACTAACTTGAAATTGAATTGAAATTAGTTCCCAAAAACCAATCACTGATGACCACCTGTTTCTGACTGACACTCATGGGCTTTCCCAACTCTTATCAGCAGTATTTAAAAGTTCATTTTCTCCGACACTTACCATCACAACTTTATTTCAAAGACCATAGTGTGTACCGTTATTTGTATATTTTTGGAGAGAATTTAGTTGAATTCCCAGGATAAGAATCGGTGATAGGCTGAGAGTTGTGCCTGCTGTTTCAACTTGAATTATTTCGACTTGATAATAATTAACTTTATAGCAATTATTGTATTATCTTAACGTGAGCCGGATGTCACTGAGACGGAACATTCAGGGGACGATTTGATTCAATGACATACACCGAACATGACTATATTTGAACGTAATTAAACAAGAGTAGTCAAGAGACAACATATGCTTTCAACCATAACGTAAAAAAGAGAGATAAAATCCCAAATTACCAAAAGGCACACCGATACCGTCGAGTAAAAATAAATGCCGAGTCTCAATTGGTTTCCGAGTTCTGGCCTACAATTGAAATAAACAGAGACAACTATATCTCCCACACATTAAATGCTGGGGGATAAAAAGTACAAAAAAAATAAGTTTTATAATTTTTTTTTTCGAAATCATGATGAATGGGCTTGAATGATTAAATCATGAGTAAAATAATTGAAGTCAGCTTGTTTCTGTACTGGTGAGCTGTCCAGGGTTTCCTCTGCCCTCACCCAGAATCAGCTTAGATGGGCACCAGCCTGCTAGTGACAATCATTAGGATTAAACAGTTCAGAAAATGGATGAATGAATGAAAATAAAACTGCAGCCAAATAACAAAAATAAATTTTTAATTTATGGTGAATAAATAAAAACATAAAAAGGATCTATTTATATATTTCAACAAAACAACTTGTACAAGCATTTGTGGCTATTTAAAGATGTTTCAGCTCATCTTATAATCAATACCGAGAGATATACTTTGGGATTTTTCCTTCCTCAGGGGTCGCCACAACGAATGATCAAACATTTGATTTGGCATAGGTTTTAACGTCGGATGCCCTTCCTGACACAACCATTTAGCAAGGGACAGAAACATGCTGACGGCTTTGCAGCTACTCTTTACGAAAGTCAGCAATGGTTCTTTTATATTCATCACACCATAGACGGAGATGGTAAGAGGATCCTGCTTGATCCGTGACCGTCAGCTGCGTTACTACAGGCACTTGGCGCGTTTCCCGGCTTCGGACCCAGCACACCGGATCCTGTCCATTCGGGATCCTCGGGGCTGGAGCCGATCACGGGGACGGCCGCATGCGACGTGGTTGTCGCAGTTGAGGGCTGCCCTGCCGAGGGGTACAGGCCCTGCGCAGGCCTGGTCGATCGCCAGGAAACGGCCGGATGAGTGGAAGCGGCTGGTGGACGCAGCGAAGTGCTGTCCCGGCGAATGCCCTCATACCTGACCTGACGCCATAGACAGTGAGAGACATGGCCCGCCTTTGATATATAATCCAGTTAGCTGCACTGAGAGAACCAGCGACAACAAATGTGGGACTCGAACCCCCAACCTTAGGATCAGCGATCCAGCGCCCTATACCACTAGACCTCCACTGTCCCCTTATAATCACTACTGGATATACAAAATAAACCTTCCATAACACACACCGTCACAGATGCACCGGAAATAGGTTAACAAATACACACACCAGCAGATGATGACATCTGACTTGCAATTTCTGGCTAACCCGGTAAACGTATGCAAATGTGGAACATATTGATCATTTATGGGTTAAATATGTAGGTGTTATTTCTCGGAATCATATCTAATTGGTCTCGTCCGATCGGGATTTGAATACGAAGTGTAAAATTTTGCACACCGGAACCGAGGAAATCATAAGGACATTTCGCCTGACAAAGAGTAGGGAGCTGTTTGGGACACCAACAAACTTTGTTTGTTTTTTTTTTTTTTGCTTTAAGATAAATATAATTAAGAAAACTGACAAGCCCCAGACAAAGTCGTGGGAAAAAGTACAGTTGTATAAATGTTGGGGAAACTTTCAGATAAATTACCCCCGATACCCCACAGTGCTGATTTGCGTTTTAACCTAAACTGGGTTTTTTATATCTTTAAAATGTATTAACTTGACCCCGAAACAATGTCCTATTACTGGTTAATCAGAACCACTATTCATTAATTTATGCCATGCACAGAGCTGAAAGACAGACCGAACCAGAACTCGGACGTTAGCACAGCTCGTAGCTTCTGTACTGCGTCCTTGCTAATGAACGAGTTAGCCGTTAGCTCCGTTTGGTTCTGAGACAAACCTTGCAGCGTACCTCAGATGAGCTCGTCCGTTTCCTCGTGAATTCACCATCGCTGACTTTATTGTTACACCTCCAGTCATAATATGGACCGGACCTATGAAGGAGACGCGCTAAATTTCGTCTCTGAATGTGGAGACGGCACCACACCGGGACCAAGAGCGGCGCCATGATGAAGACACTACGGTCACGTGATCACCCGGAAGTCGCTGAAAAGTTTGGAGTTCAGGACGACCGGTTGCTTCTGGGGCATTTCTGAAGAAATTCGGAATTACGATTAATGCGAAAGCAAATGCAAATGCTACATTTCGAAGTCGTCATAACATAAATATAGATTTAATCGAAACTATATTACAAGATAACCTCCAGATGCGCGAATACACAGGGGTTTACAGTAATCACTTGGCGCTGCGGGGTGAACTTTGGCCGTTCGTGTCACCGAAAAGTTTAAAAAAACAAATGAATCCACGTAACAGCTTTTTGAATTGAAATGCTGTTGTTGTTGTTGTTGTATAATATTGTTAAATCTGTTTTATTGTAACTATAATGCACAAAACGGACGGTAAATAATTGGTCCCCTGACAATTACCGTAAAACCGTCCAAACGCGCGTTAAAATATTGATCTCGCTCATATTAAGAAATTACATGTGACGTAATGCATGGAAATGGGCGCCATTTTGGAGGGCTTTACCAGCGTTACGTCAAGGTTGAGTGACTTATATTTGAAAGATGGTAGTTAATTTTTCTATTTTGGGCCGTCCCAACAGAAAAAGTGAATTTAACTATTATTGTTCACCTGCAGCGGGCAGTGGTAAAGGGCGCTGGCTTACTGAGCCAAAAGTTGGGGGTTCAAGCCCACTCTCCACAGGTTGTCTCTGTCCCTCCAGTGCAGTGAACTGGGTTATCAAAGGCCAGCCATGTCTCGCACTGTTTATGGTGAGAGGCATGTAATGAACCATTGCTGACTTTCGTGAAGAGTAAGCAGCAAAGCCGTCTGCGTGTTTCTGCCCTGCGATGATCTGTCGAGCTGTCCAGGGTGTAGTCTGCCTTCTCCCGGAGTTGGCTGGGATGGGCGCCAGCCTCCACGTGACCCTAAATACGATTAAGCTGTTACAGAAAATGAATGAATGAATGTTCACCCACAATACATAATAACAAATTAGGGCAATAAATTTGAGAAAAAAAAATAGCTCAGATTGATGAGTATGGCTCGTCAGTATCAGCCGGAACTTTTCAAACAAAAACTTGTAGAATGTCTGTTCTTTTTCTGCTCACTTTTGTAAGTAGTAAGTAGATCCTCACATATTCTTTTTTTTTATAAAATTTATTTCAGACATAAATTGATTTAGACTTTTACAAAATCTTAAGAAATTAGTATATTTGATTGCTGTCTTTGTTTCCATCTAAATCCAAATTTACTTGGCCCCTACTGGCACGAGATCACAGATCAGAAAATAAACGAGTTTTTTCTTTGTCAGGGAAGATATATAAGATCTTATATCTATCTATATTTCTATTTATTGCCTTACGCTGTGTCTCCCTGTACTCCTGTTTACTCTCTTCGGTCCTCTCAATGTCCCACTTCTTCTTGGCTAACCTCTTCTTTTGTACACACTCCTGCACTTCCTCATTCCACCACCAAGTTTCCTTATCTACTTTCCTTCCAGAGGACACACCAAATACTCTCCTACCGGTCTCCCTGATCACATTGGCTGTGGTTGTCCAGTCCTCTGGAAGCACTTCCTGACTACCCAAAGCCTGTTTCAACTCCTCCTTGAAGACAACATGACACTCTTCCTTTTTCAGCTTCCACCACTTTGTCTTCTGCTCTGCCTTTGCCTTTTTCACCTTTCTCACCATCAGTGTCATCCTGCACACCACCATCCTATGCTGTTTGGCAACACTCTCACCCACTACTACTTTGCAGTCACTGACTTCCTTCAAATTACATCGCCTACACAAGATGTAGTCTACCTGTGTGCTCTTACCTCCGCTTTCATAAGTCACCCTATGCTTCTGTTTCTTCTTGAAGAAAGTATTCACCACAGCCATTTCCATCCTTTTGCAAAATCGATCAACATCTGTCCTTCTGTGTTCCTGTCCTGGATACCAAACCTGCCCATCACTTCCTCGTCCCCTCTGTTGCCTGCACCAACATGTCCATTGAAGTCTGCTCCAATGACCACTCTTTCACCTCTGGGGGTACTCTGCATCACTTCATCTAACTCACTCCAGAATCCCTCCTTCTCTTCTAGCTTACATCCTGCCTGTGGGGCATAAGCACTAACAACATTGACTATCACGCCTTCAATTTCTAACTTGAGACTCATCACTCTGTCTGACACTCTTTTCACTTCTAGAACATTCCTGACAAACCCCTCCTTCAAGATGACTCCTACTCCATTTCTCTTCCCATCCACACCATTATAAAACAGTTTAAACCCTGCTCCTAAGCTTTTAGCCTTTCTACCTTTCCACCTTGTCTCCTGAACACACAGTATGTCCACCTTCCTCCTCTGCATCATGTCAGCCAGCTCCCTATCTTTTCCTTGCATAGTTCCAACATTCAAAGTCCCTACTCTCAGTCCGAGGCTCACGCATTTCCTCTGCTCTCTCTGCCTACGGACACGCCTCCCGCCTCTCCTTCTTCGACGTCTTCGACCAACAGTAGTCCAATTTCCATCAGCACCCTGTTGGTTGACAGCACTGATGGCGGTCGTTGTTAACCCGGGCCTCGATCGATCCGGTATGAATTCTGTATTGATCATTTGCATTTTTTTTTTTGGCAGAAGTTTTACGCCGGATGCCCTTCCTGTCGCAACCCTCTGCATTTATTCGGGCTTGGGACCGGCATAAGGGGGAGAGACACTGGTTAGTATATATAAAATATATAAGTTATATATAAAATATATATAAGTTATATATAAAATATATAAGTGATAAAAAGTTATATATATAAAATCAGCCGAATTCAGATTTGGCTCCTAGCTTGAACTTGGGCAGTGCCTGTAACTCCCGTGAACTCAGACAGATTCCATCGAGAGGTGATGGGAAAACATTGGGCACAGCTGGAAGTGGCTGATTTTTTTTTTTTATCATGTGTATAGCAAGGTATGCCAGTGAAGCTACTGAAGAGGAGCTTGGTGTGTCAGTTCAGACTGATTTAGACAGATCTCTGTAGATCACAGGTGTCCAACTCAAGGCCCGGGGCCAAATTCGGCCCACCAACTCATTTTATGTGGTCTATGAGTTTTCAAAAATTATGATTATCGTACATCCTTTACATCAACTATTACCATGAAATCTATTTCGTCGTTCTTTCCATCCATCATCCATTCCACTAGGTGGCAGCAGCAGCCTTTTTCAAGTAAAAAGCTAGTCATTCCTGACTCAGAAAAACGTGCATGCTTATTGCTGTTAAGCTTTGTCAGAAAATGCATTAACATAGTGATTTATTCGGCCCTCGGTGAAAATGAGTTTGACACCCGTGCTATAGATGCTACAAGGGGAACGCTTTTAAAATGGCGGACACGTAGAGGTGTTGCTATCTAGTCATTCAACGTTCCACCCACCTCTGCGCATATAAACAGTGTAAGCACGCATGATTCCTGAATGTACCTTTTTCGTCAACGTAAACGTACTTATGGAACAGCTTTTTTTTAATCAAAGGAAAGATAACTATGTCCTCGAAAAAAAAATGGTGTGGTGAGACACTTTCTTCCAAGAATACACATTCAGAAATCTTCTGCACAGATATGCGCAAACTTGATGCACCAAAACAACCTCTAAAGGAAGTGACGTCTCTCTCGCGCTCTCTCTTTTTTTTTGTTCTTTTTTTTGTAACCAAACCTAAGTCGTCGCGCTGTTTGCGCCTGTGTGAGAGGATATGTTATTGTACTAAATATTTATTTTTATTTTTATTATTTTATTATTTGGTCTGTTTTGTGAACAGTTGCACAACATAGTTGAGTGTAATAACATGCCTTGCCCTAACCAGCAAGCTGCACGTGGCAGTAAGTGTGAACAGAACACAGTGAAACAGGTGCGGTTTGCTAATGGCGCTGGTTCTGACAGCGAGACCCCGGAGAAAGAGAGTGAAGCCGCAGCACCCCCGGCCCAGCTGAAGCTTCTACCCCTGACTGATCAAATCCGTGAACTCCAGACCATAATCAGGGATAAGTGAGCTTTACTAGTGTCCTGAATCATGCATACCCTGAAATATATGCATGCATTACAGTCTGACATTTTAATGTGTTCCCCATAGAACCACAACTAGAGGGGACTTTGTGTTCTGTGCTGATCGACTGGTAAGAATCAGTCCTCATGAAAAAAATATATAAATAAATTTAAAAAATCTTCCAAGGTATAACTACAGTGATTGAGCCTCAGTAAAATTCCCATAGTACAACAATACTTGTATAATTATGTAAAATTGTCGTTTATATATATATTGTATTCCATGCTGAAGTCTTAGGCACATTTTAAAGGTGTTATCTCCTGGAAATAAAATTAAATCCGGCGCAATGTCTTTCTGAAACAATTGGCTGACTCCTGTACATATGTCGGAACAACCCCTGAACCAGCTGCCCTGCAGATCCTCCTTCCCCAAACACAAACATACGAAAAGAAAACCAATGCATACAGTACTTTAAACACCATTAATACTGGGACGAGTGAGAGAGTGGTGAAAATTACAGCAACTTGGCCAGCTGCTGTCGTTCATTGTCTACCATATACAAGTCAACAAGGGCCAGCCGCCTCCCGGTGGTTAGAGAAGCAGCTTTCGGACAGAATGATTTCTGGTTTGATTCCAGAACCAGCAAGAAAAATGTGTAGCAGTTGGGGAGTGAGCTGCACCTTCCCTTCTACCTTCGTGACTGAAGTGCACTTGAGCAAAGCACCTAACTCCCAACTGCTCTCCAGGTGTGTGTGTGTGTGTGCGCGCACTCACATTGGATGGGTTAAATGCACAGCCAATAAGTTCCCTTACAGAATTAATAAAGTATAACAAAAATTGTAAAAAAAAAAAAAAAATGACATATAGAAGTTGTGGTCACATGTTTGTAATCTCATCCACTCTCATTTTCTCATTCAATTTAATCCTACGAGGGTTACAGACTGGAAGGAGGCTGGAATGTTTATCAGCCAACATACGGTGAAGGTGATGTGCACTCTGAACAATTTGCCAGATCGTCACAGGGCTGAGAGTAGGGTGGTCCTTATTTTTTGAAGTTTGATTTTTTTTTCACTGGGTACCCATATTTATTTATTTAGTTTTTAAGTTAGTTGGTTAGGTTGAATTAGGATTCCAGGAAATTCTTTTGAAAATTTCTCAAATTTAGACGTCCCTACCGAATGTTGAAATTTCATATTCATTTTCATATAGTCTTAAACATTTCTGGATGTTTCTAGTTAATCTTGATTATAGCCTACATTTTGCTGAGCAATATAATTAAAAATTATGAAAATTTACTGTGAAATAGCGCAATTTTAATCGTGGCGTCTTGAGGGAAGCTGTTCTTATTTGGTCACTTATTGTCAGATTTATCTTTCACTTCATTATTCCTCAGTAAATGGTGCATGCATCTTTCCTGAGCAAAAATTTGACAAGAACCTGGTCTGGTTTGCATGTGATCATCACATTCTTGAAATTGTCTTTTAAATAAGTTGATACTCTTTGCCTTGGTCCTTCAAAGCGTCCGGAAGTGGTAACTATCAATCGGTTCAAAAGCAACTGGCGACTCATTGATACGATGACCTTTTAAGAATCTATAGATGCAGTCATGTCTACTGCAGTTTCAGAGACCGTCGTCACTGATATTAAGTAGCTCCATCAATATCAACCTCATGGTGACTATCAAGCATTGTTGGCGTTAACAACCACATTTTTTGGGTGGTGTACCATCTAAAGGAATTTCAATCAGAGCTGGATGTATGGCAAAGGTCACATGTTCTCTGAAAATCTGGATGTTCAGGAGTCAGTTCAAGCTGACAGAGAAGAAAAGTGACTTGCATCAATTTGCCAATTCACTGTTGTCATCTACGTCAAGACCTAAGTTCAGGCAGCACCGGCACCATTGGCATCACATATTGACCTGCAGCTCATCGAAGATATCAAAAGCTACAGTAAGGATGAAAAAATGAGTGCCAGAAATTGCTTTGGAAAAGATGTGGACACTTATGGTACTTGTCAGAGCAATTGATTGCTCCTGCATTCTTTGACCAAGGACTAAGAGAGATGAGATCTTTGCTCCTTATTGTCAGTGTTGCGTAAACAACATGAACAAGCAGCAATTATAAATAGCACAAAAAACAGCTAATGCAAATACACAAAGCTATATATGTGCATCTACCTCATACACATATATACATACACCAGTGTATCAAATGCCAATGGTTTCTGATTATGAGAGGCCTGCAAACACCAGGAACAGAAGATTCAATGAAGAGAATAATACTAGATCTAATAGTTGAGACAAAGCATCTGGTAGACTTTGTTGCTCAGAATTTCAACTGGTCCGTCAACATTCTTGGCAAAGGATGTGGATTTGTGTGGATCTTGCTGGTTTGTGAATGCCTCGGTGTCCCCCCCCAGAAAATCTGGAGGAAATGACTGGGGAGAGGGACATCTGAACCTCACTGCTTAGGCTGCTGCCCTTGCAATCCGATCCTGGATTAAGCGGAGTAAGAAAAAGATGATGATAATTTAAGGCCCACCATAGCCACAAAATGTGGGGCCGGTGGTGTGGTGGTTTGGGTGCTGCGCTCATGATTGGGAGGTTGTGAGCTTGATCCACTGAGACCCTCACTGTGCTAAGACCCCTGGGCAAGGTCTCAACCATAAGTGTGCCTCTGTTCACCCAGCAGTATAAATGGGTACCAGTAAAATATACTGGGAAGGTAACCTGCGATGGACTAGCGTCACATCCAGGAGGAGTTGAACTTCTGATCGCTTCACGCTACAGAAACCGGGGATAAGCACCGGCCTGATGATCCACTAGACTTGGGTGTAAAAAACCCAACAGACTTTACCTATGGCCACAACCAAACACTACCATTCAGGATTTTTAATCACCATGTCCTTTCACACATATAGGAATTCTTGTGCGGTTGTTCAGTGTCAAATTACAAAACAGAAAAGAAGGTTCAAATCAACAAAAACACAAACTGCTATAAAATAAATACATAAAAATTACTGCATCGTTTTTCCATTGCTGACTTTTGGAAAAGGTAGGCTGCATAGCCGTCAGCGTGTTTCTGCCCTGTGATGAACCGGCGAGCTGTCCAGAGTGTACTCTCCCCTTGCCTAGAGTTGGTTGCGATGGGTGAAAGCCTCCTCGCGACCCTAATTAGGATTAAGCAATTCAGAAAGTGAGTGAATGTAGTTTTAAAATAAATACAGCAGTACATCACCTTACGATAGTCCCAGCAAACGAAAAATCCAGGTTACGAAAAACATTTTCCAAAATTTTTTGTCTCTGTATACGAAACAAGTTCTCCTTACAAAACACGCCGAACGCGCTATTTTAAAACACACCATTCAAACAATGCACGAGCTGATTTCCCGTTGACGATCTTCCAACATCCCGCCCCGCTGGCCTCCCATTGGCTAGGAGGGATGATGCAGCTCCCTCCCATTGGCTATTATGGAGCACCCATAATGGTTTTCATGTGAAGGACAGAGTTACTGTTGTTTCATGAGTTTTTGAGTGTGCCCTCAGGCTTTTAACCTTCCATAAACATTTGTATGATTATAACTCTGCTAAGAAGACATGGTCAACAGACGTGTGCACACACACACACACACACACACACACACACACACACACCTATGTGATTTCCGGTGCGAGTGAAAAGAAGAAGCGGGCTCGTTGCATGCAGTTGAGTGATATCGCAAAGGAATATGGCCAAAACCGTCTACTATCGGTACGATATTGAAGCAGAAGGAGGTCTTAAAAGGTATGCTTTTATAATTTTTAAAGGGTTTATGGGGTAGTATTGGGGGCCTTGGACGAATCACGCGTTTTACATGTAAAATGCAGTTCAATTTACGAAAAATCCAGCTTAAGAAAAAGGCTCTGGAATGGATTAATTTCGTAAGGTGAGATACCACTGTACATAAATATACACTAAATATTGTACTGTGGAAATGTAATTTTGGTAGACACACTTATTCAGAGTGATTTACATTTTTTATGTCACTGAGTAGTTGAGTGTTCAGGGCTTTGTTCAAGGGCCCAACAGTGGTACTTGGTGGTACTGGAGTTTGAACCTCCTTCCATCGGATTAGGAACCCAGAGTAATACGTAACCAGGTGTTTATTATTAATATTTACCTTTGCTTCTCAGTCCTCACTTTGTGAAAGCAATGTTATCATAAAATCATTTAATTCAGTTCAGCTTTATTTGTATCGCGCTTTTTACAATTGACATTGTCGCAAAGCAGCTTTAAATCATAAAAATACATACAAAATATTTTCAAAAATAACTCAAAAATTCCACTCACTCACTCATTAGCCGAATCACTTACTTGTACCAGGAAGCTGGAACATATCTCACTCATACCTAAGGATAATTTAAAGCAGTCAGTTGGCTAATGTGCCTATATTTTGACGGTAGGAGGAAACTGGAATACCCAGAGAAAACCCAGTCAAACAGGGCCTCCTCAACAATACCAAATTAATCAAATAAAAATTTCAGCCAACTGAAAACTATTGAAGGGACAGTGTCTCACATTTTGGGAAATCTTTTAGCAGAAATTAAGTAAGTGTGCCATCAATAAATAGGATTTAATTTGTCTATAATCATTAAAAATGTGTTGGCTTTCAGAACCTTAGAATAACTAGGAGTAAACTAAGAATAACCTTAGAATTACTCCTCGGAGAGGAAGCAACTTCTTCTAAGGTTCTGAAAACCCAACACATTTTTAATGATCAGTGATGTTGGGGGTCAGCACATGTTAGAGGTTTTGGAGACAAAGTCAGAGAGGCTAGATTGAGATGGTTTGGACTTGTACAGAGGAGGGATAGTGAGTATATTGGTAGTAGGATGCTGAGGTTGGAACTACCAGGCAGAAGGCCCAGAGGAAGACCAAAGAGAAGATTTATGGATGTGGTGAAGGCGGCCATGAAGGTCGTTGGAGTAAGAGTAGAAGATGCAGAGGATAGGGAGAGATGGAGGCAGATCATTTGCTGTGGCGACCCCTGAAGGGAACAGCCGAAAGGAAAAGAAGAAGAAGAAGAAAAAGAAGAAGAAGAAGAAGAGTGATGTTGGGGGTGAGGTCCACCAAAATCTCTGCATTGCTATAGGAAAAAGAAAGAAAAGGGAAAATTAATGTACAAGATAACACACACACACACACACACACACACACAGATATATTTCAGAACAACGTCGCCGCGACCCATCAATAAAACGTCGCCGCGACATCGCAAGAGGACATAGCCGAGACGTGGCAATGAAACGTCGCCGCGATCTGTCAATAAAACGTCGCCTCTGCGTCACGGATCAACGTGGCCGCGACCTGCCAGTGAAACGTTGCACTTACATCGTGGAACAACGTCACCGTGACGTCACGGAACTACATCGCCGCGACCTGCCATTGAAACGTCGCCCTGATGTCGCGACCTGCCAGCTTATATCTACATAGGGGGCCGGTCCCCTCTCACGGAGGCCATAATCTTGCGTACGGTAGCACGTAACCATACAGGTTTTAAAAGGGAAAGGTCAGGAATGAAATTTCAGTTGGTGACGATCTGAAACATCACCACTATATGCCGTTCGAACTTGCACACTGCACCTTTAACTAAAGTAATGGATAAATTACCGTATTTGACGTGATAAGGTCAAATTGGAGTGGGTGGGCACTTCTTAAAATATTACCAGCGGAGTTGAACCGTCAGTGCTTATTACCACCGAGGTGGACACATGTATAATAACAGAACAATAAAGCAGTTTTAATAGTATTTGTGTTATTCATTTTGTGGTATCAAACAAACTACAGTACTTACATGAAAGCTAAAAATAAACAGAAAACAGCTTAAATAAAAAAAAAGACTTCCTTCACTTATTTTTCCCTCCCTTTTCTTTAAACATTTTCCAAAGTAAAATGAGCCAATCAACATGAATGTCAACTTTAGCACATGGCAAGTTGAACCAATCAACACGAAAATAAACAAAAGCACATGGCCAGGAACATTCTTAAATGTATGAAGTTAGTGAGCAGGAGAATCAGGTCAGCAATATTCATCATCACTTTCTGATTGGTCCATATCTGGCTCATCACTCCATTCATTCAGAGCATCCCATAGTTTTGCTGTAGCAGTTTCTAATGGGTCATCGGTTGTTGGACATTTACCAACACAGCAAAATATTTTCCCGTTTTTTTAAATTATGGCGGAACAATCAAATGTGTTGTTACTGATGAACATTATAGACATTCCCCAGTGGCAGGGGGTCTTGAAATAGCGTGTAAACTCACTTTTACAGGCAGTGAACGCCTCATTTTACTGTTACAGAGACTGATTGAATACAATTGGTAAGTTTGATCTACAATTTTGCACCCAGTACACATGGGCGGTTATTAGACGTAAGAAAAAAAAAAAAAAACTGGGGGAGGGGGCTTATTGGAGCAGGGCGCTTATTACGTCAAATACGGTATATCAGTTTAAAAGTTCTGTTATGGTAAAGTACAGGGATCCCTCGCTACTTCACACTCCAATTCATGCGGCTTCAGTGCATTGTGTTTGTTTTTTGTGTGTTTTTTAATATTCATTGAATTAAAAAAAAAGGAAATTAAGGAAGAATAGAGGGGCAGTGGTGGTATAGGGTGCTGGATCGCTGATCCAAAGGTTGGGGGTTCGAGTCCCACTCTTCACAAGGTTGTCACTGTCCCCCCCAGTGCAGCTAACTGGGTTATCAAAGGCGGGCCATGTCTCTCACTGTTTATGGTGAGAGGCATGTAAAAGAACCATTGCTGACTTTCGACAAGAGTAGGCTGCAAAGTCGTCAGCGTGTTTCTGTCCCTTGCTAAAAGGGTTGTGACAGGAAGGGCATCCGACGTAAAAACCCATGCCAAATCAAACGTGCGAATCGGATGATTCGCTGTGGCAACTCCTGAGTAAAAGGGAAAAAGCCGAAAGGAAGACAGACAGACAGACAGAGGGAAAGGACAATGCCATAAAAACAAGGCCAATTAAGCAAAAAAAAATCCCTAAACAAACACAAACTAAAAAAAAAAACCAAAACCTCCCATCAAAACTACAGACGCTCCCCGACTTACATTCATCCGTTTTACATTTTTTCGATTGTACGTTTTGTTTTTTGTTTTTTTTTTTAAAAAGTCAAATTTTGAGTTTAAACGTACCTATGTAGTCCACTGACGTAATGACGCAATGACGCGGCATTCATTGTTTACAAACTACAGACTGAGTGTATATGTTAAGACGTCGTCTCTGTGATCTTTGTGTTTACACTGTTTTGTGGACTTTTGTAACCCGAAGCAAATATGGTTGGTCAGAAGCGTAAGCCTACTAGCATGAGTGCAAGTCTCATACACATAGATGAATTAACTATCTGCTCGGATCGGCACAATCTACCATGCATATTCAGTTAAGCAAAGATAGTTGTCATATGAATGAAAACCCGAATCCACAAATTACAGAACAATTACAGATATCTATTATCTTTGAGCAGAATCCTAAGCGTGTAAACTTATTTTTATATTAATATTCATTAGGATTTGTACTTGTTCTTTTTCTGCATCTCTTGAATAAAGTTTACTTACACAAAAGAAAGAACCCTTTGCTGGGAGACTGCATCAGTGCAGGCTGTGTTCTAAACGAGTTCAGCGGCACCCTTGTGCACTTGAAAGATCGGAAGTCTGTATAACCCACAGCAAATACACTTCTTTCGCAAGTACACTACTTTCGGTATTGAGCGCTTCACATATTGTAAGCGTTGATTGGCTGTTTTAAGCTTCATGTAAAGTAACTCAGTATAAATAAGTGACTTATTTGAAATTAATGTTGATATTATTTGATATATTTGATATTATTTTACAATGTTCTGTTTATAATAATTGATTTCGGGGTGTTTTATGAGATACGGTAATGGTATTTATGGATGAATAGTACAGTATGAGCATCATACGTACAGTACGTACGTCACTGTAACAACTTCCGTTTGCTTTCAACCTACGTTCGGCCGTCCGGAACCAATTAAAAACGTAAGTCGGGGAGCATCTGTACTAACATTTTTGTGAGGTGCACATCTGCGTGCGCGTGCGTGTGTTTACATTTTATTTACATCTTATGCATTATTTAAAAAAATGTTTAATTGTTATTATAAGCATTTATAGCATTGAATATGTATTTCTTGATATTATATACACATATACATGTACGTATACATCAGTCAAGGGGAGGTTGGGGGGGTAATGATCCTACTTCGCGAAATTCGGTGGTCACGTGGGGATCTCGGTCCCAATTAAGCACGGAAAGTGAGGGATCCCTGATTTAAATTTTCACAGGAGTTTACAGGAAGTCAATTAGTAATTGAATTGAAGCCTCATTGCACTAAGATACTCTCGGTGTGTATGTAGATTAGACTCGTAGTTGAAGAAGGACTGAATCAGCTTCCTTATACTGAGTGCACAGTGACCACGCCCACAGGTGAGTATCTGCACGTCTTCCTTTCTCTATCACTTTGTACTTATTTTTATTTTTAACATATTTAATGAGGTGATGCACTCGAATACAACCACAGAGATTTAGATATTTTCAATAATTTATTCAACAAAATGTCAATAAATGTCTACCTCTTCACCTCTGAGCTTGAAATTGCCCCCTGGAGCAGAAATATATTCTCGTGGACGTTTGGCGTGATTACCCATCATTCTCTGTCAACGACTGAAATTCCTGATCCTTATTTTCTTCAGTTGTAAGATGGTTAAAAGTTTTCTTCCAGGTTCGTCTCAGAGTATTTTCGTTAAAAACTGAGCTGATTGTTGTTCTTTATGTTATCATTTTTATTGTTGCTGCTGCTGCTGCTGCTGTTGTTGTTATACTGTACATGTGTATGTTTCACATCACTGTGATGTTTTGCTGCTGGGATTGCTATTTGCTGTCGTGTTTTTCATGTGTGATTCACGGTAAGTATCCATTGCTGTGTCAGTTTTCATTAATAATTCATTTCCGTTTTCATTTCTAGGACAGACGTATAAAGGAGTCCGATTTAAGCGAGGCAACTGCGGTGTCAGTATAATGAGAAGTGGTCTGTCACATTTTCACGATTGTACCTTGGTATGCAAACATAATCCCTCTGAATTTATTTCAGTATTACACCGCGGTATCTGTTTCCCCTAAACAGGTGAGGCGATGGAGCAAGGCCTGAGGGACTGCTGTCGATCCATTCGCATCGGCAAGATTCTTATACAGAGTGATGAGGAGACACAGAAAGCTAAAGTATACTACGCAAAGTTCCCACCGGATATTTACAGACGCAGAATCCTGCTGATGTATCCTATCCTGAGTAAGTGCTGACAGAATCCACTCTTAACTTAAAATATACACAGATTCCTCGCTACTTCACGCTTCAATTCATGCGGCTTCAGTGCATCACTTTTTTTTTTTTCCCCCAAATATCCATCGAATTAAAAAATAATGAAAGTAAGGAAGAATAGGGGAAAAGTTAAGGAAAATGCCACAAAACAAGGCCAATTATGCAAAAAATCCAAACAAACAAAAACAAAAAAAACAACCCAAAACCCCCCATCAAAACTACTTACATTTTTATGTGAGTCACGCATCTGTATGTGTGTATTTATATTTTATTTACATCTTATGCATCATTTTTTTGAAAGTTGTTATTATAAGCATTTATAGGGTTGAATAGGTATTTATTGATATTATATACACATATACATGTATGTATCCATCAGTCGGGGGGTTGATCCTACTTCGCGGAATTCAGTGGCCGCGGTGATCTTGGTTGCAGGGTGGGGGAGGGGGTGGATCTCGGTCACAATTAACCACGGAGATTGAGGGATGCCTGTATTTAAAAACTATTTCAGTTTTCAGAGACTGAGATCATGCCGCAAACCCTGAACAAACGTAATGTATGAGTCCAATTTATGTCTTATATGCTTCCTAAACCAAATTTCCATCTACAGGGATCTCTCACTACTTCGCGCTTCAATTAACGCGGCTTCAGTGCATCGCGGTTTTTAAAAAAAAATAAATATTCATCGAATTAAAAAAATAAAGAAATTAAGGAAGAATAGGTGGAACAGTTAAGGGAAATGTCACAAAAACAAGGCCAATTATGCAACAACAACAACAACAAAAAAAAAAAAACCTAAACCAACACAAAACAAAAAACAACCCAAAATCTCCCATCAAAACTGGATACATTTGCATCTGTGTGTGCGTCTGCGCAGCCACGCCCCCGTCTACCAGAGCCTAGCATTAAGTGTACTGTACCACAGGATAATGTTTAATCATATTTCATATTTATATTTATGATCTATCTTTCTGTAGATTTTATTCCATTTCTATTTCTACTTGTTCTTCAATTTCATTTCACTTTCACTTTCGACTTTGGACAGCTTTGTTGGTATCTCCGGATGTTTGCAAAATGAATGTTGGTAAGTTGGAGAGCGTCTGTATTTATATTTTATTTACATCTTATGTTATTTTTTCAATGTTTAATTGTTCTTATAAGTATTTATAGCATTGTATATGTATTTATTGATATTGTACATATACATGTAGTATACATCAGTCGGGGGTTGGGGGTGGGGGGAGTGATCCTACTTTGCAGATTTCAATGGTTGCGTGGGGATCTTGGTCCCAATTAAACGTGGAAAGTGAAGGATCCAGCATTGAGGCACGTGGCATGGTGGTGTAGTACTTAGCACGTCCGCCTCTTGGCAAAAAGGTCCTGGGTTTGAGGCTGGGCAAGGGAATTTATTTGTGGAGTCTGCATGTTCTCCTCATGCTTTCATGGGTTTCTTACAGGTACTTTAGTTTTCTCCCACAGTTTGAAGACATGTGCAATGGCCTGATGAGCTGTCCAGGGTGTTCGCTACCCTCGCCCAGAGTCGGCTGAGATGGGTACCAGCCTCCCCGTTACCCTAATTAGGATTAAGCAGTTCAGAAAATGAATGAATGAGTTTGAAGACATACCTGTTAGACTTATCGTCTTTTCCAAATTGACCCTGTGATGGTTTGGCAAGCTGTTCAGGGAGTACAGCCGGTGGTGTAGTGGTTAGGGTGCTGCGCTCATGATTGGGAGGTTGTGAGTTCGAATCCCACTGAGACCCTCACTGTGCTAAGACCCCTGGGCAAGGTCTCAACCACAAGTGTGCCTCTGTTCACCCAGCAGTATAAATGGGTACCAGTAAAATATACTGGGAAGGTAACCTGCGATGGACTAGTGTCCCATCCAGGGGGAGTTGAACTCCTGGTTGCTTCACGCTATGGAAACCGGGGATAAGCACCGGCCTGATGAGCCACGAGGCTCGGGTGTAAAAACCCAACAGACTTTACCACCTACCTACCTCAGGGAGTACACCACTTTTGCCCAGTGGTTGGGTGAGATAGGCACCAGCCTCCCCGCAACCCTAATACTGTATAATTAAGCAGTTTGGCAAATGAATGACGAGTAAGAGAACAATGTTTCCTGCAAACAACTCTGATACCACCCATTTAATCTGCATGATGTTTGCAAGCAACTTTAGAAATGATGGTAATCTTTGGTAAAATGTTTGTGTTTTTGAAAAATGTTTCGGAGAATAGCCATAGTGCCATCCAGTGTGGTTTCCCGCAACTGCCACAGATACTTTGTCCATCATGTTCATACACACACCCCCAATTTCCACATCACTTTCTACAATACAGTTAAAATCCCGGCGCACTATCGCCGAGTCACTTTGTTCCAGCTGACCTTTGCGTCTCGTTCCTTGTTTCCAGCTTGTTCAGCCACCCAGAATAATTACGGGTCTCACAACGAAATTATACAGGCCCTGCCAGTTAGGCATAAAGTGCTGAATAGCACAAGGACGGGTTCCTGAAATAGCATCGTAATGTGTGGTTTATGTCCGACATTAATACACTTAACTATTGTGCGCTGTTCAAAGTCAAACAGCACAATGAATAATGTCTTCATCCGTGCTCGTCATTCATTCCCCGTGATGCTCGGAGCATATATTTACCATGTACTCATTGTCCTGCTGGTGGTGGCATCAAATTAATCAGCTTCAGCGTCGGAGAGAAACACAGAATGTTTAGACAGCCCTGTGATTTTTTCCCCCCGTTCACATTTATACATTTAATTGGTACTTTTAACAAAAATATATTCAGAAACCTGGAAGGGGCTTATGGGTTAATGTTAGTCATGTAAGGTAAAGTCTGTTGGGCTATTTACACCTGAGCCATAATGCCTCATCGGACCAGTGCTTATCCCCGGTACAACTCCTCCGGGATGGGACGCTCGTCCATCACAGGTTACCTTCCCAGTATATTTTTACTGGTACCCATTTATACTGCTGGGTGAACAGAGGCACATTTGTGGTTGGGACCTTACCCAGGGATCTTAGCACAGTGGAGGGATAACTGGGATTTGAACATACAACCTCCTGATCATGAGCACAGCACCCTAACCACTACTCCACCAGCCCCACTCTGTAGGATTAAGCAGTTCGGCAAATGCGTGAGTGAAGGTGAGTAATCCTATCAGAGTTATCGTGAGGCTGGAGCCTATCTCAGGTACGCCCTAACCAGATCACCAGCCCATCACAGGACATGCACATTAGGCTGTCTGGCTATTGTAAATTTGGTGGACCTGGAGGAAAAACATGTAAACACCACTTAGAAATGTGGTAGTGTTCTCGTACCTTCAATTGAATCCGACTCTCGCCAACTCAAGCGTTCTTGGCGAGTTATTTTTTTAACCCCTCCACAGACACAAGAACAAGGTATACAACTTACAGGGTGACCCTATAAAGTACAGTGTACTTGATGGCCCAATGAAGTACAGG
Organism: Plotosus lineatus; assembly: GCA_024760905.1. Lineage (NCBI taxonomy): Eukaryota > Metazoa > Chordata > Actinopteri > Siluriformes > Plotosidae > Plotosus > Plotosus lineatus. The sequence goes on from CM045750.1 coordinate 15,695,866, forward strand.
GTGGCCCAGAAAAGTATAGGGTGACCCCAAAAAACCTCCCACAACAGTAAATTAAAAATAAATAATTTATTATTTTCAAACATGACACTTCAGTCGGTAGATTTTATATATTGTGTTTAAAAAATGATGATCCTCCAGATAGTGGCCGTCATTGTCTGTACATTCTCGGAGATGATTTCTGAAGGCTGTCATGGTTTGATGGGTGATGTCAGGTGGAACAGCAGTGATCTCTTTATAAATACCAACTTTAAGAACCATTACCCACAGTACAGAGCATCCCGAAAGTCCAGCACTTCAGACAGCATTGCCTGGTTACTGACCCCCTGTCTGTTCCTGTGGTGTCCCTGTGGTACAGTATCCTTTCTGGACTTCTCACGACCTGCTTGTGTAAGGTCACATTTAGGCAAATAAGGCACTTGAGTGTTATAGGACCCATCCCAGCTGCACCATCAGAAATGGGTACATCCATGGTGTTCTTCATCATCATCATCTTCTTCTCAGTCTTCTCCTCTTCCTCATCACTTGAATCCACTACTCGGACAATTCTAGAACGTTTAGCTTTCCTAGATTGAATATTTCTAGGCTCTTCCGCGCTCCTAGTCTGCCTGAGATGAACTCTGCGCCGTGTGGCATATTGTCGTCTCCCATCTATATACGAATCTTCAGGGACAATCTCCAGTCCAACCTCCTCTCCCTCATCAGAAGCACCACCAAAGTCTTCCTCGACTTCACTGCCATCAACTACGAAACTGTCCTCTTTATATGTGTCGTCCTGCTCAGGGATCTACACACATAGAGGAAAATTGCTTCCCATTAGTTATAGTGGATATATAAATATATATGTGTCCCTTCAATCACATATAATAATCAAGTGATATTAACTCGGAAAGTATTCGCTTTTCAGTTACTGATAACATTTTCTAACTGATATCCTAAGCTGTAAAATTATATTTTAAAAAAATTCAAACATATATGTCTGTTTTTTGAGAGTAACAAACAAAATTAAGGAATTTTCAGCCTTTTAAGCATACAGCTTTGGAGACACTTGTGTTTAAAATTCAACAAAGTATTTATTAATTTCCGACTTTATACACACTTTGCAGTGATTGGTCACATGCATACACATGATTCTTCTACATTTTCTGCTGCTTGCAGCATCCTGAGGTCGATAATGTAGATAATCCCCTCCAGAAAATCTTTGGTCTGCCCTCGGACCTCATATCTCTTAAGAAAAAATAAAAATAAAAAAAAATTGACCAATGCACATACTAATGAAATGCCTGAACCATCTCAACTGACCCCACTATGATGCTGAGGAACAACAGGTCTACCCCGAACTCCCCATCCGATGCCGAAGGCTCAGTCCAGAAATCCTCAGAAGGAAATTTGATTTTGCCAAATCAGTCTACATTTAGGAACTAGGGGCAGTGGTGGTCTAGTGGTATAGGGCGCTGGATCGCTGATCCAAAGGTTGGGGGTTCGAGTCCCACTCTCCACAAGGTTGTCACTGTCCCCCCCAGTGCGGCTAACTGGGTTATCAAAGGCGGGCCATGTCTCTCACTGTCTATGGTGAGAGGCATGTAAAAGAACCATTGCTGACTTTCGTAAAGAGTAGCTGCAAAGTCGTCAGCGTGTTTCTGTCCCTTGCTAAAAGGGTTGTGACAGGAAGGGCATCCGACGTAAAAACCTCTGCCAAATCAAACGTGCGAATCAGATGATTCGCTGTGGCGACTCCGGAGTAAAAAAAAAAAAAAAAAAAGGGAAAAAGCCGAAAGGAAGACAGACAAGGGCTTGAGAATGGGAAACATCCGCCACCCACCCAACATCACGCAGAGAGATCTAATCCAAAAACATTTCCATGAGCACTTCCAGCGATGTTTGAGCTGTGTGTGCCATAGCTCCATCTTCCTGAAACCACACATCCACTTCACTGTTTTATTAAAATTACCAGTGACACCCTCAGTTAAAATGTTATACAGTACAGGGATTCCTCACATTCCGCGGTTAATTGGGACCGAGACCTCCCCCGCGACCGCCGAATTCTGCAAAGTAGGATCAACACCCCCCCACCCCCCCGACTGACGTATACGTACACGTATCTTCTTCTTTTCCTTTCAGCTGTTCCCTTCAGGGGTCGCCACAGCGAATCATCTGCCTCCATTTCACCCTATCCTCTGCGTCTTCTTCTCTTACACCAATTACCTTCATGTCCTCCTTCACCACATCCATAAATCTTCTCTTTGGTCTTCCTCTAGGCCTTCTGCCTGGTAGTTCCAAGTTCTCAGCATCCTACTACCAATATACTCACTATCCCTCCTCTGCACATGTCCAAACCATCTCAATCTAGCCTCTCTGACTTTGTCTCCAAAACCTCTAACATATGTGCTGTCCCTCTGATGTACTCATTACTGATCCTATCCATCCTCGTTCCTCCCAAAGAGAACCTCAACATTTTCATCTCCGCTACCTCCAGCTCTGCCTCCTGTCTTTTCCCCAGGGCCACTGTTTCTAAACCATACAGCATCGCTGGCCTCATCACCGTCTTGTACACTTTTCCTTTCATTCCTGCCGATACCCTCCTATCACACATCACACCGGACACTTTTCTCCAACCATTCCAACCTGCCTGCACACGCTTCTTCACCTCTTTTCCACACTCTCCATTGCTCTGGATTGTTGAGCCTAAGTACTTAAAATCCTCCACCTTCCTTATCTCTGTTCCCTGTAACATCACCGTTCCTCTTGGTTTCTTCTCATTCACACACATGTATTCTGTCTTACTGAGGCTAACCTTTATTCCTCTCCTTTCCAGTGCATACCTCCACCTCTCTAAATTTTCCTCCACTTGTTCTCTGCTCTCACTACAGATCACAATGTCGTCTGCAAACATCATAGTCCATGGGGAATCTTGTCTAACCTCGTCTGTCAACCTGTCCATCACCATAGCAAACAAGAAGGGGCTCAGAGCTGACCCCATGAATACATACATGTATATATGTAGATAATATCAATAAATACATATTCAACGCTATAAATGATTATAATAACAATTAATCATTCAAAAATAATGCATAAGATGTAAATAAAATATAAATACACACACATACAGACCTCACATGCGCACCTCACATATAAATGTAAGTAGTTTTGATGGGGGGGTTTTGGCCTGTTTTTTGTTTGGGATGTTTTTTGTTTGTTTGTTTTTTTTTTTTGGATAATTGGCCTTGTTTTGCAGCATTTTCCTTATTCTTTTAATTTGATGAATATTATAAAAAAAAAAGATGCACTGAAGCTGCATGAAATGAAGTGTGAAGTAGCGAGGGATCCCTGTACAATGGTACCTCACTTTACGAAAGTCTCACCAAATTAAAAATTCAGGTTACGAAACGCATTTTCCTAAAACTTTTGTCTCTGGATACAAAACAAATTCACGTTATGAAAGCGCCATCTTAAAAATGCAAACGTGCCATTCAAACATTCAAACAATGCGCGAGTTGCTTTCCCATTGGTTGTCTCCCAACACCCCGCCCCGCTGGCCTCCCATTGGCTAGGAGGGAGCTGAATCTCCCTAATACAGTACTGTACCTATAATGCTTTTCGTGTGCCTTAGACCCATTGTTCGACACACGCATGAAGGAGAGTTGTACTGTTGGTTCGTGAGTTTCGTGAGTTTTTTTTTAGTGTGCTTATTGCACTGTTATTTTTCGTTATTGATCATTAGTCAGGAAAGTGATTCCCGGTGAGACTGAAAAGAAGAAGCGGGCTCCGTTATCAATAAAAGTAAAACGAGATAATAAAAAAATATGAAAGTGGGATTCGGTTGAGTGAAATCGCAAAGGAGTCTGGCCGACACCCCTCTACAATTGGTACAATATTGAAGCAGAAGGAGGCCTTAAAAGCGGCGATACAGTGACAGAGGCAATTATTTCGGAAAAAGCAACCGCCATATTTAAGGGCCTCATGAAGGAGGGTGGCGATGAGGGCTCTTCAGACCAACAACCCCCGGACTTTAAAGCGTCGCATGGGTGGTTCGAGAGATTTTTAAAAAAAAAGGTAAATGCAGTAATTTTCTTTTACTTTTAACACGTATTTCATACAAAATTGGTGTACTTTTATCATTTTTAAAGGGTTTATGGGGGTAGTATTGGGAGCCTTGGGACGAATCACGCGTTTTACATGTAAAATGCAATTCACCTTACGAAAAATGCAGATTACAAAAAGACGCCGGAACGGATTAATTTCATAAAGTGAGGTACCACTGTGTATTAAAAAATCATCTAAGGTTAAATTGTTTAAATAATAACTGATTATTTATTTTTGTTATTTAGAAAAAATAGTCTCTAAATAATTCTTGAGCAGCATGGTAGTGGTTAGCACATCTGCTGCACAACAAGAGGGTCCTGGGTTCGAGTCCTGGGCTCAGCCATTTCTACGTGTTCTCGTGCTTGTGTAGGTTTTCTCACACCGTACAAAGACATGCACAGTAGGATAGTTGGCTGTTCCAGATTGCCCCTAGGTGTGAATGTGAACGGTTGTGTTGACATGCGTGTATGTGGTTCCTGTAATGCTTTGGTGAGCTGCGCAGGGTGTACCTTGCTTTCACTCATTGTTGGTTAAGACAGGCTCTAGCTTCTGATCAAATCTGGTGGGAGTAAGGCGAGTGAATAATTCTTTAGTATCCCAGTACAAATGTATCATTTTAATGTGATATGAATGGAAACATGAGCCAACAACACAGTGTTAATACTTTTGCTCTGTAGGCAGCGGGAACGTCGTCATTGAAGCAGTTCGAGTGCTAATCGATCACGGCGTCCAGACTTCACACATCATTCTGCTGAGCCTTTTCTCTACCCCACATGGTAAATAAAATAGCTTCAGAATAGTTTAAAAACATGATGCTTTAAAACACCAACCAGTTCTTTATAAGCAATTTTTGATTTTCTACCTTATTTTATTATTATTATTTTAGGGGTGAAATCCATAGTTGAAGAGTTTCCGGAACTTACCATCCTCACCACTGAAGTCCATTCTGTGGCTCCGACTCACTTTGGACAGAAATACTTTGGGACAGACTGAGTTTTCATTTGGAGCCTGCACACTGCCCATGAAGTTTCCCTCTCTGCTGGTCTTCAGTGATCAGAAATGATGTGTGTTCTAAAGTGCCTTTGTATAGCCGGCAGGACTGAATGTAAAGTGCACTGCAGGGCTCCTTTATGCTGTGGGCTCCGTGAAGCATAGTTGGGGGTCTGTGAAATTTTTTTTTAATTCAGTGACAGCAGTAGAAATCGGTATACTGTACAGTGATGCCTCGAGATACAAAATTAATTCGTTCCGGAGGCGCTTTCGTATCTTGATTTTTTTTGTATAAAAAAATAGCGTAATCCGTCGAAGCCATGCCCCATCAAAACAACCCTATAAATTTTAAACATTTTAAAAACCTGAAAGAATTACAGTCTGATCTTTAAATACAACATAATCGTTTAAATAAATGTTACTAAAGCAATGGGAAAATAATATGAATGAAAAATATTAATACAATGGTATTACGAATCTGTGGAATCTTACCTTTCGAGTCAGGCGAATGTGGTAGAGGCGGAGGAGGCGGCAAATGGAGTTTTTACAAATGGCAGAAATCATGTATAACTTTATGAACCCAAATTTAAATGAATTAGCCGACATAATTACAACTGTACACTAAACTTAACTCTGAATTTTTTCTAATTTCTATTTTGATGCATTTTGTGTTAATAACCAATCGGAGAGGAGGTTGTATGACGGTAGATTTAAAAATGCGTTCATGTGATGCCCTCTGTTGGCCAGGCTATTTTTTATTTTTTTAGGTAGTGTTCTTAATTTTTGCTTTCATATCCTGATTGTTCTTATTTTTTCGTAAAATGGGGCGGAAAGATCTTCATGGTCCGTTTCATATCTTGAATTTTTCGTATAGTGTACAGAGGTTTTCGTATCTCAAGGTGTCATTGTATTCCATTATCAAAGTACTCACAGTACTGAAGTAGTGAGGTTTTATTCTAAAGGTTTAATAGCCAGAGTTTTTTTCCTCTCGTTATTTAAAAGTGAACAAATAGCAAGCGGGTTGGGGGGGGAGTATGACTTGCGAAAGTTTTGTGAGATCTGGAAAGACTAGCTTTTCCCCCAGATGTTTTATCTTCATGTTCTATCCCGGGCTCTGTTGTATACATCATAAATGCAATCAATCAGTGTCAAATTTAAGGAAAATGTTTCAATAAAGATTTTGACAGTGATGAGCCATAAGTGAGCTTTAGCATAAATTCTACAAACCTATTTGTGCTATTATAGCAGAGCTCCTATGCAGTGTACCACTAGAGTCATTAAATATGGCTTATATGGTGGTCTTATCCTGATCGCCGAAAGTTCATGTGTGTCCACCACAGAAAAACCCAATAAAGCTGCCATGTTGCTCAGTTGGTGCTGATTGGCTTTTATAGTGCATTACTGACTTTCTATTTTTCATTAAAATGAAACCCCAAAAAAGTGGCTCATTCACAACCACTCAGACTCACACAAAATAAACATACACAATCTAAGGGGCGTCCACACAGGAAGCGATCACATAAAGTCAGTGAACGGCAACAGAATGATTGTCGAGAGGCGGTATTTTCTCATATTTTCCTCAGGCTATGTAAAATGGGCGGGTACAGAGATCAATTGGACTGAACTTTTAGGTGACGCAATTTGAGTGATAACCAATCAGAACTTAAGGGGCAGTTCAACATTTTCAACATTTTCCCAAGTGTACAGAGAGTGCTCTTTTTTTGCCCCCCCCGAAAGCGTACAAATAAATGTTGATGATCTCACGGCAGGATTTTTTAATTAAATATTCAACAAAACAATGGTCAAACCTCTTTTATAAAATAAATCAATGTATTTCCTTGATCAATACATCTTTTATACACCAGTCAAATAATAATGAAATCAATAAAAAAAAATTATACTTTTAAATAATTATTTTTAATGACACCTGCTTTAATATTAACATTAAGACATTTGGTTTTAATAATAATGACATTGTTTTTAATAATATTATTTTATATTAAAATATAATACAAAATGTCTGCATTTTTTATTGGTCATTGGCTTTTGGACGACCATGCTTCGTTTGTGATCAGCTGCCTTCTGATGTTTCAGCAGCTGAAACCGGGTTGGGTAGTATTCATAAATAAACCATTGCACACACAGCGGTTTTGTTTTCTGTGCTTGTCGTATAAGTTATCGACCTGAAAGCCGCCATTGCTAAGTGCCCGCCTACACAAAGTTACCGTGACGTCACTGGGTTGGTACAAAGTACCACACGAAATACAGTATAGTGCATTCATATCACAGCATATTTGGCGTAAAGACGGGTCCACCAAAGCACAAGTCTCGGTCTGTTTGACTGCTGTTTGTTTATGGTCTTATATATGATATAAACAACACGGAATCTCACGCCACCAACACGCAGTTTTTCAGCAGAAGACGATTCATCTATTACTCTCAGAAGACGACTCAAATATTATAGTTCAACCAAGAACATTCTCAAATATATTTCAAACTCCATCTGCAAGTACATGTGCTACATACATTTACAAATAGAGCTAAAGTTATTTATCTATTCAATGGCACAAACAAATATTAATACATATTTACAGCACAAAAACAGACTATTAATTTTATAAAAGTACTGAGCATTAGGTTGCAGATCCAGGCTGGATGGCTTATGATTATTTTATCCATTCATTCTCTGTGCGTCAATGTTTGTGTTCTAACACATGTGCAGGAGCCGGAGGCGGGACTAACAAACTGTGCTTTATTCTCACGCTCGCACTTTGTTTGATTGACAGTGTTCAGCTATTATTGCTTACTGATAATATTACGTTTGTTGATTGGTCAGCTCGGGCGTGCACATGCGCAGTGCCCCTTACACATTAACTTCCGGGTTACTTCCTGACTCTAGTCATGCGGAACTTATCTCCGACTTTCTCTTCAATAACAGTCATTAAGTTTATCTATAAGATTGTGAATACACATCATTTCTTGTCCCGCGGAACTCAACTCCAGCTGTGGGTGTGTGTGGGTGTGTGTGTGTGTGTGTGGGAGGGGGGGGGGTGGAGGATGCCCTTCATGACAGAAACACACTGATGGCTTTGCTGGTTCTTTTACATGCCTCTCACCATAGACAGTGAGAGACACGGCCCATCTTTGATAACCCAGTTATCTGCACTGGGGACAGTGACAACCTTGTGGAGCGTGGGACTTGAACCTCCAACCTTAGGATCAGCGATCCAGCGCCCTATACCACTAGAGGTAGTTCAATTAAGGACCCATTGCCCATTGTCACACTTTCTTCTGGCTGTTGGCATACCACTGCCAAGAGACTTTTCCAACTTCACTGTACAAGTAGAACTTCAGGTACTCTCTGTCTCTTGGCCTCTACAGTGTCTTTGTTGGGATCCACCACATGTTCCAAGTCATGCATATTAGTAGGTTCACCTCCTACTACACGATACTACACACTTCATGGAGAAACTAGCGACTTATGTTTTTGCAACGGAAACATTTGTAAAGAAGGGCAGCACAGTGGTGTAGTGATTAGCATGTCCGTCTCACAGCTAGAAGGTCCTGGTTTGGAGACCCCAGGCTCAGAGAGGGTGTTTTTGTGTTGGGAATTCATAGTTTCTTCCCACAGTGCAACCACATGCACTTTAGGCTAATTAGCAGTTTCAAATTGCCCCTAGTTGAGATGGTGTGTTCGCCCTGTGACGGATTGGCTTTTCAGGATGATGTACTCTGCCTTCACCCAGGCTGAAATAGCTCAGCTGGGGGGGGGGGGAGGAGCGTGAAACTTGAGCTCTAAAGGTCATTGGTTTTATCCTGGTTTTGGGCGGCCGCCATGGCCTAATGGTTAGAGAAGAGGCTTTGGGACTGTAAGGTGGCTGGTTTGCTAACCAGCAGGAAAAATGTTTGGTAGTCGGGGGTGAACGGCACCTTCCCTTCCTTCACATACAGTTGCATCCAAAATAATAGCAGTCAGAAATCACTAACTGGGTCAATCACTGTTTTATGATACAAATTATATTTGTATATGGCAAATAACTTACTAGCGGGTGTAGTAGAGTAATAGAATCCAACAGGCCCAACAATGATGACCTGCTTGCTGCTGATTCTGTGGAACTGAATCACTAATTGAAAGGGGCGTATTCAAAATAATAGCAGTGTGGAGTTCAATTAGTGATGTCATTCGTTCTTTGAAAAAACAGGTGTCAATTATTGTCCTTATTTAAGGAAGGAAGGCAGCAAATGTACATGCTGGTTATAGAACATTTCTCTCTGAAATTCTGAGGAAAATGGGTTATTTCCGACATTGTTCAGTAGACCAGCGTACCTCGATGAAAAGTTGATTAGTAAGAGGAACATATAAACAATTGCAGAAAATGATTGCAAATGATATAAAATGGCAACCAAAACCTGGAAGACATGGAAGAAAGTGAAAAACTACCATTCGAATGGATGGAACAAGAACCAAAATAGCAAGAACTCGGCCAACAATCAGCTCCAGGGAAAATCAAAGGCGGCCTAAAGTAACCTGCGAGTCCCGTTACGATTAGAAGACGCCTATGTGAAGCTGAGCTATCAGCAAGAAGAACCCGCAAAGTTCCACTGCTGACAAAAAGACTTGTGCTGAAGCGGTTACAATTTGCCAAAGAGCACAATGACCGGCCTAAAGACAAACGGGGCAACATTTTGTGGACTGATGTAAAAGTAAGATTGTTCTTTTTGGGTCTCGTGGCCCTCTCGACCAACCCCCAAAGACTGAATTCAAGCTACAGTACATTGAGAGAACAGTGAAGCCTGGTGGTGTAAGCATCATGATATGGGGATGTTTTTCAGGCCACCATGTCAGGCCTATTTATCGCATCCCAGAGATCATGGATCAGTTTGAATACACCAGAATACTTGAAGAGGTCGTGCTGCCTTATGAGGCCTTATGTGCCGCCCTTGAAATGGGCTCCAACAAGACAACCCAAGTCGGATTAAGCGGTTCGGCAAACGTGTGAGCGACTGAGTGAAATATGCAAAAGAGTACCTAGAGTTGGTGAAGAGTGTTTCATAAAGCAGTTTTCTTGTCACTCAGCAGGGAGGCAAACAGGCTTGGAGGGAAATACGTATATGTTAGTGGCAAAAAAAAACAAAATCTAAAGCTTGACAGAACATGAACTTGTTAGACTGCCAAAAAAAAAAAAAAAAAGTAAACTCAGAATCAAACATCTATCAAGAGGTATCTATCTGGAACTCTGCTTTTATCCAGCAAATAAATGTATATATTGTGGGGCCGGTGGCGTAGGTACTGGACTCATGATCAGGAGGTTGTGTGTTCAAATCTCAGTTAGACCACGCCCACTGTGCTAAGACCCCGGGCAAGGTCTTAACCACAAATGTGCCTCTGTTCACCCAGCAGTATAAATGGATACCAGTAAAATATACAGGGAAGGTAACCTGCGGTGGACTCGCGGACGAGAGGAGTTGAACTCCTGGTTGCTTCCCGCTATGGAAACCGGGGATAAGCAGCGGCCTGATGAGCCACTAGGCTCGGATGTAAAAAGCCCAACAGACGTTACCTTTTTAAATGTATATATTAGATATGATTGTTTTCCTTAAAGTCATCTGTTTGTCGAGGCATCCCAAGTGGATTTTTAATTGGGGTAAGTCAGTCTGTTGGGCTTTTTACACCCGAGCCTACTGGTTCATCACGGCTGAAGATTCTCCCAGTTTCTGTTGCGTGAAGTGATTAGGTGTTCAACTCCTACTGGATGAGATGCAAGTTCATTGCAGATTACCATCCCAAAGTTTTACTGGTACCCATTTAGTCTCTGGGTGTACAGAGGTACTTAGCGTTAAGACCTCACACAGAGGTCTCAACTCAGTGAGGGACTCAAACCCACAACCTCTCGATCACGAGCCCAGCACTCTGACAACATTTACATACGGGTTTAATTGAAACGTCTGCATCTCAGAAGTTATCCGTGTTCTGCTGATGGAAACCTCAGGAATAAAAATCTCCAAAAGAATATCCTAAACGGAGGTAAGGTGGCACAGTGGCGCGCACGTCCGCCTCACGGTGAGGCTCGAGTCCGATTCCTGGGCTTGGGGTGTTTCTGTCTGGAGCTTGCATGTTCTCACCATATGTGCATGAGTTTTCTCCGGGTATTGTTTTTTTCCTGCAGACCAAAAACATGCAGTCGGACAAATGGCTATTTAAATTGCCCCAGGTGTGGGCGTTGGCCCGGTGATGGCCTGGCAACCTGATATGGGCACAGCCTCCCTGCAACCCTAATTATGATTAAACGTTTTAGAAAATGAATGAATGAATGAATAATATATCATAAAACATGCCCCCTACAGCCACTGTTTACTTTTGCAGCTCATTTCTTTGCGATTATTAAATTCAAATGAAAGATAATCTGAATTGATGACAACGCTGGCGTTATATTATAATACGTGTTTTAATGCATAATTCTGATTTGGTAACATAATGCCTTGTATGTGAAGTGTTCATAAGGATAAATAAAGGTTTTTTAAAAAAAAGGATGGTCACATGAGGTTACATCAACAGAATGCCACAAGACATGACTATAGGACAATAATACAGTTACATCATACAACACAGAGTGTTTTAATAAAACCAAGTATAAAACAGGACAGGGTGCCGATATAGGTTTCAGTCAGTCGGTCAATGTTACCGAGTTAACAGTGGCACTCCTGACTGGAGAGTACAGTACAAAATTGTCTGTATATTTGGAGCAATGAGAGCTGCAGCATTTGGAACTCGTTCAGTATTTATCTGTGACTGCATGGCCGCACAGTTCCCTTTCTCACGCCGAATCGGGTGTGATTTAAGCAAAATGGGGAACACGGAGTCAGACTTTACCACAAGAACAGCGCTTAGAATTTCATCACACCATGTTCACAAATGATTAATAGTCCTCATTTAAACAAATACATACTGTATTATATAATAACACACATCATAAAAAAAAGGATGATTTAAATAAAAAGTACTATTCACTGCACCACAGTGATCTTACAGGAGAGTCTTTACAGTCTGATGAATATTTAAGGCTTTAGAGACGTCACGCTTGAAGGACAGTTATCAGTGAACTTGAATAAGGAATTGAGTGACCACAGAAATAAAAACAAAAAGGCAGACATGTTCCTTCCTGCAGCTTTTGTCGATTTACTGACGTCAGCCGTCACCCACAACAGTGCAAACACATTCTGATGAATCTGTGAGCTTGCCATGGAATAGAACACAAGATGCAAGGTCATGAAGCGCAGTAGCGCAAAGCGAATCCAAGTGCCTGTCAACAGTCTGTGGTTGTCCTTGGAAATTCTCTGAGCGTAGAGGTGCTTGTGACGATGGCGATCCAGAACATGCAAGGTAAAATAAGAAAAGAGGAAGAAGGGGGCAAAAAAAAAAAAAAAAGACGACAAAGCCACTTTCTTCAAAACGTTGAGTCTTGGAGGCCATACTTTTCTGGAATCGTCTATTTTGGAATGGCGTCTATTCATCCAACATTTGGTGTTTAGTTGCTTTTACAGTGCAAGCCTGAAGGAGCAGAAAGTGCTTTTCTAGTAAATAAAGAAAACATGAATCAGAGCAAAGGCATTCTCAGATGAAATATTAAACAGAGAAACTCAAAAAAGAAAAAAAAAAAAAAAAAAAGTCTGCACTTACTAAAGAATTGGAGCTCCATTATGTACTATTCAATATTCAGTCGGACTGAAGGACCATCCCCCACCTCACCATCTGCGAGGAGATTGATTGGTAAAGAAATGACATGGTAATGAAAACTCTAAGAACCCAACAATCCCAGGTCATACAGCATGTGACTGTCATTGTCATTAAGTCTTGTAAATCAGGGTCATGGCAATCGTCCCCCGGACCATGATCTATCTATCTATCTATCTATCTATCTATCTATCTATCTATCTAACAATAGGAGTGTCTCATGCTCGGTCGGTATAAATACATCTTTTCTGAAAAGCCCGAATACCACTAAGCAAGAGGCATCACAATATGAAGACCAAGGCAGTCTCCAAACAAGTCAGGGACAAACTTGTTAAAACACAAGTCAAGTTTGGCTTCATCTTCAAATGGAAAGAACATGGGACCACAACAAACCTGAAAAGAGAAGAGCTGCCCATCAAAACTCGCATACCGGGCAAGGAGGGGATCAATACGAGAGGCAGCACAGAGACCAAAGGTCACCTTGAAGGGGCTGCAGAATTCCACAGCAGAGACTGATGTATCTGTGCATGGGACCATAATACGATGTACACTGCATAGAGCTGGGCTTCGTGAAAGAGTGGTCAGAAAAATTGCTTTACTTGGTTTCAAAAATGATTGACTGATTTGATTTTCCTTTCAGCTTTTCCCCTTTATCAGGGGTCGCCACAGCGAATGATTCGCACGTTTGATTTGGCATTGGTTTTTACATCAGATGTCCTTCCTGATACAACCCTTTAGCAAGGGACAGAACCACGCTGACGGCTTTGCAGCTCCTCTTTACGAATGCCAGCAATGGTTCTTTTACATGAACCTCTCACCATAGACAGTGAGAGATATGGTTGGCCTTTGATAACCCAGTTAGCTGCCCAGGGGGGTTGTGACAACCTTGTGGAGAGTGGGACTCAAACCCCCAACCTGAGGATCAGAAGTCCAGCACCCTATACCACTAGACCACCACCGCCCCACTTGGTTTCAAAACTAAGATGGCACATTTGCCAAAAGGCATGTGGGTGACTCCTCAAACGTATGAAGGAAGATGCTCTGGTCAGATGAGACTAAAATTTAACTTTTCGGCCAACAAGGGAAACACCATGTTTGATCCAACCCCAAGAACACCATGCCCACAGTGAGATATGGTGGTGGCAGCATCATGCAGTGGGGATGTTTTTCAGCAGCAGGGACTGGGAAAATGATCTGAGACGAGGGAGAGATGGATGGTACCAGGTACAGGGGATATTCATGAACGAAGCCTATTAGGGACTGGAATGGGGGGTTCACCTTTCAGCCTGACGATGACCTGAAGCATACTGCTAAAGCAGGGGTGTCAAACTCGTGCCACAAAGGGCCATGTGGCTGCAGGGTTTTGTTTCAACCAAGCAGCAACACACCTGACTTGGCTCAGTTAATCAACTGATCTGAGTGTTCAGGCAGTTGATTGGTCAGTCTCTGTACAGAGCACACAGATTGACCAATTAGCTGCGTGAAGACTCAGATGGGTTGATTAAATGCGCCACCTGAGGTGTGCTCCTGCTTGGTTGAAACAAAAACCTGCAGCCACATGGCCCTTTGTGGCACGAGTTTGACACCTCTGTGTTAAAGCAACACTTGAGTGGTTTAAGGGGTAACATTTAAAGGTGTTAGAGTAGGGGGCAGTGGTGGTCTAGTGGTATAGGGCGCTGGCTCGCTGATCCAAAGGTTGGGGATTCGAGTCCCACTCTCCACAAGGTTGTCACTGTTGTACCCCCAGTGCAGCTAACTGGGTTATCAAAGGCGGGCCATGTCTCTCACTGTCTATGGTGAGAGGTTCATGTAAAAGAACCATTGTTGACTTTCGTAAAGAGAAGCTGCAAAGCCGTCAGCGTGTTTCTGTCCTTTGCTAAAAAGGGTTGTGACAGGAAGGGCATCCGACGTAAAAACCTCTGCCAAATCAAAACGTGCGACTCCTGAGTGAAAGGAAAAAGCCGAAAGGAAGACAGACATTTAAAGGTGTTGGAGTCAAAGTCAAAGCTCAGACCTCAGTTCAATTGAGAACTTGTGATCAGACTTGATTTGTGTTCAAATTTTTATTGTATTTTGTTCTATTTGTTGTTTGCTTCAGAATAAAAAAGGGGGAAAAAAAAATCACAGACTGAAAGTTGTAGACGTGTTCTGTAAATGAAATGATGCAAACCTTCAAACAATACATTTTAATTCCAGGTTGTGAAGCAACAAAACATAAAAAAAATAAATAAAAAAATGCCAAGGGGGGTGAAGACTTCTTCAAGAAACTATAAGCACACCTTAGTGTTGTTTATTAAAGAGGTTTGTTTCGAAGCTGTCCCTGGGGTCTGGTTTCAGTCAGAAAAGAGTAGACCCTGCTGTTTTTACTGAAACAAATTGAGCATTAAGTACATTAAGGGGAGGATATCCCGTTCCTTCGGAGTGTGTTTGTGCGTGTGAAGCAGTTTATAAAGATACAGGATATTTACGCCTCTCCCTAGTGGTGGTTGTATGTAATAGGTAGGCAATAGGCAAGAAAATAAATCTCACACTCTCACACACACTCTCACACACACACTCTCACACACACACTCTCACACACACACTCTCACACACACACACACACACACAGAGATTAGTCAGAATAGGGCAGAGGTTAATCAGATTATCAGGTATTTACCTGTGCTTTCATCATCTGATCTATCATCCCCCCACCTGCTTTCACTGGCTAATAAGGGATTTCGACATTCGTTCTGAGTCCGAAGAGGGAAATAGTGGCCGTCACCTTTGCTAAAAACCACAAGAAACACTGGTTACATTGTACACACAGCATTCTGAAAGTCATTCTAAAATACAGGAATCCCTCGCTACTTCGCGCTTCAATTCATGCGGCTTCAGTGCATGCCGGTTTAAAAAACCCCAAAAAAAAACAAATAAATATTCATAGAACTAAAAATTAAGGAAACTAAGGAAGAACAGGGGGAAAAGTGAAGGAAAATGCCACGAAAACAAGGCCAATTATGCAAAAAAACAAAACAACCTAAAATCTCCCATCAAAACTACTTACATTGTTGCACCTGTGTGTGCACGCACATCTGCGTGCGTGTGCGTGTATGTATGTGTCGTCGTCTTCTCATGCATACCATCTGTGTGTGCATGTTATTTTTTGAATGTTTAATTGTTATTATAAGCATTTATAGAATTGAATTTGTATTTATTGATATTATATACACATATACATGTACATATACGTTAGTCGCGAGGGTGGGGGGGTGGGGATCGTACTACACGGATTTCGATGGTTGCGTGGGGGATCGGTCCCAATTATCCGCGGAAAGTGAGGGATCCCTGTAATTATTTCATTCATTTTAATCCCTTTCACAAACATATGTAAAATAAGACACTGCAGATTACCAACCTGGTAAAGACTGGGAAAAACCAGAGCATTTTGTCCTCTCCAAAGACCTGAAGAAGGTTCTTGCGTATACCGACATTAAAGCCATTCCTGTCAGGACCATTTTGAAATATGGGTGCAGAGAAAGCCTCTGAAAAAAAAAAAACATTCGGATGTAAAACAAAGAAATGATTAAGCTTTTGATGTTTGTTTTAGTTTACGTGATAAATGAACGAATCAGGGCAGGACTATCATACCCAGGGTGGACCTGTTCTTAGCTACCAGCCAGCAGTGGTAGCCGAAGAGAAACATGAGGCTCACAAAGAACATCACGGCCACAAACAGAAGGAAAAGGACGTGGAACTTAGCATGGCCGTTTGGAAGTTCACCCTAAAAAGGAATTGTAAAATTTACTCCATTACCACGAGAAACAGGAATAAATAACCTTTTATTGGTAATATATTCACCAGGGAACCTA
The DNA here is from genome assembly GCA_024760905.1 of Plotosus lineatus. Lineage (NCBI taxonomy): Eukaryota > Metazoa > Chordata > Actinopteri > Siluriformes > Plotosidae > Plotosus > Plotosus lineatus. The sequence continues at coordinate 15,712,522 of CM045750.1, forward strand.
ATGTGCAAGAATAATCAGGTGTGGATCGTTCAGTTCATTTTCTGTAACCGCTTCATCCTATCATCCTAATTAGGGTCGCGGGGAGGCTGGCACCCATCCCAGCCGACTCCGCACGAGGGCAGAGTACACTCTGGACAGCTCGCCAGGCCATCGCAGGGCGAATACGCGCTGACGGCTTTGCAGCTACTCTTGTCGAAAGTCAGCAATGGTTCTTTTACATGAACCTCACACCACAGACAGTGAGGGACATGGCCGGCCTTTAATAACCCAATTAGCTGCACTGTTCGGGGGGGGGTGGGGGGGGTGGGGGGTGTGTGTGTGTGTGTGTGTGATAACCTCGTGGTGAGTGGGGCTTGAACCCCCAACCTTAGGATCAGTGATCCAGCACCTATACCACTAGGCCACCACTGGCCGGTGTGGTTAGTAACCAAGTATATTTACTTGAGTACTGCACTTCAAGCTGGGGTCGGTTGAAATGGTATTTATACCCCAACAGCAATAAATAATGTCTTCTTCTTCTTTTCCTTTCGGCTTTTCCCTTCAGGGGTCGCCACAGCGAATCATCTGCCTCCATCTCACCCTATCCTTTGCATCTTCTTCTCTTAAACCAACGACCTTCATGTCCTCCTTCACCACATCCATGAATCGTCTCTTTGGTCTTCCTCTAGGCCTTTTGCCTGGTAGTTCCAGCCTCAGCATCCTACTACCAATATACTCACTATCCCTCCTCTGTACATGTCCAAACCATCTCAATCTAGCCTCTCTGACTTTTCTCCGTCTTACATGTGCTGTCCCTCTGACGTGCTCATTCCTAATCCTATACATCCTCGTTACTCCCAAAGAGAACCTCAACATTTTCATCTCGTATGAGGGCCAAAAGATCTGGAAAAAAAAATCTGTTGCCACTGTGATTCAGTAAAAGCACTAACTAATTATTATCTTTTCATACAGTTTAATCAATTAGTCAAAATGTCCTTTCAAGAGCTACTTTATTTTAACCCAACTATCTGTACTTGAGTAAAGAGCATCAACTTTAAAGACCTCTGGGAATAAACCATGATGCTGGCAGTCTACTGTAGTGAAATTATCACCTGTGGTGGGAAGATCCGGCCCCCAATTTACCAATTCGACTTTTGATTTTAAATCAAATACAACAAATGAAACTTTCATATGTTTGCAGTGATAATTATAGCTGCTAAATAAAGATGATCTTTCATAATCTCTCATTCAACAAATACAGCTTAAAGTATGAACTGTTCTGGACTGACACTGGAGACTCATTCTCAAAGTGGTAAATTTAAATTTTACATTTCACCACAATCAAGGTAAAAACTTTTGAACTCTTTACTGTAAAAGCTACTATTTTGTAAAAATAAGACAATAGTTTATGACTCATCAAAAAAAAAAAAAAAAAAAAAAAAAATGAAGGTGTTGAGACAAAAATGTGTTTGTTTTAGTTGGCACGCTTCATAATGCCTTACCACCCAGAACTTGAGGAAATACTGAAACACAGTTGATGCAATAAAGACACAGTAGAGCATGGAGTAGGACAAAAAGAGAAGGAAGAACTTGTAGTTTGAGAATCCGACACAGTTGTTCACCCTAAGAAAGGGAAAAAGAACACATAACCTCATGAGGTGTTTATATTTCAAATATTTTTATTCAATATAATTTATATTTAAAAATACTCAGAATTTCTTCACTTGAAAATCTATCATTGGTGTATTTAGAAAAAAAAAAACGATTTAATGCACAGTTAAAAAGTATAAAACTAATGAGACAATGGGGTGAAGAGATGCCGCCAAAAATAAAGCCACATTTTTACAAAACGGAGTACAGTAGGTCATGTTAATAAGAAACTGTTCACAAACTCACAAACTTTTCACCTCAAGAACATTAAATTTGTGAGCATATAGTCTCTGCTGACGAACTAGTTTTCGGCGGACGAATCAAACCACGCGGTCGAACAGCGCCACGGTGGCGGCCACGAGAAGCTGACGCACGCTCACGGCGTCACAGTTCGTCACCCCCTTTCTTTGAGTGCGGAAGTGGTTTGTGTTTGACAGACATTTTGGACCATATTGAGTGTACTTTTGCTATTATGGGACCGAAAAAGACCCCACCACAGGCGGAGATCATTGAAAAACACGAACGAGGTGTGCGTTTGTGTGACTCAGCGTCCCAGTACCAGTACGCTAAGTCTACCACCATCCTTAAGAACAAGGAAGCTATTAAGGGGGCGTGTGTGGCTAAGGGTGTTTCCAAACAGTAGGCGTTTCCAAACTCTCCTTCCAAACAGTAAGTCCCTCCCTCCCTCCTCCTCCCACTCCATTCCATCAAGCCATCAACTACCATCACAAAGGTAAATAAAACCACTTTATTATACAGTACAGTTTATTTCTTTAATTACAATACAATAGCACATTTATTATACATAAAATAAGGTATATTTTTGTGTAGTTTTAAGGCTTATTTAGTAGAAAATTATGTTTTATGGGGACCTGGGAACGGATTATTCTCATTTTAATGGTTTCTTATGGGAAATAAATGTTCGGAAGACGAACTTTTCGCCTCACACACACTTTCTGGGAACCAATTATGTTCGTGAGCAGAGGTATCACTGTATCTTCAAGACTTACTGTTAAAAAGTATAAATATTGGAAACTCCACCCAAAATTGCTGAATAATCTAAAACTACTCATAAAATATTCACCATATCAGCATTTGCACATTTATTAAAAGAATAGAAAACACAGGGTTTAAAGTTTAAATCTTTCTGAATTTTTCTGACACCAAATACGAGACACAATGCCGCAGAGCCATGTTAGTTAAAGTACTGTCTCTTACTCGATACCCCAAGTGTTGCCGATGCAGACGTGTAGAAATGCTGAGCCGCACTGATAACAGTGCTTTTTCATTCAGTTATTGTAAACATGGTAATTGTAAAAGCAAACGTTAAGTGTTTAATATACAGTATGATCACATTTTGTGTGTAGAACTGACATATTTAATAAATTATAAGCAATTAAAAACAGGCTGTACCGCCTTCTGACAGCATGTCGGGCCAATTGCTAAAAGACTCGAAAAGCATGACGGGCTCTGATGGCACTTTCATGTTAAAATTATGCCCATCACTCTGCCGGAAACGGTTAAAATAGCAGTTTAAAGTTTTAATTGGTTATAGAATGGATAAATAAATGCAAAATCATGTCATTTTCAAACAAAAAGACATTTTAATAATCACATAATATAAAATAATTTGATGCGAAACTGCACCGAGTGGATATTTAGATCCAACGGCGACTCACCCGCCCACAGATGTTTAGTCCAAATGTACTCGGCCGCGAAGGACGACTCGGGGTAAGCAACAGCGCAAAGTGAAATCTTAAGACTTAGTGTCGCATGAATAGGAATATTATGGGATATATTATTGGATTATTACCGAAGTCCTTTTAGTATTAACGGAGCCATTTTTTCACAAAGTGTTTTGCCCCTTAATGGTCTTAATTTACTAAAATGCTGAAGTTAAAACTTAAATATTTTATATAAATACTACAGCTGGAACAAGCTTTATTTATCCATTTGGCTGACAAAACTTTTTCTTTTGATTAGAAGTCAGGACATAAATTTATTGTTAATCGATTAAATTTAATTGATAAAAAGTGAATGTTTTAAATTATGACAGGCCCAACCTGATGTTATTGGCACCGATATTCAGGAAATTGAGGCTGATTCACTTTCAGAAGTCAACAGATTTGCCGACTCGTCCATTTTGACTAAATGATCATCCCCCCTCCCATTTAATTTTTTTTTTTTTTAAGTTATAGTCTCGTGCAGATTCTAACTTAAAAAAAAAAAAGAAACAAACTGTATACAGAATTGATGAAGAAAATGTAGAGTAATAAGCATTTCAATTTTTTTTTTATTAAACTGATGCATGAAAAATATGCATGCCTCCCGAACGCCTCCCTGATGTGGTGTTTCGGGCATGTCCAACCGGGAAGAGACCCCGGGGTCGACCGAGAATACACGGGAGGGATGTCTCTCGGCTATGTCTCTCGGCTTGTCTGGGAATGCCTCGGTGTCCCCCCAGAAGAGCTGGAGGAAGTGGATGGGGAGAGGGACGTCTGCGCCTCTTTGCTTAGGTTGCTGCCCCCGCGACCCGACCCCGAAGAAGCAGAAGATGATGAATGAATGAATGAAAAATTAATTTTGGCATTTTGGTCATTTTAGTATAAAATGTACCATAAAATGGTTTCATTCTGAAGATGTTTTAAATACTGTAACTTTTGAACCAACAATGGTATCTTAATAAATGAGAGACATTTTCTTTATTTTTTCCCCATTGTTTCTGATTAACTATCACATGAGAGATTATTATTATATAAAATAAAAAAAAAAGCCTTGGGGATGTTTTACATGTACAACACTGTATACACTGTATACACTATACACAGTATACACTGGCCAACAGCTCCCTCGACCCCTCCATCTCCCCATTAGCAAAGCTACACAATGCCTGCCTGAAGACACAATGAACATGAGCGCTCCTCATTAAAGCTGAACATGAGCTCTTCTCCATTGTTCACTAAACCGCTTTCATTTGAATTTTTTCCCCCTTGCATAGACACTTGACCAGCAGAATAGCATCAAGTGCATTGATATAAACATTATAGCAGGAAAAACCATCGGAGCTGCTGTTACAAAATAATCAACATTTTCTGGCCAACGAGAAATAGCAAGAAATGCATTGATTTAAAGCCAAATTTGCATTTACATCTAAAAAAAAATTATATAGGGATCTCTGAGCTCTAGGATCTATGATCACACATGCAGTCATGGGGAAAAAGAAAGTAGACTGCCTTCTTCCAAAAAAAAAAAAAAAGTACAGTGGTGTGGCAGTAGGCACATCTGCCTGACACAGAAAGAAGGTGCATGCATGGGTTTCCTCTGGGTACTCTGGTTTCTTCCCACATCCAAAGACATGGACATGAGGCCAACTGGCTGTTCCAAATTGCCCGTAGATGTGGATTTGAGCGCGAATGGTTGAATGTGTGCTGCAATGGAGTGGAAAACTGTTCAAGATGTACCCCGCATTTGCCCAATGTCAGCTGAGATAGGCTTCAGCCTCTCTGCAACCCTAATAGGATTAGGCATTTGGCAAATGAGTAACTGAATAAATAAGTTATAAGCAAAGAAACGTCATTGCACTTGCCACCAGGAGTGGGTGTCCCACTAAATTCAGGTCAAGGTTCTGTGCTGAGAGATAGAAAAGCTCAATCATGTGACCTACAAGCCTTTATAGGCAAAATATATGACCATGTTCATTAAAAAAAAAATTATATATATATTTTTTTTAAAAAGCCCCTTTGCTCCAAAAAAGAACACAAGCACTACAAAACTGCATCAGAAAAAAAACATAAATGTTCCGGCGCCATACTATTTGGACTGATGTAGAGACATCTGTTCATCATACAGAGCAGCATGTTTACCAAATCTAAACAACGTTAAACGGATCATCACAAAACACCTCATGACAACTATCAAGCATCAGCTTTAAGATGCTGTGGTAGAATCCAGGCATAACCAAATTCCCAGAAAATATCAATGAGTTGAAGCATTTTTATGAAGACTCAAAATACACAACAGTCTGGTAAAGTAATAAAAAAAATAACACTTAATTTTTCGTTTAAGCGTAAGGAAGATATACCCAGAGCAGGAACATCGAGGCTGGGGATGATTCAATTATGCGACATCTACCAACCCTGATGTGCATAACTGTTACAGTATACACTACATGGGAACAGAACCATGACTTAACACTAAAATAAGATTTTTATGGATTTTTTTTTTGATTATTAAAAGCATGATGGTGCAAATGAACTTCACACGCATGTACAAGCAAGCGCATAAGAGTTGTATAATGGCGTATAATGTAGTAGAGAGTTAAAGACTACAAAAGCACTAAAGTATGAAAGTAAAATAAAAAAAATAAATAAATAAAAAAAACAAAACAAAAACAAGATGTTTATACTTTATTTGATTTTAAAGTGTGCTGATGATGATGAGGAGTCAGTGTAGTGTCTTAGATGAGGCATTACGGCTTTACATATCTGGGGTTAAATCAGGTGTTGACTCACTCTCTAAATCCTGACTTCTCAATGGACCATCTCCTTACATATATGTGTCACTGTGGCGTGTTTACGTTCCATAAATCGTTGAGATTCCTTTTCATCAAAACTGCCTCTTTAAAAACTGTCTATGGCATTTAATTAGTCGCCGCTTGAGGTTATATGTTTGTTTTAAAATGTTGGAGAGGACCACACAATTATTTAGGCCATGTAAACAAAAATATCTTCAGAATTGAAGATGGTGTACTTTCTCATCTTTGGTGACTATAAATCTAAAATGTAGTGGGTGAAGATTAAACTGTAATTACAGATCACTTTTAACTTACCATGGGCAGTGATGATCCATTTTCAGGACACACCTACAATAAAAAAAATTACAATTATGTAAATGGGAAATGAACAAATTCAAGAACGATGTTTGATGAGACTGAGCATGTATCAAACACACATCTAATTATTACATGAATCTTGAGAACATGATACTTGTCATTAAGATGAAATACAGGAGGGAGGGAGAAACTCACGTTTCACAAACTGAACAGTGGTGACAGCGGTCTGGTTTTATTAGTTGACAGTGATCACAAAACCTAACAGCTGAACGAAAACACACACACACACACACACACACAAATGAAAAAAAAAAAATCAGTCAGTGACCAAATCAATTACCTTTCTATACAGCAGACTAAACAGTATATAAGAACGTTTCTATGTGGAGTACACATGTTCTACTTGTGTGGGTTTCCTCTCGGACTACTGATTTCCCCCCACATTAGGCTAATTGGATTCCAAATTGCTCTGAGTTGCGAGTGTGTGTTTGCAATGCAATAGTCTGTCGAACTGTTTAGAGTGTACCCCACTAGCTGACAGCTGTCAGCTGACATAGGCTTCAGCCTCTCTGTGACCTGAATAGGACAAAGTGGTCCAGTAAATGAGTGTGTGACTATTTGATCATACTATAAATGCAGCATTGAAACAGACATCACATACAGTATTTCACTACAGCAAACCCTGAAGATGATTTCAGGATGCCTACCTCCTGACTGAGCACGTGTGAAGATGGGGAGCTTGTTTGCGATGTCAATCAGGATCTGTTTCTGAACTTCCGGCCTCTCCTCCATCTCATACCTCTCCTTGTCTCTGTAGGAGAGGTGGTACTGTTGAAAAAGAAGAGTACACAAACAATGAAAGCACTGTTTGATTACAGGTGAACCAATCAAATCAAAGCATGTCCATGATGATGATGATGACCTTTTTGAATGGTGTGCCAATTGGAGTGAAGATAGCCTTCCAGTAGGTCCAACAGAACATCACAAAGCATACATGGAAGACCAAAAGGTAAGCAGCTAAAGGGGAACCCAGATGTTATTTTAGCATTATGATGAGAGCAGGCATGTATTATTAATTACACTCATATTAAAAAGTCAATGCAGTGCTGTAGTAACTTCCTGACTCAGAACTAACTCAATGAGGAATGAACTGGAACAACCACTGGACCCACCTTTTTCCAAAGTATTGTTAAGAGTAACTGCAACACACAAGAGAACACTTAACTTTAGTCAGTGATGACTAAAAAAAAAAAAAAAAAAAAAAAAAAAAAAACAATGGGATGTTTGTTTGCTGTTTGTCCATATTACAAGTTAATCTCACTCATCGTATTCAACTGCAGAAACCAATGCAGTCCTGTATTGGCATCAGCGAATATCACTTATAAACACTAAAATAATCCTAGCTGCATTTATTTTTAATCTGTTTAAGCGTTCTTCGTTATTTAACACTGCTTTTAAATACAAAATAGCTTCTTAAATAAAGAAACCAAGTTCAAAAATCCCTTCATTACCGGAAAATCAACCCAAAGGCTAGTACTGCTGAGAGGATTATCAAGCTAACTTAGCTTAGCTCGGAAAAAAAATAGAAAACAACAATACTCACAATAACAAAGTTCAAATACGTAAGCGTAATAAGACCACAGGACCACGGCTGATATGATGACAACGGGTATCCAGGAAAATATTCTCTGGCAGCACTTCAGTCCTCTCGACAGAGCCATAATGATATCAATAATGCAATCATTGTTCTCTGGTATCAACTGACATTCCTGACCTTTGAAACCGGAAGTAGTTCTGCGCTCTGTTGATTGAGGCTGCACAAAGAAGTACAGTATGACTTAAGAATAAAAGCCATATAAGTGTGTTTTAAGTAGTATTAGTATACAAACATCAGCTTTTAAATGCCATGTGGTATGTCTCAACAAATAAATAGTTCCACTCCTTTAGAAAACGGATCCAAAGGAATTGATTTAATTTGGAGTATAAAGCAATAAAAATGTATAATTTTTATAATATAACAAATGCAATGTTTCTGATTGGTTCATTATTATCCAATTACAGTGAAATACTTTCATTCATTCATTCATTTATTTACTCAACCACTGTATCCTGATCCTATCTTAGCCAACTTTGGGCAAAGGAGGGGGTACACCCTGAAATGCTTACCAGTTCGCAGGGCAACATAGACACAAACATTCACACTTACTCCAAGGGTGACTTGGAAAAGCCAGTTGGCCTAGACTGTTGGAGGAAACTGGAGTAACCTGAAGAAACCCACACAAACACATGCAAAGTCCACAGAAAAATGACCTTGGCAAGGCCAAGACTCAAACCTGGGACATTCTTTCTGTTGACAGTGACACCATAGCGTAATGTGGCCCAACAGATATCAAGATAAGTGTGGCTCTTAAGCTTAACAAGAGGAGGACTCACAGATTTTCCCATATGAACAGGGGTAATTGGGGTAATATGGGCAATTTGAACTAAAATGATGTGTCGCTTGAAAAATGTTGAAGGAACTTATTTTATTGCACCAAACTGTGTTAGTGAAATAAATGGTAAACCACATTTTTATTCAAGCTACATCAAGCAGAAAGGAAAGAGGAAATATGAAATAACACTCACCTTTCCTGACATTTCAAATCAACGTGACTAATTCTAATATGGCTACGCTATGACATCATATCCTGTCATGTGAAAAAATAATGATTCTCATAGTGTGGTGTAAATAGTGTGTCCAGAGGTGGCCCATATTACCCCAGTTAGCCCTATATATTTACTTTCATTCCTGCCTAATCTATTTGCATTTAGTAATGTAATTCTAAACATTTTATGTAATATTACATTTTATAATATTTAGATTTGCTCAAGCCAACCAGTGCAAGGGTTATTTATTATTTGTCAGTGGTAGTGGTAACTACCATGACATCACAATGATAGTCACAGTAAGCTGTCTCCCTACCCCATCAGTATGTCACATGACACATATCATATTCAACATCTGCTTATTCAGTTATTATGGCATGTCTACTATTGAGCATACCTGGAGACCAAACAGGCGAAAGGCAATCAAATCTCCACTGCAGACATTTGAGCCATCCACCAAATTTGCAATAAGTCGTACGGCCAACTTGTGAGGCAGTGCATATATTTTAGTGACAAAAATGGCGAATATAAATGCTGTTCTAAGAATCTGCCACAAGCAAGACTTCTTCAAATTTGAGGATCTCGACTCCAGGCGAGGGCAGAGTATATCCTGGGCAGCTCGCCAGGCCATCACAGTCTGAGACACCAGATCAATCTAACCATGAACTTGTCACTACTCTAAAGTAGATATAGCAACAGAACATAAAAATGATTGGGCCTGTAAAAGAAGCAGTCATGCAGTCCCAAGCCAAGACACAAGCCCCACCATGCTTTACAGAATCATTAATAACCTCCTTCTTTCTCCAAACTTTGGCCTTTCTATTACTTTGTTAGAAGTTACTCCTCTTCTCATTAGTCCATGAAACCTAAGAAAACTCTGTACTTTTTTACCCCACCTTTGCCCAGAGTTGGCTGAGATGGTCTCAAGCCTCTCAGTTACCCTAACAGGGTTATGCAACTTTAATCTATTTCTCTCAGGTGGTCTAAAAATGTGTTCAGCACATTGTATATAGCCCTGCGATCACCCAGCGAGCTGTCCAGGGTGTACTCTGTCCTCGCCCAGAGTTGGCTGAGATGGGCACCAGCCTCTCCGAGACCTGAATTAGTATTAAGCATATATATATATATATATATATATATATATATATGTGTGTGTGTGTGTGTGTGTGTGTGTGTGTATATATATATATATATATATATATATATATATATATATATATATATAGTACTGGACCACTCAATCCTACTGAGGTCATCGGGAGGATGAACTGACATGAGGCAAAGGTGGGGTACATTTTGAACAGCTTGCAAGACCATCTCACGGCCAACACACACACACACACACACACACACACACACACACACACACACACACACACACACACACACACACACCTTAGGGAGATTCTTGGACTCAAGCCCGGCACCTTATTTCTGTGAGGTATGCTTTCTCACCACTACCTCATCCCAGCCCCCATTCAACCCCTCAACAAATGAGTGAATGAGTTTTGACCCATCAGTTATACATTACACATTTCCACCAGCAGGTGTCGGTACACATCAACTGATCAAATAAATCAATTCGATCTTTATCACAAAAAGCCAAAACTGAAAATTCACAAACTACTGAAAATAACAATGGCCATAAAATCTTCTGAATTTAAACCATATTGCTTAAGTCTGTAAAGGTCAAAGCATTAAATCTTTTCCTGAAATTTGGTCTGTTCAACTAACAACAACAAAAAGTACAGCTGTACACTATTATCACTTATTTTTTCCATTATTTCTCTTTTAATAAGAGAGCAGCATTAATACTGCTTAATACTACTGGGGTCACAAGGGGTCAGCTGACTCTGGGTGAAGGCAGGGTATAACCTGCACAGCTCGCCAAACCATCACGGGGCAACATACAAACAACTCTTCACAACCACATTCACAAGTAGGGGAAGTTGAAAATATCCAATTCGCCTAATGTGCCTGTCTTTCGATTGTGGAAAGCAACCCATGCCATCCTACACAGGAACCCCCTCGCCAAGCACACGACTCAAATGCAGGATCTTCTCACTTTGAGGTGAGAATGATAACCATTATGCCACCATCCTGCTTGATACAAGGCATTTCTGAAATTTCCAGAGAAATTGGTACAGAAAAGGGGCGGTCGGGTCCCAGTGGTAGGGTGCGGGTTTTAAGCCCCACTGTCAATTGGTTGTTACTGACATCCATCCCCCAGTGTAGCTAACTGGGTATTCAAAGCCATCTCTCACGGTCTATGGTGAGAGGCATGTAGAAGAACCATTGCTGATCTTCATCAAGAGTAGGCTGGATAAGCCCGTCAGCGTGGTTCTGCCCTTCGATGGCCTGGTAGACTGTCCAGGGTGTACTCTGCCCTTGCCCGAGTCAGCTGAGATGGACACCAGCCTCCCCATGACCTTAATTAGGATTAAGTGATTCAAAAAATGAATCCATGAGTTAGTGTAGAAATACATGATAATACAATATGAAACCCGTTGTAAAGTTAATACAGTATATAGTACAGCGTGTATTGTGTATTGAAAGGAACAGGAAATTAATTTCAGATGTTCCTACATATTTATCTGGGTGGCATATTAGTTAACACATCCACGTCACAGAGGCAGTGGCGGTCTAGTGGATAGGGTGCAGGATCGCTGACCCTAAGATTGGGGGTTCGAGTCCCCACAGGGTTGTCACTACCCCACCTCCACCCCACCCCACCCCACCCCACCCCACACACACCAGTGCAGCTCACTGGGTTATCAAAGGCGGGCCATGTCTCTCAGTGTCTATGGTGAGAGGCATGTAAAAGAACCATCGCTGACTTTCGTAAAGAGTGAGCTGTAAAGCCGTCAACGTGTTTCCGACCTGGAGAGGGATGGGCTCCGCCAGGTCAAATCAGCCCAAGTCTCGCCATGAAGGCGCACCAATGACATCCCTGGATGTTAAGGGAAAAGTGAAGTGAAGTGATCCACGTCACAGCAAGAAGAGCCTGGGTTCAACTCCCCGGCTCAGCTGTGTGGAATTTGAATGTTCTTCCTGTGTTTCTGTGGGTTTCTTTCTCGTCCTCCAGTTTCCTCCTCCAGTCCAAAGGCATGCACGTGAGACTTTATTGGCTGTTTCAAATTGCCCATAGGTCTGAGTGTGAATGGCTGTGTAAGTGTTGGCCCTGTGTTGGTCTGGCAAGCTGTTCAGGGTAAGCTGTTCACAGCTGACATAGGCTCCAGCTTTCCCGTGACCCTGGTAAAATTAAGTGGTTCACCAACTGAGTAAGTGAATATACAGTATATCTATAAAACACAATACAGTGTTTCAAAATCTTTGCAAATTTTATATTCAGGAATTTCTTTGTATTATCTGTTCATTATTTGTATGATTTATCCATCAGGGTATCAGGAGAGACTGGGGCCAATCCCGGCTGACTTTGGGCAGGAAGTAGGGTCCACCTTCAAAACAGGTCGCCAGTGTTTTGCAGGGATAACACAAACACCAACAACTATTTACACTCACATTTACACTTATGAGCAGTTTAATGCTGCAAGTTTACTTAATGTGCATGTCTTTGGACTGTGGGAGGAAACCGAACCACCCTGGGGCAACACACAAGCGCCTACAAACTCCAATAGAAAGGCTCTCATTGGCCTTAGTGATGCAATAGTGATAACCACTGAGCTACCATACTACCCTGTTTGTATTATTCATTTATTCATTTTCTAAACAGTTTAATCCTAATTCGTGTCATCGGGAGGCTGGCGGCCATCTCAGCTGACTCTGGGCGAAGGCAGGGTAAAACCCTTTCCAGGCCATTGCAGGTGTTTGTATTATAGGTGGCTAAATATACCATGTCTTTATAATGCCTCTATCCTTCACTGTGTTGTTGAATGCATGATGTTTCACTCTGTCCATTTGTGCATGTGTGCATCTGTCTAGTCATCTGTCAGCGCCTCCTTGTGGGCACTCTGTCTTTAACTTTCAGCAGATACAGTTCAGTTCATCATTTTCTGTAACCGCTTCATCCTAATTAGGGTCAGGGGGGGGGGGGGGGGGCAGTGACAACCTTGTGGAGAGTGGGACTCGAACCCCCAACCTTTGGATCAGCGATCCGGCGCCTTATACCACTAGACCATCACTGCGCCCAGATACAGTACTCCCTACTAAATGCTGGTGCAGGTTCTTGTCATATGTCAAAGGTCATATGAGGTCATCCTAGGTCAATCTGGGACACACTCTGCAGCCTGAATGCCTGCATGGATTTAAACCAACCTTTCACCATTACTAAATGCCCATAAACAGTTACACGACACAGGTCAAAGTTTAGGGTCATAGTTCAAGCACACTGAAAAGGTTTACTGTAGAGGCATACCGAGCGACACACTGCCTCAAGTACTTCTGTGTTTCATTACTTATAAAATCTGTCTGCATGACTGGAATGTTATCTAAGGTCATTTAGATCATAAAGGGCTACAATGTTCGGTCCAAAAAAGAAGCACTCAACTCTCTGTTGGCGGATATCTGTAATACAAGTTGCCCGCCACTAAATACCCACAAAGCCATTCAATGCCTGAGCCAGTCTAGCGTGGAGTGTTTCAAAAGAGTCACTATGAGCAGCTCATATTCTACTACAGACTTTTGCCAAAGACTTTGACGCAAGAAACAAGGATGTGTTTGTTGAAAGAACTTGTTTGTTTGAACCTTTTTGCTGCTGACTCTCTCCTTCATGTGTTTTTAATTATTACTGTATTATTTTGGTAGTGGCCTCGGTTCTAAATCCATAAACTCCAGGCTTTATAAATGAGTTCTTGCTAATTCTCCATGTCAGCACAGATTGCACCACAATCCTATACTCAGAATTGGCTTTGGGGGGCACTCGGGTATTTTGACTATAAAATTTACTGATTTTAGTTGAATATTATTTGAATTTATTATAATAAAATAACATAACTTATTTTAATCAAATGTATAGTCAATAGTTTGTTTGGAAGCTGTCGGCAAATAAATCCAGTCATCTTAAACTTTATACTATTATGGTATACCATTAGGCGGCACAGCGGCGCGCTGGTTAGCACGTCTGCTCCACAGCAAAAGGGTCCTGGGTTTGATTCTCAGGCGTGGGCTCCCTGTGCTTGTTCCAGTTTCCTCCCACACTCCAAGACATGCAAGTGAAGCTAATTGGCTGTTCCAAATTGCCCGCGAGTGTGAATGGTTGTGTGACTGTTGACCCTGTGATAGCCTGGTGAGCTGTCCAGGGAGTACTTCGACCTCGTCCAGAGTCAGTTGAGAAGGGCGCAAGCCTCCCCGTGGCCTTAATTAGGATTAAGCAGCTTAGAAAATGAACCAATGAGACAACTGCTCACCACGTTATATAGCTATAGAGTATATTAACATAAACTGTCATCGATAGGATCTGTCAAACTAGAACGTTCAGTGACTTCCAATAAAATTAGTTGTTCACTTAAAAAAATCCATAGAATTCGTAAACCACGAATTAACAAGGTATACAGGTATCTGCCATTTGAAGGAACTGGCAGACATTTCATTTTCTGTAACCGCTTACTCCTAATTAGGGTCGCGGCCAGGCTGGGGCCCATCCCAGCCAACTCCGGGCGAGGGCAGAGTACAAACTGGACAGCTCGCCAGGCCATCGCAGGGCGGAAACATGCTGACGGCTATGCAGCTACTTTTGTCGAAAGTCAGCAATGGTTCTTTTATATGAACCTCACACCATAGACCAGGGGTCTCCAATCTTATTCACAAAGGGCCGGTGTGGGTGCAGGTTTTCACTTCAACCAAACAGTAGCCACACCTTCCACCTGTTTCCACCAATCACTGATCATCAAAAGAAAAGAAAAGAAAAGAAAAACTAGATTGGACATTAATGTTTCAATTCTGAAGTGGAGCCATCTTGGTGAGATCACCTTGCCTTAAGACGTAATAATGCAAGGTGATCTCACCAACATGGCCTCACGCCACAGTTGAAACATGGATCTGGAATCTATTTTTTTTTCCTTTTGATGAACAGTGATTGAATCAGGTGGAAGGTGTGGCTACTGTTTGGTTGAAGTGAAGACCTGTACCTACACCAGCCCTTTGTGGATAAGATTGGAGACTCCTGCCATAGACAGTGAGAGACACACGGCCGGCCTTTTATAACCCAGTTAACTGCACTGTGGGGGGAGACAGTGACAACCTTGTGGAGAGTGGGACTCGAACCACCAACCTTAGGATCAGCGATCTCTATACCACTGGGCCACCACTGGAACTGGCAGACAGACCTTGTTAATTCTAGGTTGACAAAATTCTCATTATCTGTGGGTCTCTTGTCCAAACCTGACATTGCTCTCCATGATTATTGGCACGTGAAGAATGTACCTTCTGGTGAAGGAGTTTCATCTCACACTGAAAAACAAATAAAATAAAAAAAAATCATCTTTAAATTGAAAATTTATCCAGACAAAAACAAATCCCTCATCAATAAGTAAGTATTTTCACCAAAAACATATGTGCCACAAATCTACGGACATACCCCTGGAAATTATCATGAGTACAATGCAACTGAAGCATGTTTCCCATTTAAATTGTAAATTTTGTGGTTGATTGAAGAAGGAAGTTTCAAGCAGTAATTCATGACTTCCTGATTAACTGGGGTACAAATATGAGGTGACACAGAGGCCAAATTCCCTGAGTGATCCATCAGCTTGGAAAAGATAAGAGAACACACAAACCAAATGGTCTGGCAAGGGATTTAAAATGATCTCAAGATTTTATGAAATAAATTATTCCCTTGTAACGGAAATCATCTGCAAGTGGCGTAGATCTCGGACGACTATCCGTTTATCCGTGATGTACAGCCACAATAAATTCAACCCAAGAGGAGAAGATGACTGCACTGGGGTGTAGTGGTTAACACATCCACCTCACAGCAAGAAAGTCTTAGGTTTAGGTCCAGAGAACGGTTCCTTGTGGAGCTTGCATCTTCTTCCCTTGTTTACGTGCCTTCCTCCAGGTACTCCGGTTTCCTCCCACAGTCCAAAGACATGCAAATTAGGTCAAATGCCCATTTATGTAAGTTTGTGTGTTGCCCTGTGTTGGTCTGACAAGCTTCTTTTTGATGTACTCTGCCTTCAGCCAGCAATGGCTAAGATAGGCTCCAGTCTCCCTGCAACCCTAATCGGAATAAGTGGTTTGGCAAATGAGTGACACGAGTTAGATTGTCAATAAATGAATTAAAGTACAGCTGTGACTCATCTTTGTTAGTTGTGCCAGGCGGCATGGTGGCATAGTGGGAAGCAGGTCAGCCACACAGGAAGAAGGTCCTTTGTTCGCGGCCCGGTGAAGGTGGCTCTCTCTGTGCTGGCATAGGTTTCCAAGAAATGCACATTAAGAATTGGCTATTACAGATTGCCCCAAGTGTGAATGTGAATGGTTTTGTGTGTATTGGCCAATGGTCTGGCAAGCTGTTCACGGTGCATCCTGTTTTTGCTCAATGTTGGCTGAGACAGGATTCAGCCTTCCCGTGACCCTAATAGTAGGATTAAGTGGTTCAGTCAATTTGCACTTGTTCCTTACCAAGTTTTGATGAACATCTGTACCATTTAAGCACAAACAGCTCACAAAAGCAAGTCTGGGCAAATCTTTTAGAGCGAGTGATTGTACCATACATTGGTGGAAGGAACACACATCCGGCAAGGGCTCCCTTGAGGAGAATCATACATTCTGTGGAGGAAAAATGTGGCTTTTTCAGGATTGACATTAAAATTTGATGAAGGATTCTGTTTTATCAGATCAGTATGGATCGTTAGGCCAGTTTTCCATGCTGTGAGAGTATTATTATTGTGTTCATAATGCACCTCTTATAGAACACATGGTAGACAGTGAAGCCTCCATCTGTTATTGTGATTCTGTAAAGAGACATATTGCCTATGATACACAACATATGAGGCTGGAGATTAGTTCTGGTGATGTAAATGAATGAATCAGTAAGTGTTTGTGCATGTGAAAGAAGGAAGAACAGCATGAGTGAACGTGGGTCTATTTTTAATTACATTCCCAGATTCCAAGCTGTCTGCTTGAGTGGCTCTCTTGTCGCGGTACCTTGGCAAGAGTTTCTGTCCATGACTAGTGTTTCTTGAATCACACTGAATAGAGTGTAATAGCATTCCCATTTCATTCCGTGCATGCTCAAATATCTGGATGGAGAATTCATCATCCGTGCCACTTTGCGAAGTTGAGATGGAATACTCATTGGAAACTTTGTACTCATCATGGCTCTCAGTCACCAGTCTGCGCAGGTGATTAAGATATTTCTCGTCTGTTCACTTTGAAAGGTGTTCTTGTCCTCAAGTTGTTTTTTTCGTAAGAGAGTTTGTCTTGAATCGGCGAATTACTGTCTGGCTGATTAAAACACATTCATTAGATCTGAAGAGAACAAAACAGGCTGAAGTCATTTTCTATCAACATCTGCGGTACAGTTGTGGTACAGCTAATTGTCGGGTTAATGAGACAATCATGGTTCAGTCAGTGGATTATACAACGGATTATAATTATTATATAGCAAAGACTGGCTGTATGATAGCATCCTGGTTAGCACGTATGTCTCACAGCAAGAAGGTCCTGGGTTCGGTGTGGATGTTTCATTGTGATTTATGCAGGCTCTTGCCATGCATGCATGGGTTTCCTCCAGGTACTCCAGTTTCCACCCATTTAGTATGAGTGTGCGTTGCCCCGTAATGGTCTGATGAGCAGTTGCACTGGGACACGACCATTTGTAGATGTTTGAACACTTTTGCTACAGGCATGTGCCCAGCCTCCTATTCCTAGTAGAGCTGCGCGAAGTTCGTAGCCTATCTCAGCCGACACGAGGCAAAGATAGGGTACGCTGAACAGCTCACCAGTCCATCGCAGGGCCAACACACACACACACACACACACACACACACACACACACACACAAGCATTCACACACACTTTCACAGCCAGGGGTAATTGGAACAGCCAAATAGTTTGATGTGCATATCTTTTGGAGTGTGGGAGGAAACCAGAGTACCCAGAGGAAACCTACACATGCACATGGAAAACATGCAAAATCCACAGAGAAACACTTTCACCAAGCCCTGGACTTGAAGCCAGCACCTTCTTTGGCAGTCATGATAACTACTATGCCACCATGATGCCCCATCACAATGCTTCCAACACATCACCTTCAAAAACTCAATGTTCATTTCATACTGAATACATCCCACTCCTTGGCAGGTGCCACAGTCATGAGATAATCAATGTTTAATGCAATTAACTCACTTGTCGGTGCTCAAAATGGTTTTACTGTTATTGTTGATCTGTGTGAGCTTATATCTGTATGCAAACCACTACACCACTACACTCAATATTCAGTATCTACACAAGCGAAATAAACAGAGCTCTCTCCCTTCTATCATCTTTGTTATCAGCACAAAAACACTTTAACGAGTTAACACAGGGCTTTATGTAAAGATCCAAAGTGTGAGGTATAGACTGTATAAGTCAAGGTAAGACTCAGGGTCCAGAAGGGTGACCTCTTTTTTTTTAAAAGACCCTCTCTGCTTACACTCATCCTTAACAGTAGAATAAACATAGGGTCTGTCTTCCTTTCGGCTTTTTCCCTTTTACTCGGGAGTCGCCACAGCGAATCATCTGATTCGCACATTTGATTTGGCAGAGGTTTTTACGTCGGATGCCCTTCCTGTCACAACCCTTTAGCAAGGGACAGAAACACGCTGACGACTTTGCAGCCTACTCTTTACGAAAGTCAGAAATGGTTCTTTTACATGCCTCTCACCATAGACAGTGAGAGACATGGCCCGCCTTTGATAACCCAGTTAGCTGCACTGGGGGAGAATAAACATAGGGTATACCGGGGATTTAGTTCAGTTGGTAGAGTGTCCGCTTTGTCCTCCAGAAGGTTGGAGTTTGAATCTGTCTGCGTCATACCATAAGACATTAAAATTTGGCAGTTGTTGCTTCCTGCTTGGCGCTCAGCATCAAAGGATAGAACAACACAATAACTGGTGCTGCACAGTGGTGATAGGTGCCCAGAGCACAAAAAAAACCCCAAAATTTCATGTATCATCATTAACTGAACCCCACTAAGCCGCGCAATATAAATCTACTACATAACATAACATAGGGTTGTGGGGTGGGGGGGGGGGAGTGACTGTCTCATCAAAATTCATGGACATTTTTAACATCCATGCCACAACATAAGGCAATGCCCATGATCATAAAAACAGTCAGAAGTCACACTTGCATCCTGTTATTTGTAGATTTACTAAAAATGCTCCTCAACACCATGAACACATTTATAACAAGACAGTCCTGGGTTTGAATCTCAGCATCTGAGCTCAGGCGATTTTGTGTGAAGTTTGCCTGTTCTCCTCATGAATACATGGATTATCTCCAGGTACTCTGGTTTCCTTCTACAGTCAGGGGACCTACACATTAGACTAAATGACTGATCCAGATTGGCCCTAGATATGAGTGTGAGTATAAATGGTTGTGTGTGTGTGTGTGTGTGTGTGTGTGTGTGTGTGTGTTAGTTTCATATCTCATATCTTTCATAAACCAAATTTCCATTTGTATGATTACGACTTGTTTGATATGTACTACCTTTCATGATATTTAGGCTACTTAGGTCAAACAACACTGACATCGCCCCCTTTGGTAAGGTCAGGTAAAGGTAAGGTGATTTGATATTGCATAAAATTAAAACTGATGCAGTCGGTAAGCTGGAGGAAACCGGAGTACCTAGACAAAACCCATGCAAGCACTGGGAGAACATGTAAACTCCATACAGAATTGGTCTCACCAAGCACAGGAATCAAACCCAGGACCTTCTTGCTGTGAAGGAGAAATGTTAATTACTGTGTCACTGTTGGAACTGACTGACACTTTGCGGAAATCTTTTTGGGTAGCATGGTGGGGTAGTGGTTTTGGGTGGCACAGTGGCATAATGGTTAGCACATCCACATCACAGCAAGAAGATCCTGGTAGTGAGAGCATTTCTGTGTGGAGTTCACATGTTCTTGCATGTGTTTCCTCCAGGTACTCTGGTTTTCTTCCACAGACTTGAACATTAGGCCAATTGGCTGTTCCAAATGGTCCATGGTTGGGAATGTGAGCGTTGATGATTGTGTGTGTGTGTGCCCAAGGTGCTCAGCGTATAGCCCTCTTTCGGCTACAGTTGGCTGAGGTAGGCTTTAGCCTCCAGCAACCCTTATAGGGTTACGCAGTTTAGCAAAGGAATTAACGAAATCTTTGGCCAAATGGAAACTTACATATTTTTGCTTATGCTCTTTTGTCTGAAGTTAGCCTCGTTAGTGGAATCCGAAGCAATAACTGGAAACTATTCCCTCAAAATATGTTCTCATGTACCAGGAACCAGAACAAAAGAGGAAACTTCTCGTTTATATAGGTTTCATCGCTCACCAATCAGCTTTCCATAAATGTGGCCCCAAGTGCTTATACATGTCATTCTTTTGAATGATGAACTAGTAAGACAACAATGGTGTCTATAACTCGACCAAGCAGTTGTGAAGCTGGAGTAGTCATGTCTTTGAGATCAGAGGAAAGTCAGCTGGAAACTCCATCACGCTGCTGCTTTACAGACTGTTTGCGCTTCATTGTCTGCTGATCTCCAGTCTCACCACTCTTCGGTACCTGTGTTTTCTTTCTTTTTCCTTTCTTCTCCATAATGTTGATGTTTCCATAGCAACCAGAACACCGTCACTCAGCAAGAGCTGTGGCATGCATGTTGTCTTAGTGAACAGATTCTGTTATCAGTAACCTTTTACACAAATCCAAAAACTTTATAAATCTTTTATCACTGTTTTTCCTCACAGTTTGCCTAGTAGAGGGTGCAACGGCAACAGAGCAGAAGGCCAGCAGATCTGACACCTGCATCCATTGGAGGGATTTTTGAACACCATCTGTGACCCACCTGGCCCTTGAATCAGCAACCCTCCAAGTTTCAGGCTGGATTCCCAACCCACGAAACCACATCTGGGCCTCATCTGATCATCTGAATCACTGACACTTGTCCACACCCTTATTCCCAAGGTACAGCACATTCCAGCATATTGCTCTACAAAGTGAGTCTATAGACACAGAAAGCCAGAATGCTTGGATTATTATGATTATGGTGCTTGTCTTTTTCCATAATACAGTATATCATTACAGGACAATATAATACAGAGAGTGTAGATAAGTAAATTAATATTACAGACAGGTCCAGCCATCTACTCTCATATATTTTGGAGCCTGTTATTTGACAAGTGTAACCAAAGTCATTAGCACATGATAATACAGCTAAGGTGATGCAATGAAAAGACCTTGTGGAAGAAGAATTGCATTAAGGTCATCAGGGCCAGTTGCACCCAAGCCAGGTCTATGACTGGTGCATTTTTGTTCAAGTGCATCAGATCTGCTCTCTAATTAATGAACAGCATTTGGCATATTGAGCTATAAATGTAGATTTCTTGTGCTCTTTAAAGCTTTCTTAACAAAGACAATGGAATAGGATAGCTGCAGAAGAATCCCAATCCCAATAGTGTATATATATATATATAGCATGTCCCCCAGTGCAGCTAACTGGGTTATCAAACCCAGGGTTATCAAAGGCCAGCCATGTCTCTCATTGTCTGAAAAGGGAAAAAGCCAAAGGGAGAAGAAGATATATATACAGTATACTAGTATATATATATAGCATGTGGTAAGACTGATGAATATATAGTCTGAACTTTCTACCAGAGTGTTGGATGAGCCACATGGTACACAGCGCTCAATGCATTATTCACCAAAAAATCTGTGTCAAGCTGTCCTTGAGAATTGTTTTGCTGTGTGTGAACTAGCCGTCACACCGAGTGTGTCTCAATTATAAACCACAATATTGTTCCTCCAGTCTGTTAGAGGAACGATTTCGAGGAAAGAGAGACTGAGTCAACGCGGGAGAAAGACGTTAATGTAGCATTCAGAGAGTCTGGGCAAGAATGTTTGAAAGTGACAAATGCTAGTACAGCTTACACCAATTTATGGCTGCTCCTTTTTTGAACCCTGCACAAAGCAAATGCCCTCCAAAATGAATTGTTCATAAATAAAAGCCCGAGCCCAAAGCATACACAGATCCGCCATAACATTAACACCACCTGACTGGTCTGTGGCGAGGCAGCTCCATATACAGAAAGCTGCAATGTACTGTGAGTTCCAACACTTTGCAATCATTTACAGCAGTAACTGTTTCAACAGTTTGTGCTACGGTAGCTCATCGGGGAACCAGACCAGACATACTAGCCTTCATACCCCCACATGCACCAATGAGCCTTGGGCACCCATGACACTCATTGGTGGTCCTTTCTTAGATCAACTTTGGTAGGTACTTAGCCCAGCATACTAGGACCAACCCGACAAGACTTGTCATTTTGGTGATGAATAGATCCATTTTAACCATTAATATATGCCATCGTTCACTTGATAATTTGCCAAACCGCTCAATCCTCCTGGAGTTACTGGGTGGCTCTCAAGGCAGGGTACACCCGCAATAGCTCACCAATCCATCACAGGACCAGCACAGGCACACAACCATTGGGGGTGGGGTGGGGTGGGGGCATGGACAGACACATGACACAGTGGTGTAGTGGTTAGCACATCTACCTCAAAGCAAGAAGGTCCTGGGTTCAAGTGCTGGGTCTGGGAGATTCTGTGTGGAGTTTGTGTGTTCTCCTGGTGCTTGCATGGATTTCTTTTGGTTTCCTCTCACAGTCCAAATAGCCAGCCGGGTGTGTGTGTGTGTGTGTGTGTGTGAGACAGAGAGCAAGAGAGAGAGAGAGAGAGAGAGAGAGAGAGAGAGAGAATGAGTCCTGTGATGCTCTGTTTAGGGTGTATCCTGCCGTCGCCATGCACAACCCAGCCTCCCCACAACACTAGTAGGATTAAGTGAGGCAAGTGAGTGAGTGTGTGAGTGCATGTCTTTGCACTGTGGGAGGAAACCAGAGTACATAGAGGAAACCCACACAACCACCTGGATAACCAGCAAACTCCACATAGAAACGCCCTTGCTGAGCCCTGGACTTGAACCCAGTACCTTATTGCTGTGAGACACACATGCCAACTACTACACCATCATGCTGCCCCATCACAATGTGCTTCTAACACGTCAAGCTCAAGAACTCACTATTAACTTTCTATAGAATACATCCCACTCCTTGGCAGGTGCCACAGTAAAGAGATAATCAATGTTTAATGCAATGGACTCACTTGTCAGTGCTCAAGAAGTTTTTAATGTTGTCTGATCTGTGTGAGCTCATACTGTACTGTATATACAGTTGCACTTGAACAGCCAGGCAAAGGTTACTATATCCAGCTGGCTATGGGGGTCTTATCAGTCGTGTCCTGTTCAGTTCAGTTCATTTTCTGTAACCGCTTAATCCTAATTCGGGTCGCGGGGAGGCTGGCACCCATCCCAGCCAACTCCAGGCGAGGGCAGCGTACACTCTGGACAGCTCGCCAGGCCATCGCAGGGTGGAAACACGCCGACGGCTGTGCAGCCTGCTCTAATCGAAAGTCAGCAATGGTTCTTTTACATGAACCTCACATCATAGACAGTGAGAGACATGGCCGGCCTTTGATAACCCAGTTCGCTGCACTGGGGGGACAGTGACAACCTTGTGGAGAGTGGGACTTGAACCCTAACCTTTGGATCAGCAATCCAGCGCCCTATACCACTAGACCACCACTGCCCTGTGGTGTCCTGTATTAGATAAAAATACAGTAATTATTAATGTTACTTTTCTGCATCGTGCCAATCAGGTAGGGGACAGCACTATTGGTAGGTCGTGTGCATGAGAGAAGGATGTGGACCTCAAAATCAGGCAAAGTTGTGCAATCCAGGTCTGACCAGCCAGCAAACGGCGAAGAAAAAGCCAGCCAAAGGTGGCCAGCTTTGACTAAAGAGTTATTAACCACATGAAAAAAAAGGATTGCATCAGCATTTAAGCCACTTTCCTGGACTGTTAGTGTGTTTTCATGCGCTGGGTTAAAAAAATAAATGGGCCACACTGTGGTGTTTAGCTTTCCGTGGAATTTGACAAATGCAGTAGTAGCTACAGGAGTGTCAGATGGTACTCAAAGCATTCGATTCCTGACCCCACACACCCTTTCAAACGTCAAGGAAGCAACACAGACAAGCCCGTCAAAGTGTGCCATAAAAATGGAAAGCATTTTCCTTATTCTTCCACTGACTCAGGAATATCAGGCCGAATCCTTTCCGAAAGTTCTTAAACCTCTCCATTGTCCATTCTGTGTTTACTAATTGTGGATTATTTCTTGAGGACCGTTTTCATTAACGTTTCATTTAACTGTAAGCCTGGGAATCAACCCTGACTCATCTATTGTGTAATTTGTTTGGTCTTTTAATGGCGAACATGTTATATTCATTCATTCATTTCTCTCTTATTCCTGTTAGTGGTGGCATCGTGGCTAGCACATCCGCCTCATAGCAAGAAGGTTCTGGGCTTGGTGAGGGGGTTTCTGAGTGATGTTCGCATGCTTTCCCTGAACTTTTTCTCTTGTGGGTTTCTTGTAGGTACTCCAGTTTCTTCTCACAGTTCAAAGATATCCACATTGGGCTAATTTACCGTTCCAAATTGCCTCTAGATACGAGTGTAAATGAGTGTGTGTGCTGGCCTTGTGATGGTCCGGTGAGCTGTTCGAGGTGCATACCCCTTTTCGCCACTTTCAACCGACACAGGCTCTGTAGGATTAAGGTGAGTGAAGTCCGTTGGGCTTTTCACACCCGAGCCATACTGGCTCATCAGGCCGGTGCTTATCCCCGGCTTATCCCCCGCGTGAAGCAACTTTGAGTTCAACTCTTCCTGAATGGGATGCTAGTCCATCACAGGTTACCTTCCCAGTACATTTTTACTGGTACCCTTTAATACTGCTGGGTGAACAGAGGTACACTTGTGGTTGGGACCTTGCGCAGAGGCCTTAGCACAGTGGGGCTCTCACTGGGATTTGAACACACAACCTCCTGATCATGAGCGCAGCACGCTAACCACTATGCCACCGACCCCACTCTGTAGGATAAAGCAGTTCGGCAAATGAGTGAGTGAAGGTGAGTACGTAATCCTATTAGCGTCATCGTGAGGCTGGAGCCTCAGGTACACCCTAACTAGTTCACAAGTCCATCACAGGACATGCACATTAGGCTCTCTGGCTATTGTAAATTTGCATTTCTCAGGACCTGGAGGAAAAACATGTAAATACCAGTCAGAAACACCTTTGCCAAGCCCAGGACTAGAACGCAAGACCTTCCCGAGGTGTATGTGATAACCACTATACCACTATACGGCCTGACAGCAATGACTTGACTGTAAATTGCTCAGAGGATCAAATTACACCGAAAGGGTTTGATTCTTTATTAAAAGGTTCCTGCATCTTCTCAAAGGTCAAAGATTGCCTAAAAAACCAGACCCCTTTAATTTTCTTTAATTATAGGTTCAAATTGTCTGCTGTGTTTACTTACTGTGATGTAGTATGGCATCTGGTTCTACACACTACCTTTTCAGACACACTCATCTTTCATGAGAATTCGGATAGTACACGGAATGACGGTATGACATAACATCTGTTTCCAGAGTGTTTGTACCTCGTTAGGTGATTAATAACAAAACTGTAAAGGCTAGTTACAGAATCAGTGCAGTCGGGATGCAACTTATTACGTTATTGCCTTGCTACTTTTCCTCCATATTTCAAAACAGAATCCAGATCCTTGCCATATTTCACAATTCAATTTAATTCAATTCGGTTTTATTTGCATTGCATTTTTTACAACTGACATTGTCGCAAAGCAGCTTTACACAGTAAAAGTAGGAGTTTACAAAGTATTGTTAGGGGCATGACGGTGGACATAATTAGATTCAGAGTGGGCTGTAACTAGTGTCACATGGTATGACTCAGCTGTAAGGGGGTCTGGAAACTTCGAGATGGGCCCGGTTGCGCATGCGCCCTGGTGGCGGGTCAGGTGATTCAGAAACTTCGAGAAGGGAACTTTCTGGAACTTTTGGGGAGGTTATATTAAGGACCTGGTGCCGACTGGCTCCAGGCTCTTCCCGTCTCATGCAGCCTCTTCCAGTCTCTTTGGGTCTCTTCGGCGCGCACATCCTCAACGGAAACTCATCGCGGCGGCTCGTCTCATCCAAGACGGATCATGGAAACTTCACCAAAGTTTCGTCTTTCAGGACTTCATCGCCAAAGTCCATTGTCCAGGTTCACCCACAGCCAACGCGAGGATATTAATCATTTGTTTCCTTCAACTTGCGGGATTACAAGCCTTTTCCCGCCAGCGCGTGCACCGCTTCTAAATTTACCTTGTTGCGGGTGCTTGGTGACTATGTGGCCCTTTGTTTAATTTGTATTTTGTTTAGCTCTACCTCGTGGTCTGTCGTGCTTTACTGGTTTCACGGGGCAATTTACTTCTAAATTCCATACATAACAAAATTTGGGGCTCGTCCGATAGAATCCATTAGGCATACGTAACAAAATAAAAGAATTTAACTACAACTACAACACCTACACATTCTTAATGAGCATTGCCCGTGGCGACGGTGGAAGGAAAAACTCCCTCAGTAGATGCAAGGAGGAAACATTGAGAAGAACCAGGCCCAAAATTGAAACCCATCCTCATTTAGTTGAAACCATTCATTCATTCATTTTCCGCACCGTTTAATCCTAATTAGGGTCGCAGGGAGGCTGGTTCAAATCTCAGCCTACTCTGGGTGAGGGCAGAGTCCACCCTACACGGCTCGCCAGGCCATCGCTGGGCAAAAACACACTGACAGCTATGCAACTACTCTTTATGAAAGTCAGCAATGGTTCTTTTACATGCGTCTCACCATAGACAGTGAGAGGCATGGCCAGCCTTTGATAACCCAGTTAGCTACACCGGGGGACAGTGACGAACTGTTGACTGTGGGGCTTGAACCCCCAACCTTGGGATCAGTGATCTAGCACCTTTACCACCAGGCCACCACTCAGGCAAAAAAATTAATTCCCTAAATTTAAAGCCCGGTATGTTAATAACTAAAACAGTAAATATTATAATGCCAGCAGATCCGCAACTCGAATGTTTTCGCCCCATTCAGAAGACAGAACTGTGTGGTGTGCTTGATCCAGTGTCTACATTTTGGTTTAAACAAACACTATCAGAGGTGATCAACCCTGTATTAAATGGAATAAATTCTTCTGTTAGCACTGGTTATGTACCGAAATCCTTTGAACTATCACTTATCAAACCTCTGATAAAAAACCTCATCTTGACCCTTATCAGCTGTCCAACTACAGACCAATATCAAACCTTCATTTTATCTCTAAGATCTTAGAAAAAGCTGTAGCACAGCAGTTGTCTAAGATATGATGTCTCTGCATGATACAGAAAAAATTATTGTGATGTGTTACTGTCTGGTTGTTTTAATAGGAGCATAAACAGGGTCCAGTTAGTCCAGAATACAGCAGTGAGAGTCCTCACTAGAACCAGAAGACACGAGCATATCACCCCAACCTTATTTACACTGCACTGGCTCCCAGTTAAATTTCTAACCAAATATAAAATACTACATTTAAGCTATAAAGCACTTAACAGTCTCACACCACATTATCTCAGCAAATTTCTTGTCGTTTATGATCCGGCACGTCCCCTTCGATAAAAAGGTACAGGATGCTTAGTGCAACCTCGAATAATGAAGACTACTGCAGGGGCAGAGCTTTCTCTTTCAAAGTCCCACAGTTATGGAAGATTCTTCGAGTTAATGCTCGGGACTCGGACTTTAAGACGAGGCTGAAATCGTACTTGTTTAGTAAAGCATTTTGTTAATAACTTTTCATTAGGTAAAGGAGCAGATCTGGTGGTCTCAGGCATAGAGAGTTCTGGTAAACTGTGATGTTGGGATGCTGTCACTGCCCACTCTACATGCTCACCCAGGTCCGTTTGACAGTGGGGTGGCTGATTGCCCAGTGTCACATTGTGTCCTCATGTCTGTCTTCCTTCTGGCTCTCTCTCTTTTAGTTATGCTGCCATAGCCAGTCATGCCGGAGTCCCTGCTTGCACCCAGCAATAATAAAATCTTCCATTTCCATTACACTATGAATACATTTAAACCCCCCCCTCTCTCTCTCTCTCTCACTTTCACTCTCTCTCTCTGTTTATGTTGAGGTACACATTCTTCTTCTGGGATGCTGGTGATCCTGATCCTTCTGCTTCCTGAGTCCTGTAATCTGTCCTGGTGTGATGCTGGCTGGAGTCCTCATCTTGGAAGCCCCATCTTCTTGCTGATGAAGATCTAAATGGGCCCAGATGTGCACTAACAGACGGTGAACATGACTTTTTACTGCTGGTGATATTAAGTCTCTTCCCCACAATTATTTAGGACTTACAGTTGTCTAACCAACCAGACGACATTTTGGACTGTAACGAATTCCTCGTATATGGTTTGTATCTTTATGGTTTCACCCAAATGAGGATGGATTTCCCTTCTGGGCCTGGTTCCTCTCAAGGTTTCTTCCTCTCATCTGCTGAGGGAGCTTTTCCTTTCCACAGTCACCACATGCAACGCTCATTAGGGATATGTAGGGGTAATAGTAAATGTTTAAATTCTTTATACATTGTAAGCCCCGACTTTCACTGTTTTACTGTGTAAAGTTGCTTTGCGACAATGTCAATTGTAAAAAGTGCGAATTGACTTGAATTGAATTGGTCAGCATGTCGCAGGGCAGTGGTGGCCTAGTGGTATAGGGCACTGGATCACTGATCCAAAGGTTGGGGGTTTGAGTCCCACTCTCCACAAGGTTCTCACTGTCCCCTCCCCCAATTCAGCTCACTGGGTTATCAAAGGCCGGCCATGTCTCTCACTGTCCATGGTGTGAGGCTGTAAAAGAACCATTGCTGACTTTTGACAAGAGTAGCTGCAAAGCCGTCAGCATGTTTCCACCCTGCAATGGCCTTGGAAGCTGTCCAGGGTGTACTCTGCCTTCGCCCAGAGTGGGCTGGGATGGGCCAAAGCGGTTACAAAAAAATGAACTGAACTGGTCAGCACGTCCGCCTCACAGGAAGAATGTCCTGGGTTCGAGTTCTGCGCTTGCATTTCTGTGTGGAGTTTCTTCTCACTGTTCTTGTGTTGGCTTCTTGTCGATACTTCAGTTTCTGCCCATGGTCCAAAGGCATGCACATTGAGCTAACTGGTTATTCTAAATTGCCCCTAGGTGTGAATGTGAGCCGAGCCTAGGATGAGGCTCGAGTTATTCGGAAAATGAATGAGTGATGAGCACTTTGTACAAATTGGCCAAACAATATCAAAGTCATTTGTAGTGGGACATCGGATTGTGTCGTATACAGAAATTATATTTAATTTTAACATTTTTGAAATATCAATTAATTTATCTTAAAGGGGCGAAGTAACAAGTGAATATCCAATGTGTTTTATCTTCCATAATAGTTTATATTTGTTGAACACAAATGTTTCCCGGTGAAAGAAAAACCCAGCTCACAGGCTTAGTATTTCTCATTCACCTGTTTAATGTCTTGTTTTGGTTCTGCGTCTGCTTACAATAACAATAAGACTGTGTGATCAGAGGCTTTTAACTTGCACATGCATGGTAGAACCGCACTGATTCATAGAAAGTGGAAAAGACTGAGAACAAGTGTTAAGAAACAGAACAATGGATACAATCTCAAGAGAAGCTCTGCGATGGCCTGTTGAGCTGTCCAGGGTATACTTTGTCCTCGCAAGGAGTCGCTTGAGATGGGTGGCAGCCTTCCCGCAACCCTAATTAGGATTAAGTGGTTCGGAAAATGAATGAATGAATGAATGAATCTCAACAGAAAGAACAAAGATGGTGATACTTATTAATATCATGTTGCCCATTGCCAGTGTACAGGAGTAAACAAATGGTTTCAGAAAGGTTTCCCAAATGGTTTCACATTGTAGTTGATTCCATTTTGTTTCTAAGAGATAACTATTTTATTATTTTTCATCTTTCATTGTATTTCATTTTTATTTGCTACAACAGGGAACTGAATGGGAATCATTAAGTCATGATGACACACAAGGAATGTTAGGGAAATACAGAACGTGATGAGAGTGATGACGCTTTTACTAAGATAACATTTCTGGGATTAGTTCTGATAAAAAAAATAAAATAAAATCAGGCCAAATATTATTCATACCTGCAGGTGGAGGTAAAATTGTTTGTACAGTGATATCTCTACTCAAACATCCTGTAAGTTAATGAATCTTATGAGTTTTAAGCTCAAACTTAACTTTGAATTGAGTTGGAGCTTGAATAGAATTATTGTGCCAGTTTTATATTCAGATAAAAATAAAAGTGAAAACACAAGTTTCAGCAGTGCCAAGTACTTTGTTGCACTGGATTCTCCACATAGAAATCGGAGCCAAGAAAAACAGCACATAAGTAACTCCACTTCAAAGATGGCAACGCATGGTGGGATCCTGCGCAAACACCCTCGGCCAGAGCAGGCAGCACAGAACCCGGGCTCTGCACAGATTTGCATAAAAAATGTTCCAGTTGAGGTAGTCTCTTTAAAATTTCTCAGCCGCTCCTATTTTACAAGGTCCTTTAAAGTTTCCAGACAAAATTATTGCGGAGAAAAAAACCCCCGAAGTACCTATGGTTTCATTAGGGACTGACGAACGTGCCAACAATCAGGACGGCAGTTTCTTGTTATTGTCCCATTGAATGACTTGCCAGTCACCTCTGTGTCTGGCACTTTGTTCCGAGATGAATCCAGGCACGATTTCAGCAGGCTGCCATCTCACTTTGGGCAAAGCGCACTTGTTCTTTCATAAAATCACATGCTGCTTGTTAAAGACCTTTCATGTTAAGGTGCCTGGCACCTCACCTCATTGTAGATCTGTCATCTTCTTTTTTTTCCCTGCTATTGTAACAGCTTTGATTCACCCTTCACTTCAACAGAGTAAGCGTTGGCTTGTGGAGCGAATAGAGCTGTGAGGCTTCTGTGTGAAAGAGACTTGCTTTTTTTTTTTTTTTTTTTTTTTTTTTCTTGTAATAAATGATCTGTAATGATGCAATAAAATTAAAAGTCTTGGGGTTGATAACTCATCAACCGAGAATTAACCAGGTCTGTCTGCCATTTGAATGAAATGGCAGATAGACATTATTAATTCGTGGTTGACAAACTGTGGCCCAAATAAAGCTCAAAGGTGATATAACTTATCCAAAACACTAGAATAACAATTTAGCGACACCCCAGTTCATGGCAGCCCATAAGACTGAGTCTACTGAAAAATACTGAGAGGCAGCTCAAATAATACGAAAAGGAAGGATGACTACGCCTGTTTTGGATCTGATAAACCCTCATATCATCTGCGTTCCAAAGTCAATGTTGTGTCATGTTTGTAACAAAGTGAAGCAGGAAAGACTGACATTCAAGGAGCACACCCATGAGCGCAGTGATATCTCACTTTCTCTCATCCTTCCTATTAACCCAAGTTCTTTTAATATGCAGGATTTTTATGCCAGGGTGCTGGGTTCAGTCGTAGAAACAGGGTGAGGACATTAGACATCCAGGGGTCAACTGCGGTGGTTCGAGTATCTGATTAGGGTGCTTCCTGATCGCTTCCCTTTAGAGGTTTTCTGGACATATCTGACTGGGAGGTCCAGACAGACCCAAAACTCATTGGGGAGATTATATATCCTGTCTGCTCTACACCTTTTGATTCCCGAGGAGGAACTGGAAAGTGTTTTGATGAAAACTGGATTTCACTCAAGGATGATTGTGACTTTATGGACAGATTAAATAATTAATTTATTTGCCAAATAGCTTAATCCTTCCAGGAGAATCCTGCATAATTATATCTCAGTTGACTAAAGGCAAAAGCGGGGTCCAGTGGTACCCCAGTTTTCGAACGCTTTGGAGGTCAAACAAATCGGAATTCGAACAAAAAATACGGGATTTTTTTTTTTTTTTTTTTTTTTGTCTTGGAAGTCGAACAAAATTTGGAAGTCGAACTCGAAAAACGCGCGAGAAAAAAAACAAGTCCGAGAGCGATGAAAAGTGCACGACTTCTGGAAATCGGTCTCTTTTGACTCTACTCGACCACTGTATGCGTGTGGATGTGCTTGCTCCTGTTCTACAAAGTACAGTATACCGTGTTTTTTGTTTACTCGATTAGATTAGCGAATTAACATGTCTCCAAAGAAAACTACTGAAAAAAGGTCAGTTGTGCGGAAAACTGTTGCGTTTAAGAAAGAGCTGACAGCTAAGCATGAATCAGGCGTGCGTGTTACTGATCTTGCTCAGGAATGTGACACAGCTAAATCAACGATATGCGCGATCCTGAAGAACAAAAAGAGTGTTAAAGCCAGTGATGTGGCGAAAGGCTCAACGGTTATCAGCAAACACAGACCGCAAGTGCCGGAGGAGGTGGAAAAATTCCTGCTCGTATACATAAACGAGCAGCAGTTAGCGTGAGATAGTGTTAGCGAGGATGTGATCTGCTGCAAAGCTCGTGAAATCTACGATGATTTGGTGAAAAAAGACCCGAGCTTGAGGGGGTGGCACAAACCAGTGTCTCTCCCTCACGCCGGTCCCAAGCCCGGATAAATGCAGAGGGTTGCGTCAGGAAGGGCATCCGGCGTAAAACAAATGCCAAATAAAATATGCGAGTCACTACAAAGAATGTTATACCGGATCGGTCGAGGCCCAGGTTAACAACGACCTCCATCAGTGCTGTCAACCAACAGGGTGCTGGTGGAAATTGGACTAGTGTTGGTCGAAGACGTCGAAGAAGGAGAGGCGGGAGGCGTGTCCGTAGGCAGAGAGAGAAGAGGAAAGGCATGAGTCTAGGACTGAAAGTAGGGACTTTGAATGGTGGAACTACAAGACGGTGGTAAGGCCAGCGATGTTGTATGGTTTAGAAACAGTGGCCCTGGGGAAAAGACAGGAGGCAGAGCTGGAGGTAGCAGAGATGAAAATGTTGAGGTTCTCTTTGGGAGTAACGGATAGGATCAGAAATGAGTACATCAGAGGGACAGCACATGTAAGACGTTTTGGAGACAATGTCAGAGAGGCTATATTGAGATGGTTTGGACATGTGCAGAGGAGGGATAGTGAGTATATTGGTAGTAGGATGCTGAGGTTGGAACTACCAGGCAGAAGGCCTAGAGGAAGACCAAAGAGATGATTCATGGATGTAGTGAAGCAGGACATGAAGGTAGCTGGTATAAGAGAAGAAGATGCAAAGGATAGGGTGAGATGGAGGCAGATTGGGAACACTGTGGCAACCCCTGAAGGGAAAAGCTGAAAAGAAAAAGAAGAAGAAGACATTATTTGTCACGGGAAAAGCGGATTTGGAATTCGAACAAATAGGAACAAATTCGAACAAATGCTCCAGTCCATTGCAGGGCCAGAACACACATGCATTTATATTCGCAATCACAGCTAGGGGAAATTTGGGACAGCCATGTATCCTAATGTACATGTCTTTAGACTGCCGGAGGAAGACCAATTACCTGGAGGAAACTTATGCAAGCTTGCAAAGAACATGCAAATTCCTTCATCAGGCCCGGGACTCAAACCCAAGACCTTCTTGCTGTGAGGCAGATACGCTAACCACTACATCACCTGAAAGAATTGTATTATTGTCTTATTGTGGTATTTGGCAGACTGACTGTGTGGTAAAAGACAACAAAGAGGTGTTCTCCTGCTGAACGTGGTATGTGGAAAGCTGAAGCCATCATGCACTTGTCCTTTTGGCTCCTAATATAAGGCAGAACTAATTATCATGAGAGTTCTGCGGGTGATTAATGATATCGATTCAATTTTCCAATCCATGTTTTTCGGCCTGTTCTCAAATGTTTTCATCAGCATTGTCACGGCCAATTAGAATGATTGTTCACTGCTGGCATCAAAGGTTGACTCAGAGAATGGGAATGAATCTTACATTTGAACTTGCATACTTGGAAGGACTGAAAAACAAGTTTGAAGCCTTTATTACCTCCTTTTGTCTGTAATCAGATGGGAGGTGACGGAAATGTCTGCTATTCAAACTATGTCTTAACAGCAGCTTGTTCAAAGGAGAAAAGCTTGTTACTAACAATGATAACAAGGAAGTTGGATCTCCGGGACCCAGAGGATGAAGTCAGTATATAAAAAGTGTGCATAGATATCAGACTAGTAAAAAAGGTCATAGTAAAACTGCAAAACCGATAACATAAACCCAGAAGGAAATGGAACAAAACATTGTGTGTGTGTAGAGTAACAAAAATAAAATG
Source organism: Plotosus lineatus (assembly GCA_024760905.1). Taxonomy (NCBI): domain Eukaryota; kingdom Metazoa; phylum Chordata; class Actinopteri; order Siluriformes; family Plotosidae; genus Plotosus; species Plotosus lineatus. Next base: position 15,746,972 of record CM045750.1, read on the forward strand.
GCATCCTACCTTAAATATCAGATATACAAAGTGTTAAGGTCAGTATTGATGCATCAGGTAGGAAGGATTGTGGGACGGCACCGTAGTGTAGTGGTTAGCATGTCTACCTCACAACAGGAAGGTCCGAGTAGTGACTCCTAGGCTTGGAAGGTCATTTCTATGTGGCGTTTGTTTTTCCTCTGGTGCTTCTCTGGGTTTTATCCATATAGTACTCCAGTTTCCTCCTACAGTCCAAAGACATGCACACTAGGTGCTCCCAATTGGCCAATTCCTAATTGGTGGTTCCCAGTAATGTCTAGATGTGTGTGTGTGTGTGTGTGTGTGTGTGTGTGTGTGTGTGTGTGTGTGTGTGTGTTGCTGACCAGCAGTGGTCTGGCAAGCTATTCAAGTTGTACCCCAGCTTTGCCCACTGTTGGCTCAGATAGACTCCAGCCTCACCATAACCCTAACAGGATAACGCGATGAGCAAATGAGTGACTCAGTGAATGAGTCTGAGAATGGTGGCACAGTGGTGTAGTGGTTAACACTTCAGCCTCAGAGCAAGAAGGTCTTGGATTCGAGTCCTTGGCTGAACGAGGCTTCTTTGTGGTATTCATGGTCTTCATGTACACCAGTTTCCTCCCACAGTCTAAAGATACGCACATTAGGCTAATTGGTTGTTACAAATTGCTCCTAGATGTGAATAGTTTTGTTGGTGTGTGCATGTGTGTGTGTGTGTGTGTGTGTGTGTGTGTGTGTGTGTGTGTGTGTGTGTGTGTGTGTGTGTGTGTGTGTGTTGTCCTGCTACGGATTGGTGAACTTCTCAGGGTGTACCCTGCCTTTGCCCAGTGTTGGATGAGTTCTGCTCCAACCTCCACACAACCCTAGTTGTAGGAGTAGATGGTTCTGCAGATGAATGAATGACTGTCTCCTGGGTCAAAATGGAAAAGAAAATTGTCTAATTTATATTCTGATTTTATTTCTAAATCATTCTATATGCTAAAACCTGTTCTCCGTTTTATAGAACTCTGCTGAATAAGAGTCACCGACCGGAAACTGTAACAGGCAAAAAATTTTCAAACCATTCACCCAGATTGTTTTTATTATTATTATTATTATTATTATTATTATTATTATTATTATGGTGCCTCACTTTACGAAAGTCTCACCAAATGAAAAATGCAGGTTACGAAACGCATTTTCCTAAAATTTTTGTCTCTGTATACGAAACAAGTTCACATTACGAAATTGCCATCTTAAAAATTAAAACGCGCCATTCAAACATTCAAACAATGCACGGGCTGCTCTCCCATCAATAACGTTCAAACATCCCGCCCCGCTGGCCTCCCATTCGCTAATAACTGAGCTGTCGTTCATGTCGCCTTCACTCGAGCGCCATCTTGGACAGGTCCACCTGACGCCATCTTGGACAGGGATCCCATCGGCTAGGAGGAATGACGCAGCTCCCTCCCATTGCCTATTGTAGAGCTGAATCTACCATGATGCTTTTCGTGTAAAGGACAGAGTTACTGTTGTTTTATGCTTTATTTCTCGACTCAGGCTTTTAACCTTCCATAAACATTTGTAAGATTATAACTCTGCTAAGAAGACATGGTCAACACACACGCGCGCACACACAGACACACACACACACACACACACACACACACACACACACACACACACACACGCACACTCGCGTCTGATTTCCTTCCGATGTGAGTGAGAAGAAGAAACGGGCTCCAGTGATATCGCAAAGGAAAATGGCCAAATCCATCTACCGTCGGTACGATATTGAAGCAGAAGGAGGTCTTAAAAGATATGCTTTTATAATTTTTAAAGGGTTTAGGGGGTAGTATTGGGACCCTTGGAACGAATCATGCATTTTACATGTAAACTGCGGTTCAATTTACGAAAAATGCAGGTTACGAAAAAGGCTCTGGAACGGATTAATTTCGTAAAATGAGGTACCACTGTATTATTTTTTTAATTGGTTCACGGATGTACAGCCTATTATTTTGTCCCTTTGGAAAAGATCTTGTAGCCCATACATTAAAGCAATTAGTTCTTTACAGATACAACCATGATGGTGAAACATGCGGAAGATGGGATCGAATGTTCTGCAAGAGTAAATGTGATGTATATGGGTGTCGGGGGTTTACATGCCAAATTTGGAAGATTCTGGAAACTTTCAACATCAAGTACCCGTTTTAGTCTCCTATGTATGTCCAAACAGACTAACACAGTTTTATCGATTCTGTAATGACATTTGTGTTCATTTCATCTCCACAGGGTGCTCCACCCTAACTAGAACCAGATGAGATGTACCATGTCATACTTGGAGGAGAACCAATTACACATGACAAAACTGGGTGGGTATTTCTCTATTTCTGATAAAATTGGGAGAGAAAACCAAGAAAGGGACGTTTAGGATTTTTTTTTTTTTCTTCAGTATGTGGTCTGGAGCACAGCTGGTTTTTGGATTGAAACCACTCTCGGCTAGTTATGGAGTGCTAGGCAGTACGAAGGCCTGACTCCTGTGAGATCCATTTCATACTTTTGGGGGTTATCATCGAATACGGGAGGAGGGCCACACACACACCCACACATATCCGTATGTATGTGGAGAAACCCAGAACTGCAAACGAGTCCAGAGAGCCTATTTTTATCACAGTGGAAACGTCTTGTTTTTAATCACAGAATGAATATTCGAATAAAAAACCAGAATGTTATAATACTTTATATATTACTTCATCGTCAAGGAGATAAACTTATCTGTGTTGTTCATACCTCTACCACCGTTACCAAGTAGATTTTTCAACTGAACGCCAACCGAACTATATTTCAATAACATCTCATGCACAACCAAAATAATCACTCACTCACTTGCTCATTAAACCACTTCATCCCGTGTAGGGTTGTGGAGAGGCTGGAGCCTGTCTCAGCCGACTTGGGGCAAAGGTGGGGTACACCTTGAACAACTTGCCTGTATATTCCAATATAGCCAATTTACACACACAACCATTCACATTCATGCTCACACCCAGGGACAACTTGAAATAATCGAGTAGCTTAATGGGCATGTCTTTGGTCTGTAGAAGGAAACCAGAGTACCTGGAGGAAACCCTCAAGCACAGTGAGAGCGTCCAAACAGAAGTGCCTTGATGAGCCTGGGACTAGAACCCACCATCTTCTTGCTGCAAGGCGGACATTCTATCTTCAACAACATCTTGGACATAAAAGAATGAATGGAAAAAGAAAAGAAAACAGAGAAAAAAGGAATAAAGTCAAATTATGTATCAGAAAGCGGGTGCCTTTGGTCATAATTTTATATTTTTTTATGACTATGTATCAGATAAAAGTTGTGTTTGCTTGATTAATCTGACGTACAGTCGGCACATTCAGTTCAGGTATGTATATCGGTGTCCATTTCCTGCTCATAAACTAAATGTATGGCCTCATTTTCACATGGATAGCATAGTGGCATCATCGTTACCATGTCTGCCTCACAGCAAGAAGCTTCTGGGTTCAAATCCCAGGCTGGAGAATTCGAGGAAGAGTTTGCATGCTCTTCCTATGCTGGTTTGGGTTTCTTTGGGGTACTCCAGTTTCCTCCTATAATACAAAGACTTGCACATTTGGCTAATTGACTTCCAAACTTCCCATAGTGTGTGTGTGTGTGTTTCCCTGCGATTGGTCTGGTGAGCTATTCAGAGGGCACCCCAATTTTGCCCAGTGTTGACTGAAATAGGAACTAACCTTCCCACGACCCTCGTATAATGAAGCGTTTCAACAATAAATTTCGGGTACTGCTGGAATGTGTAATGCAGTTCAGTTAATGTGTAAATACTGTATTTGCTTCAAGTGGCACCAGAACTTCAGTTCGGTGGTCAGAGGTGCACTTTGAGTGTGTTTCACCGTTATCTATATTATTATCGTCAGATATAGTACATTTTTTACTCTCTTAGATAATGTTAATTTTAGCAACATCCACCGAGGTGGAGGCACATTGTTGTTTTAGAATGCACTACATGGGCACCTAAACAAATAAATAAATAAATAAATAACCTAACTAAAACAAGGGCTATACAGTACAAGCAGATACAAGTGGCTGAAATAAGCTTCCTTTGCTGGGTGGTGGGGCTCTCCCTTAGAAATAAAAGCAAATAGGGTGAGAAGCTCCGCCATCCGAGGGAAGGACGGAGTAGAACCAACTGCTCCTTCGTACTGAAAGGAACCAGTTGAGATGGCCCTGGCAACTGGTTAGAATGCCTCCCAAACACCTCCCTGGTGTGGTGGTGTGATGTCCTCCCTGGAAGAGCTGGAGGAAGTGGCTGGGGAGAGGGGCGTCTGGAACTCATTGCTTAGGCTGCTGCTCCACGACACGACCCTGGATGAAGTGGATGAAGATGAAGATAAAGAAAACAAGGGACAGTGGTGGCCAGGTGGTAGGGTGTGGAATTACTGATCTCAAAGTCAAGGGTTCAAGCCCCACTATCAATTTTATATTTTTTCGATAAAATTTAGCACTGACTCTGATTTCTTTCATTTCTGTCATTTATGGCACCCTGCAATGGCTGTCCACGGTGTACCTCACCCAGAGTCGGCTGAGATGGACACCAGCCTCCCCGCGACCCTAATCAGGATGAAGCAGTTCAGGAAATTCATGAATGATTTCTACATGTGCTCCTGAATTATTCATTCAAAGACCCTGCGCATCGTAACCGTGCCGCTACTGATGACCTCACTCTCTTACTAGTCAGTTAGAACTCAACTGCATGTAGTGCTCTCGTTGAAGTAACCAATCCTGTGTTACTTTTCCCCAGTGAATGTGTATCAAAGTCTGAAGAATCATAAAATAAAACAACATGGTCGACCACGAGCCTGTTTTCCTGTTTCCTCTGCAGGCCTAATTGGGTATGGTAATGCCTGAGCGGGGGTGGGGGGGGGGTATCTAAACCTGAGCACATGGGTTTTCCTATGTAATGCAATCATGTCTTCTTTTTTCTTCATATTCAATGTACTGTACACAAAATCAACAGGTAAAACCTGACAAGTTATTATTACCAGACTGGCTGTGATCTACTAAGTCAATGAGTGCAATGGCGTGTTTTAGCAGAATTACAGTTCAGTAGGTTAAATACGATATGGATACTTGAATAATCTGGCTTGGCAAAGGTGTTTTCAGATGCTAATTAAATATTTGGGAATAAACTACAACGATATTTAAGGAAAACAGACTAAAATAAGATTATTTATATTTACAGTATTGTACAAGGATCACTGATTATCACTGATTCTAAGGTTGGGGGTTCAACCCCCACTCTCCACGGGTTCTCACTGTGCAGCTAACTGGGTTATCAACTCTTTATTAAGAAATGGTCACTCAACAATGTCCATTGAAGAACATAAATTAACAATTTTTCAAATTAAACAGAAGATACGAACAATAATGCATGTTTCAATGGAGGAAAAAAAAACTTAGAACACACCGACATTTTACAATTTAAAATAGCTATAATTACACACAGGTGTATCAGATCAGGTGGACATGATCAGAACTTTGTTCCCCAGCATTGTGAAGAAGGCATGGCCTATGTAACATCCATTTCACTGGTTCACGGCATGCAATGATGGTGGCGGAAAGGCGCGGAACGCAGTCTACAGAAGAGCTTCAGCAATTTTGCATGGAAAATGGGTGCAAATCCTACGGAAAAGTGGGAATTCTTACACTCTGGGAATGTTCACAGCATGTGCAGAACAGGTACGCCAAAGTACGCCAAAATGACCCCACGGAACACTTACAGAATTTTTTTTTCCACGAACGTACTTTTGAACATGTTCAAAAGCACGTTCACGGAATATTTTTCCTTGCCGGAAGCATACGGAAGTGGAGGAAGACTTGCGGAATAACTATGGAATGACACGGAATGACACGGTAGATGAGGGAATAGATGCGGAACGTTTGCGGATGACACCATTTTTGCTTCTATAAGTCTGCCATGCTCCAGTGAAATGGGGGTATAAAGCTCAGACATTGGGTTTGGTGTGCACCTGTCTGTTGAAGTGAGATTGAGTAAACAGGGTGAGATCCAAAGAGCTGTCCGAGGCCATCAGAAAGAAGATTGTGTTACGGATTGAACTTTCAGCCAGATCCAGAAATTGCAGGAGATGATGAACAGTTCAACAGAAAAGGTTCACTAACTCACAGGAGGTGCCGCAGATTAAAAAAATAAATAAATAAATAAACAGTGACAAACACTAGAGGCGCCGACAAAAATAAAACAGTAACAAACACTGGAGACGATGAAGAAAATAAATAGTATCAAACACTGGAGACTGTGGCTGGGAAGGCTGGCTACCCACAGCATGATAACGAAGAGCAAGTAGAGGACACTAGGAAGCGACCAAGTGAAATTGAAACAAAGGTGAAGGTGCAGCAGGTCTTTATAGTGGGTCACTGAGGAGTGGGATCAGGTGTGCACTGCTGCAATCAGCCAGAGGTAGGTCAGCCACGCCCCTCAGCCACAGTCTGCATTGTTGGAGAGAAAACAGGGTTAGAGTAATGCGGGGAAAAAACCAAAATGAATCCTCAATAAACACACACCATAACAGTGTGGTTGCTTATGAGGCTGGAAAGGGATTTAAAAAGATATTAAAAGAATTCAGACCTTCCACCATCCAAACATTTTATAATTGAAGGGCATTCAAAACAACTGCTACCATGCATAGACCTGGCCATCAAAGTAAGTTCTAAAAAAAGTCATCAAAAGTACTAAAACAACGATATGGTCTTCTGGAATAATGTTCTTTGGACAAATGAGTCTACTGTAAATTGACTTCTTTGGACACCAGAACAGAAGACATGTTTGGCTGAAACCAAATACAACATTCCTGGGAAATACCCCCCCCCCCCCCCCAACCCCGACGGACGTATATGTGTATATAATATCAATAAATACATATTGAATGCTATAAATGCTTATAATAACAATTAAACATTCACAAATAATGCATAAGATGTAAATAAAATATAAATGCACACACATACAGACTCGCATGCGCACATACTCAGATGCGCACCTCACATAAAAATGTAAGTAGTTTTGTTTTTTGTTTGGGGATATTTTTTCCTAATTGGCCTTGTTTTGTGGCATTTTCCTTAATTTTTCCCCCATTTTTCCCTTAATTTCCTTTTTTTTTTTCGATGAATATTTTTGAAAAACCTGCGATGCACTGAAGTTGCAGAAACTGAAGCATGAAGTAGTGAGAGATCACTATATATATGTGTGTGTGTGTGTGTGTGTGTGTGTGTGCGTAAGAAAATATAAGTGAAACAGACAGAAATCAGATTTTTATCGTTTATTTTTACATTTTGAAGCATTATTTTGATTAAGCCATATCCATGTAGTATAATTATTTCAAATCCCCAAATAGCCAGCCAATCAGGTTGCATCATTCCTGTGTATCATTATTATTATTGTTTCCCCAGTCCTTGTTGAAGAGACTCAGTAGTTTTAGAAAGCTTGACAGAGACACAGTTTCTCTCGATTTACCGATGATTTCTCTCATCTTGCTTTCTCTGTTCCAATGCACTACATGTTGTGGATAATGTTGACCTCATTCTATATGAATTTCAGGAGTATTAAAGATACGGCCTTAGCTTGAGTTCTGCAGCAAGTCCAAACTGTTGCATTATAGCACAGCTTTCTATAAATGCTTATTTTAAAGAAGGGGGAGGGGAGACAGAGAGAGAGAGAGAGAGAGAGAGAGAGAGAGCAAGAGAATGAATCCATTCTAAGGTCAACTTGTTTAACTTTATGCTTCCCACAGACCACAGAAAGTGCTAGACCACACTCATCAAGATTCAAGACTTCAGCATATGAATCAAAGCTGCTAACACACCTGTTTTTCATTCTTGCCAGAAATACTATGAATATATTTTTTGCCCTGAAATCTCTTTAAGGTTGGAACAGCATCATTTCCACTGATGGTTTCAGGGAGAAAAAAACTGCCATAGTGTTGTTATAGTTGCGGTTTTGTCTTCACCACAAGTCCAGCCACCAGCTAATCCCTTCTGAAAGCCCACTTGCAATAAAGTGCAACCACAGTTTTAACACGAAGCAACCAACATTTCTCTATTTGAAGAGTTCCTGCAGTGGTTTTCATTACAAACCTAAACTACAGTTGCATATACAGCTGTAGTATTTAATGTATATGACTATATGTCATAATTAACTGCATACATTACTTCCATCTCTGTTTTAAAGCTCAATATAAAATGAATGGAGCAACATTTTAAGTAGTGATTAGCAAGTCTGCCTCACAGCAAGAAGGCCTGGGTTCGATTCCCAGCCTGGGTGATTCTATGTGGGCTTTGCATGTTCTCTCCGTGCTTGGGTGAGTTTTTCATCATGTACTCCGGTTTCCTCTCACAGTCCAAAAACATGCAGATGTGAGTATGAGTGCGAATGGTTGTGTGAGTGTTGGACCTGCGATTGCCTGGCGAGCTGTTCAGGGTGTACCTTGCGCTTACCGGGAGTCTACTGAGATGGGCAGCAGCCTCCCTGTGACCCTAATTAGGATTAAATGGTTCAGAAAATGAATGAATGACGGTTTGAAAAACCTGTGGATGTTTTATCAGAGCAGTCAACATAGTAACCGACTAAAATTGTCATTGCTTCTAAAATTAATATTCATTATTCATTTATTTTACGAATCATTTAATACTACTAGGGTCCAATTGAGGCTCGAGTCTTTGCTGACTCTTTGCAAATCTATGGTACACCCTGAACAGCTTGACTGTCTATCACAGGTCCAACACACATGCAATTATTCACACTCACACCACAGGGCAATCAAGAATATCCAAGTAGTCTATCATGCATGTTTTTGGTTGTACTCATAGTAAACCCAGACACGTATGGTTTGGCAGCAGCGATCTGTGACCAAAAGTCCAGCTAATTGGCCAAGCTGTCACACAAAGAAGGGATGATGGCATTTGCTAATCTCCCTGTCACTTACATTGGCCACCATCCAATTAGCTGGGCATCTGTGAGCTCATTTATACAAGAGGCTGATAGTGCCTCCAGGTATGCTGGGTTTCTGCTGCATGTGCATCCACAGTGGTTCATAAAGATGCAGGTTTCAGTGTCGAGTGTTGGCTGGAAGGGGTATTTAATTAATACTGTAGGAGGACACCCACATATGTATGGTGAGAACATGAAGAGAGAACAGGAGAGACACACTCTCACCCCAACCTGGGACTCAAGCCGTGAGCCTTCTGTCATGAGGCAGGTGCACTAACCACTATCCCACCATGCTGCCCTGCATCTAAAACGAGAAATATTTTCCATGGGTTCAGATCAGCCGTATTAATTCTCACTCCACATGCAAATCAGTGAGCCCCATAAACTGATGACCTCTGGCCAGATCACCGGTTGCCCTTTCTTGGAGCACCTTTGGTGGGTACTTACCACAGCATAGCAGTAACAACATCTGCAATTTCAGAGATCAATAGACCAAGTCGTTCAGTCATCAAAATCTGGTCAATGTCAAAATCAGTCAGACTCTGATGTTTTGCTCATTTTTCCTGCTCCTAACACATCAACTTCAGGAACTGACTCCACTGGAACAAGATAATCAATATTACTGACCTCACCTGTCAGTGCTCTTTATGCTTTTATTTATGTTATGACTGATTGCTGTGTACGTTAACTAGTGTTCTCTGATCTCTTGTGTTTGAAGCCTTGTATATGGACAGTGAAATGCATTGGTATTACAATAAATATGGCGGTGTCACATTAATGGCTGAACAGGAGCTAACAATGACTAGAAACAGAGGAGCTTGCAGTGCACACAATTAAATCTGAACAAGATTGTGGAAAGAAAAACATTGCATCAATTCAATCTGGCGCTTTAGCGCCCCCTGTATGCGCCACAAAGACATCAAGCATCACTCATGCTCATTTGAGGGTATGGTAAACTTCATTCCACTTCTCCACCATTCCTCCACCACCAGTCTGTCTGTCAGTCCTGGCATAGATTCGACATGTGTGATCACTGTGTTAGCGTCACAAAAGTCGAGCATCAGATATACAGAGCCCCTGAGACCAATTCACTTTCACAGGCAACGTCCGCTCCCCAGTGCGTCACATGCTCCATGCAGACACTTTCTTTTCCTTCCCTACTTAAGTTTTTTTTATTTTTTTTATTTCTCCTCCTTACGATTGCTTTAACCTTTGGAGATTTTTCACAATCGTTCCTTTTCCCTTCTTTTTTCTTTTCTTTTTTTCCCATCCACTTTTCCCCGCCCTCTTGCTGCAGTTATTATTATGCTGTACTTGTTTTGTTTTTTGCTGTTTCTCTTTGGCGATTTCTATAGCAACAGTGCGCTTCCAAGGAACAATGAAAGCCTTGGGGATTAAGAAGCGTGAACAGTCATGACTTTTCATGAATAGGTAGGAGACAGAGAGGCACTGAATAGGATCCGCAGATGTGATGGGAATGGCAGAATTTCGATCATTTGGAGAAACAAAAAGACAAAAAAAAAAAAAAGACATTTTGATGGAAGGACAAAAGATCAAGACAATTTTGTCTCGTCTCCACCAGGCATGAGATCATCTCATGCAGCATTGCTTCACTTTGTTGCTCTTTATAATTTTCACAAAACTAAAAAGAAATGCTGTTATGCAATAAGACCCAATTATATTCAACATAATCAAAGCATTCCAACCATTACTGACATCTGTGCATTCGGAGCTTTCCTTTTCCAAACCTATTCTGTCTCTAAGTCCAAGAGTTCATTTCACCTAATTTCAGCTCTAACTCTTAATTCAGAGCAAATATCATGCTTCACAATGTTTTGGCAGCGACACTTCAAGCATTAACAAACCAATAAAGAATGCACTAAAGATGGGTTGTTTTCTTTATCACAGAAAAGAGTTTTGGTGGAATGGTGGCATAGTCATTGACACGTCCATTTCACATTAAGAAGGTCCTGGGTTTAAGTCCTGGACTTGGCAAGAGTATCTTTGTGTTAAGTTTGCATGTTCTTTCCCTGTGTTTGCGTGTTGTCCCCTCAAGGTACTCCTGTTTTGTTTCATGGACCTTAGGCTAATTGGATGTTTCAAATTGCCCCAAAGTGACAGTATTAAATGGTTGTGTGCCTTCACTCAATGTTGGCTGAGATAGGCTCTAGCTTCACGAAAAGGATTAAGCAGTTCTGCAGATGAGTACGTTGGTGTGCTTGTGCTGCCCCATGATGGATTGGTGAACTGTTGAAGGTGTATTCCACCTTCACTCTGAAAAAAAGGAGAAAATCCTCCAGACTTCACATGACCCATGTTGAATAAAGGTAAAGGTGGATCTGTTGGGATTTTAACACCTGACCTTGGTGTCTCACAGGCCAGTGCTTTTTCCCAGTTTCTGTAGTGGGAAGCTACCAGGAGTCCAACTCCTCCTGGATGGATGGGATGCGAGTCCATTGCAGATTATCTTCCCAGTATTTTTTACTGGTACCCATTTATACTGCTGGGTGGACAGAGGCACACTTGTGGTTAGGGGGTCTTAGCACAGTGGGGGGTCTAACTGGGATTCAAACCCACAACCTCCTGATCATGAGCACAGCACTCTAACCACTATTCCACCGGCCCCAAAGTAGAAGAAAGGGGGTAAGTAATTTGGGGGTAGCATGATGGCAGAGGGTTTGCGTGCCTGCCCCATAGCAAGAAGTTCTGGCTTCAAGTTCCAGGCTCAGACATTTTTTTGTGTAAAGTTTCTTCCTTTGCATGTGTTGTTTTCCTCTGGGTACTTTGGTTTCCTCTCACTGTTTGGTTTCCTCACACTGTTCTTACAGGCTTAAATTGAAGCAGTATGAGAGTTCACTACAGACCTCTGTGCTTAAGACATCCTTTCTGAAATAGAAGGCATGGTATCTACGGCATTCAGGGGCAGTGGTGGTCTAGTGGTATAGGGTGCAGGATCGCTGATCTCAAGGTTGGGGGTTCGAGTCCCACTTTCCACAAGGTTGTCAACACCCCCCCACACCCGCCACTCCCCCGCCCCCCACTCCCCCCACCCCACCCCCCGTGTAGAAAACTGGGTTATCAAGGCCGGCCATGTCTCTCACTGTCTATGATGAGAGGATCCTGTAGAAGAACCATTGCTGACCTTTGACAAGAGTAGCTGCAAAGCCGTCAGCGTGTTTCTAATCGGGAGTCTGAGTCCCCTGAGGCAGTTCGTTCACATTTAATTCAGTTCAATTACTGAGTTTGGACATTTCTGTGAGAAGTTTGCATGTTCTCCTGATGCTTGCATGGGTTTCCTCTGAGTACTCCAATTTTCTCCTATAATCCGAAGACTTGCACGTTAGGCTAATTGACTGTTCTATATCGGCCGTGAATCTGAGCGTGAAAGATTTGGTGTGTTTCCCTGCAATGGTCTGGTGAGCTGTTCAGGGTGTACAGCTCATTCCTGCCTACTCTGGGTGAAGGTGAAGTACACGCTGAACATCTGGCCAGACCATCACAGGGAAACACACACACACACACACACACAATCATTCACAAACACACCAATGGGCAGTTGAGCATATCAAATTAGCCTAATGTTCATGTATTTGGAATGTGATAAGAAACTCGGGTACCTGGAAGCAAACCCATGCATTAACATACAAACTCCACACAGATTGGCTGTGCCAAACTTCGGACCTTTTTGCTGTAAAGCAGGTGTGCTCACCACTACACCACCAACCTGCCCTCCTTTTAGCTCCCACCCACAAAATGGCTCAGGAACTACTAGTATAGGAATGGGTCCTTCGGTCACACTTTAGTTTCCAGACATTAACTCATTATGTGCTGAAGCTGGGGCTTTCAAACCTGGTATTCTGGCTCACTACTATTAGTGCTTGGATGAGTTTGTGTGTGAGTGACCTTGACCAACTTTCCAGGGTCACAGAGGCAGAACCGCATATGAGGTTTGTGGGCATCGACTTGTTACGTACTGAAGCTGGACCTTTTAAACTTGTTCTATATTGGTATTTTATGCATTGGCCCTTCTGGTGGAAGCATCTGAACCTCTGTAGTCTATTTTTTTAATTTAATTTTTAGTTAAAATCTCTCAATCTCTCTTAATCTTTTCATTCTCATGGCATTAACTTTACATTCTGTTTATTTGTGGTTTGATTTTTTTTTTTTTTTCACTGAAATTGATTTTTCTCTGGAGAAACAGAAATGGCTCGGACACCAAAAGCCCTCAAAGTAATCCTGAGAGATTTGAGCTTCGCTTACTGTGAAATTTGAATTGTGCAGTGTATCGTTATTGTGACATGCTCATTGTAGACTAGTGGTAAAGGTTGAAAAGAATCCACCAGACAGTTTATTCTATGTTTCAATTTAATGCAAAAAAAAAAAAAAAAAAAAGGGTTTTGGATCACTCTCATCAACGCATCTGGATGCAACGCTGGTATTCCTGCTTCACTGCCGACCTTGTTTCTCCCATTTATATGGCTAATGTTTAAAGTTGTGCTGAATAGCCCGGATTACTGCACACTGAGAATCAGATTTTCCTCCAGGTTTGTACGATGAGTCAATTTCTGCTATATCAGATACAGAGGTGCATGTAAGAGTATTGCTTCCATATGTGTTCTTTCAATCAAGCGCTCAAGAATTACGCTTCTTTTATTCTTTTTTTGTTTTTTTTAAGCATCTCAAATTTAGACCTGAGTAGATTTTTAAATTTTTTTTCATAAATTGTCATTAATTCAGAAAAAAAAAAAAGTTGAATGCAACACGCTTCCATAGAGCTGCGTCTCATTCATTCATTTATTCATTTTCAGAACCGCTTAACCATAATTAAGGTCACGGGGAAGCTGGAGAATAAATTTTTATAGAGATAGAAGCTTCTGAACTTGTTAAATTGGATTTCCCATGTTAAATTTGAATTGCCAGCAGATGCACAATCTGGATCAGATCTGAATGAAGTTTGGTCAGTTTGGAACCTACAGAGCAAATTTCATTCAAATCAGACATGTTTCGACAGAGATCACTCCAGCCCTCCCCCCACCAATTTCAAGAGTTAGGAATTTTTTTATTTTGAGTATTTTTGTGATGTCATCAGCCTGTGGATTCTTGGCAAAATTTCATGGGAGCATCCGCAGCTAATCACCTACATATCGTAAAAATTTCAAATTGATCCGTCAAAAACTGTGGACAAGAAGTTGCTAATAAACAAATAAACTCACAGTGACGAACAAGTAGCCTCCTTGTACAGCTTAATATTTGGCAGAAACCCAACATACAGTATATCTTTAACCAGGTTACATTTCCTATTACTTTAGTCGCAAAACTACAAGAAAATGATGACTTGGGCTGACTGCATACTATAGAGAGCAGAAGGTTTCCGAATTCGATGTGCATGTACTGTCATAGAATGCTTGAGTGGTTGCACAGTGATTTCACATTATAGCAAGAATAATCTGGATTTGAATCACAAAGCCATTTACAGATTTCATTGTGTAGTTTGCATATCCTCCCATAAGTGTGTGGGTTTCCTCCAGGTTCACAGGTTTCCTCCTACAGACCCAAAACATGCAGTTATTAGCTTAACTGGCTACTCTAAATAGCCTATATGTGTGAATATGAATGGGTGGCAATAGTGGCCTGGTGGTATAGGACGCTGGATGGCTGATCCTAAGGTTGGGGGTTCGAGTCCTACTCTCCACAAGGTTGTCACTCCCCCCCTGGACAGCCGGCCATGTCCATGGCCCAGCCGGCCATGTCTCTCACTGTCTATGGTGTGAGGCATGTAAAAGAACCATTTCTGACTTCCGTAAAGAGTAGGCTGCAAAGCCGTCAGCGTGTTTCTGTCCCTTGCTAAAGGGTTGTGTCAGGAAGGGCATCCAACGTAAAAACCTATACGAAATCAAACGTTCGAATCAATCGCTGTGGCGACCCCTAATAAAGGGAAAAAAGCTGAAAGGAATTCACTCAGGTGTGAAGATGAATGGATGTTCATTTCTATGTTAACCCTGTGATAGATTTCCAGGATATGCATGGCCTCTCACCTGAGGTCAACTGGGATTGGTTATATATATGTTACTTATTGGTTGTTTTCAATATTTTATTTTGAAGGCCTGAGGCTATTTTATTCAGAATTATTTTTGAAAGATCAAGTTTTCATAGTTCGCCTCATTTGAGTATGTCAGTCAGATTTGTTTATTATCTTGGCTAGTTCAGACTTTATCTCCATGAGGTCAGCCTTTATGAATGCTGATGTGAATGCACTTAGGCGTTGCTATGCTTGAAATGTTAAAAGGTACTGTATTTGTTTTTATCTTCATTATTCAGTTAATTAAATTTACTAATATTTTTAGGAGAATAATCCTTATTACTAATATGGGCAGTCGAGTTTAATGGTTAGAGAAGTGAGCTTGGGATATAAAGGTCACTGGTTCAATTCTCTAATCAGCAGGAAACATATGTGGTGGTGGTGGTGGTGGTGGTGGTGGTGGTGGTGAGCTGTATATTCACTTTCTCTACCTTCACTGCTGAAGTGCCCTTGAGCAAGGCACCTAATACATTACCCCCATTTCACTGGAGCACGGCATGCAATGATCGTAGCAGAAAGGCACGGAACGCAGTCTACGGAAGAGCTTCGGCATCTTTACACAGAAAATGGGTGAAAATCATCCGGAAAAGTGGAAATTCTTATACGCCCATTTCACTGGACGACTGCATGCAAGGATCGTGCAGCGGAAAGGCCCAGAACGCAGTCTACGGAAGAGCTTCGGCATTTTTACACAGAAAATGAGTGAAAATCCTACGGAAAAGTGGAAATTCTTACACTCTTGGAATGTTCACAGCATGTGCGGAACAGGTACGCCAAAGTACGTCAAAGTGACCCCACGGAAAACCCACGGATTTTTTTTCCGTGAAGGTGCTTTTGAACATGTTCAAAAGCACATTCACGGAATATTTTGGCCTGCCGGAAGCATACGGAAGTGAAGGAAGACTTTTGAGGAATAACTACGGAATCATATGGAATTACACGGAAGATGAGGGAATAATTGCGGAACATTTGCGGATAACAACATTTTTGCTCCCGTAAGTCCGCCGTGCTCCAGTGAAATGGGGGTATTAACCCCCAACCTCTCTCCAAGTGCTCCCAATGTGTGGCAGCCCACTGCTCCAAGTGTATGTTCGTGTGTGTGTGTGTGTGTGTGTGTGTGTGTGTGTGTGTGCGCGCTCACTTTGGATGAGTTAATACAGAGACTATAATTTCCCTTTCGGGATTTAAAGAGTACAAAACTATATAAAAATAAAAATCCTGGCTGGCATAGTGCTTAGCATATCCTGTACACAGTAGGAACTTCCTGCTTTGAGTCCCAGGTTGGGTGATGGCATGGCATAGGTACTCCGGATTCCTCCGTAGGTGTGAGTGGGAGTGTGAATGGTTGTGTTTACTGCCCCTATGATGGCCTGGTGAGCTGTTCATAATGTAACCTTTCTTTGCCCAGTGTCGCTAAGATAGGCTTCAGCCTTCTCTTTAGCCTAATAGGATTAAATGATCAGGCAAATGAGTGAGTAGATGAGTGAGTGAGAGAGTAATCCTTATCCTTGGTTTCAAAGGTCAAACCCAAACAGGATTAGTAGTAATCTTGATTGAACTTTATTCAGCTTTAGCTGGATGTGTGCACAGGAGTCCTTGAATCATATGGCCCAACCCTAAACTACTTCTGATTTACTTTAGTTTGTACATGCTTTGTTTTTTTGTTTATTTGTATTTTAAACATTAGGGGTATAAGGTGGCTGTAGTCTCCTGCCGCCGACTCTGGATAAAGGTGGAGTACACCCTGAACGGCTCGCTAGCATAGCTGGATTTGTTAAATTTCATCACTGAGAATGTTTGCTCACATATATCGGTAGATACGAGAATCAACACCTGAGAATGCTTCCTTATGTGTGGAACGTCCTCCACCTTGAGAGAAAAGTAAAACTACAGCAGCGATACCGACATAAACTTCTCTGCCAGTATTGTATCTGACTGCAGGTCAGTGAGTTCTCGCTGAACATCACGGGGTACATTATGCACACTGCAGGTAAAGGGAGAGGAAATCATGTGCATTTCACCCTCACATCTTCTCAAGTCTCCAGATCGCCTTGAAAACACCATGCAGTGCTTCCAACATGGATGAGTACCTGCACAGGTGATCAGATGAAGGTGTGACTTTTCTCAGAACTCTGATACGTCTTTGACTTCCTTTGACTGAACTCTTGAATTTGTTCTTTCAAGTCCCAGAATCTTTTCAGCACTTTGCCCAGGCTGAACCATCTCACCGTTGTGTGGAAGCCTATGTCATGATGTTCAATCTGATGCTCCTCCATGAGTTCAAGTTGATATTTTAATCATAACATGGCTGTTTCAGCACTGAATTCCACAGTTGGTAGAGCGTCTGCTTTATCCTCCGGAAGGTCGGAGTTCAAATCCGGCCGCGTCATACCACAAGATGTTAAAATTTGGCAGTTGTTGCTTCCAGCATCAAAGGCTAGAACAACACAGTAACTGGTGCTGCACAGTGGTGACAGGCACCCAGAGCACAAAAACCAAATTTCATGTATGTAATGTACTTTGACAATAAAGAGTTATCATCGTTAACTGAACACTCCCCTGTGTGCTTTGAGCATAATATTCAGTATGGATAAAGCGCAATATAAATCCACTACATAACATAATTTCATTCCCAGGTTAATTTCATCACTTTACTTTGCATCCGTTTTTAAAGTACATTGTTTGTCCCGGTTAGATTTGGACAGCCATCCATTGTAACACCTACCAGCCTGTCCAGAGATGCGTTTATCTGAATGAACCAATTACTCCCTGTCGTTGTCTCTTTCACTGACTTCATGCCACCAGCTCCTCAATGATCCTAAAGTTTTAAGTTAAAATCTTAAGTTGAAGTCCTTAAAGTTTTTTTTTACTTGAACAAAGATGAGCCACTATGTTGTTGTGTTGTGGACACCACAGCACTCATCTAACACCAAAGAGGAAAAAAAAAAAAAAAAGGCGTCTACTTTATTTTGTAGCTGAAGCTCCAGATTTCCTACGATGTCCTCAACCCATCTCATCACTGTTCGTCTGGAGAGGGACACGTTCCCGAATGCTTCTTTTTCTCGGAGCATATTAGCACTGCAGATTTCACTCAACACTCTTTGATGAATTTCCCCTTCAGAAAATGACTTACTGCTTTTAGTAATTTTGTAGGATATCACAAAGCTGGTCTTGGTCACTGCATCTCTGGATGTATGAAGTTTGGTTTAAAAAAAAAAAAAAAAAAAAAGCCTTGTTGCTGCTGCAGCTTGCAGCTTTACAGCTTAGTGAGCAAAGCTTCAGATGTCCGTGCCCGTTCTACATCGATCATGTTCTTATATTTCGCTGCTTGTTTGTTCTCATAATGTCAGTTCAAATTATAGTTCTTAAACAGAGCAATCTGCACAAACTCAACACACCGCTTTTCCTCTGATGTCAGTAAATAAATACCTAGAAGTCCACATTTTTATCATGAGTGGAGAATTTTGTGGGCTAACATTTGTAAACTTGCAAACAAAGCTAATGGTGTGCGCACACGCGGATTTTTATACACACACGCGTATGCACATATACATAGGTTGACTACTAAGTACAGGGATCCCTCACTACTTCGTGCTTCAGTTTCTGCAGCTTCAGTGCATCATGGGTTTTTCAAATATATTAATTGAAAAATAAAAAAATAATAATGAAATTAAGGAAAAAGGCACAAAACAAGGCCAATTATGCAAAATAATCTCCCCCCCCAAAAAAACCCCAAAACCCCCCAACAAAACTACTTACATTTTTATGTGAGGTGTGCATCTGTGCGTGCGCGCGAGTCTGTATGTGTAGGTATTTATATTTTATTTACAGCTTATGCATTACTTTTGAATGTTTAATTGTTATTATAAGCATTTATAGCGTTGAATATGTATTTACTGATATTATATACACATATACATGTACATATACGTCAGTCAGTGGGGTCGATCCTACTTCGCGGAAATCGGCGGACGCAAGGGGGTCTCGGTCTCCATTAACTGCTGAAAGTGAGGGATCCCTGTATTTATACTATGTATACATGTATACATACAAGTGTAAGCTACACATGTATGTGCATGTGTGGTTATGCACATATGTGAACATGTGGCTACACACATATGAATGCACGCTGGTCAGGGGAAACCAACGGACCAGATGCGGCCTGGGGGTCGTACATTGCCAATGTCTGATTTAAAATGCCAGTTGACCTAATTTACATATCTTTGGAGTGTAAGAAGTAAGCAGAGTAGAGGAAACCCACACAAACATGCAAAGAACATGCATAGAACTCCATACAAAATTGTACTCAATCGAAGAAATGGGGTCAAGCCTGGGACCTACTTGAATATATTTGTATATATTAACCAAAACCATGACACCAAAGAAAAATAAAACACTGAATTTGAAAGTAAATTTCCTAAACTTAATTTATTTATATTGAGTAGCCAGCGTTTCCTAGTCCCGGGTTAAGGTAATGTAGAGGCTGTTCAGCTCACAGGCTTTGTATCTCTTACTCACCTGTCTTTACATCTTGTTTTGTTTCTGTGTAGATTTTCAGTAAAAAATAATAAGATGGCATAGCCAGAAAAATGATTTTGCACATACACAACTCAGCAGTGCAACATCGATTCATAGAAAGTGGAAAAGTGGCAAGCCTTCCAAACTCTTCTGTTACACATGAACATACAGCTGTGTTCAAAATAACAGCAGTCAGACATCACTAACCTGATCAATCATTGTTTTTAGTAGAAATAATATTTCTTCATGGCAAAATCAGGTGTAGTAGAGTAATACAATCCAACAGACCCAACAGTCATGACCTGCATGCTGCCCGATTCTGTGTAATTGAATCACTTATTGGAAGGGGCGTGTTCAAAATAATAGCAGTGTGGAGTTCAATTAGTGATGTCATTCATTCTGCAAACAAACAGGTGCCCATTATTGTCTTTATCTAAGGAAGGAAAGCAGCACTTTTTACATGCTGGTTATAGAACATTCCTCTCTGAAATTCTGAAGAAAATGGGTCTTTCCAGACATTCTTCAGGAGAACTGCGTACCTTGATTAAAATGTATGCGACAGTACAATGAAGACAGTGAAGCCTGGTGGTGCAAGCATCATACTACGGTGCCAGGCCTATTTATGCATACCAGGGATTGAGGATCAGTTTGAATACATCAGAATAGTTGAAGAGGTCATGCGGCCTTGTGCTGAAGAGGAAATGCTTTTGAAATGGGTTCCAACAAGACAACGACCCCAAACACACCAGTAAACTGGGCAACATCTTGATTCCAGAGCAACAAGATTGACATTCTGGAGTGGCGGCCCAATCCCCGGACCTTCATCCAATAGAAAACTTGTGGGTTGGCATAAAAAAAATGCAGTTTCCAAGACAAAACCAAGAAATACAGAGGAACTGTGGAATGTAGTCCAATCGTGCTGGGCTGGAGCACCTGCTCACAGGTGCCGGAAGTTGGTTGACTCCATGCAATACAGATGTGCAGCAGTTCTCAGTCGACTGAGATGGGCGCCAACTTCACCGCGACTCTAATTAGAATTAAGCGGTTCAGAAAATGGATGAACGAATGAATCAAAGTATTTCTTTTCAAATCTGCTAAAATCCTTTTGATAATTTGCATTAGCTAATTTATAAACACTGCCATTTCACTGTCACACGTGGAAAATTATGAAAATATGACATGAATCCCAAGCTTATATAAGGTAAGTTAATATTAAAAAAAGAAAAAGTATACCAATCTTGAACAAATCAGATATAAACTAGTGAACTGCTCAATAGAATAAAAATCTACACGTAATACAAGCTTCCCTTTATATGTAACAGACAAAGATTGGCTCATTTACATGAATCAATTGTATCGCCCACCCTTATTCGTATGCAAATTTATTATGGAATACTGTATAAACGAATCATGTGTGACTTGTTCAGGACAGTATGCTCCACTCCTCCAATAAGCTTTTAATAACAGTAATCCATTTAATATAAAAAAGACAGAGCCTACACAAGGTGTGCCAGCTTTCATTAAGTCCGGGTTTAATTTTCCTTTGAAGAAAAATAGGTATGAATTAAAAAGAAAAAACTAGCATAGCACATTTTACCTCTCTCTCTCTCTCTCTCTCTCTCTGACACACGCACACACACACACACACACGCACGTAAATAGTGAGCATGCACACACACACACACACACACACACACATACACACACACGTAAATAGTGAGCACGCACGCGCACACACACACACACACACACACACACACACACACATGGGGCACTTCCTGCCACACACATTATTGGTGCCCGGAGAGCAGTTGGGGGGTTCGGTGCCTTGCTCACAGGCACTTTAATCATGATGGTAGAGGAAGGAAAGGTGCAGCTCACTCTCCCACCGTCACACACTTTTGACTATTTGTGTAGCCCAGGGGTCACCAACATGGTGCTTGCAGGCACCAGGTCGCCCGCAATGACAACATGAGTAGCCGGCGGTCCTGTTCACTGCTATTTTTAGAACAGACCCACGGCTCCACAGCGCCACTCTCCATTGAGTTGCATGTCATGGTTTGTTGTGCTTTGCTGGTTTCACGGGGCAATTTCCATCTTCTAAATTCCATACGTAATACTGCACTGATGTGTTTAATGACAGTTCTTTGCTCTGACCTCAAGATTGCAATATTTACTCTGACACTGGTGTACAGGAGTAAACAAATGGTTTCAGAAAGACATTGTTGCTGCATGCTACTGAAAATGTGCGATCCCCTTTTGTCCTGCTATGGCATCACCCATCTTACAGTAAACCTGTTTATCATCTCCTGCCATTTGACCATTGGATCCATGGGTAATGATACGCATCTGAAATTGGAAATCTAATTAAATGCTAATAGCAGGGACGCGATCTGTAGTCAACAATATAACCTTTAGATGAGGTTTTTCATGCTCAGTTTACAGTAATTTGTAAGGTAAAAACAAACACACATTTGATTGTGTTTAACAGCCTAGTGAAAGTGAAAACCCTCACCAGTAAAATAAAAAGATGAAAAGATTATAATGACTTTCTCGTGGCTGTGCTACTAATACTCACGTGAGCATTGCAGCACATTCATGTTTAATTTGTTCTGTCTACTCTGTTTTCTTTGAATGATTTAGGGCCTTTGGGTATGGGCTGAAATTTCAAACACAAGTTCCTTTTTTATTTGACAAGTTCAAAGTTAACTTTCAAGTCAGATATACTTTATATAAATACCATCACATTTCCATGGCAACCTAACAGTAACACTGCATATTTTCCCAATTATCAGTCTATGTATTTTTATTATATCGAGTCCAAAAGAAAAATATTTCTAACAAGCCTGGCAGTTGCATCATAGAGTCCTTTTACATCAACAGTTTAAAAAATTAGCTTTCTCTCATCTTCTGCTTCGTTCCAATTCCAGTGTGCTGTATGTTCATTTTTACCATCAAAATCCACTAAAATCAATCCCTGATGGAAATATTGGATTGTACATCAGAAAACTATCATGACCTGAACTCACTGCCAGGAAAACTCCAGCTTATCATTCATCGTGATTTCATTTTACAGTGGTGTTAGAGCAGTGATATTCAATTTCCATTTTTTATACAGAGCTTTTTTACAATAGACGTTGTCACAAAGCAGGTTTACAGAAATCTGGAAATAGATCTAGATTACATCCTAAAAAGCAAGCCAGAGATAGTCAGAGAGAGAGTAGCAAGGAGATGACATCAGGAAGAACCCTGAGAGGAACCAGACTCAAAAAAGAAACTCATCCACTTCTGGTTGACAATCTGCAGATTGTACTGTAAGGATGATGTGATATATGATATGAAATTATATGATATATAGCAGATGGTTACACGTGAGGCACAGAAGAAACATTATCTCAAATAAACTTACAGATGGTCTTTACATGGCTCTTTATTTGGACCCATTTGCAAATGTAATATTCAAGATCAAAAATTTTAAAACATTTCCCTGCAATTGTATGTACAACTTCGTAATTGTTGAAAGCATCGGCCAAAATAATCGTAAAGACAATTTCAGTATACTGTATTACAAACCATCACAGTGGGGCCGGTGGCATAGTGGTTAGGGTGCTGCACTCATGATTGGGAGGTTGTGAGTTCAAATCCCACTGAGACCCCCACTGTGCTAAGTAAGACCCCTGGGCATGGTCTTAACCACAAGTGTGCCTCTGTTCACCCGGCAGTATAAATGGGTACCAGTAAAAATATACTGGGAAGGTAACCTGTGATGGACTGGTGTCCCATCCAGGAGGAGTTGTACTCCTAGTCACTTCACGCTATAGAAACTGGGGATAAGCATCGGTCCGATGAGCCACTATGGCTCGGGTGTAAAAACCCAACGGACTTTACCTTTTTTACAAACCGCCGCTGCTTTTTTTTTTTTTTACTTTATTCATACTAAAATTGCCAATTTTCCGGCATGAAAGTCAGACATTCAGTAAACATCGCATAAGTCAGATTCACATGGACCAGCAAATTTTCTCCGACTTAGAGAAAATCCGCCTTATGCGTAAGTTGGATTTTCTCCGACTTACATGTAAATTGGAAGCAATCTGACTTAGACGTACAAGTCACAGAAAAACCGAGTTGTGTGACATTGGTAAAGAATTCAGAACTGCCGAAAGCTAAGGTCAGGATTCATGAAGCACACACTGGGCTGTGTATGTGCTCTTAGGGCCCTTTAACACTACCTGTACAGTCGGCCCCCTTCTTACGAAATTAATCCGTTCCAGAGCCTTTTTCATAACCTGGAGTTTTCATAAGTAGATTTACATTTTACATGTAAAACATGTGATTCGTTCCAAGGCTCCCAAGACTACCCCATAAACCCTTTAAAAATGATAAAAGTACACCAATTTGGTAAAATAAAATTATTTATTAAATCATTTAAACATTTTATTAACATATTAAACCAATTTCTTAATTAAATCATTATTAAATATTTTTATTCATTTTTACATTCATTATTAAACATTTGTGGCACGCTCTGTAGCGCTCCATGGCACGCTCCGCCAAATGCGGGCGGTGTCACAGCCGACGCCAGAGATTTTGAGACGGGGCGCAGCTCATCCAGATCTCCGATCCCTCAAGCAAACAAGTAAATGTTGAGTCCGGACCTCCGTTCTGTCTAGCAGGTAAGTGCACTTTGATTACTTGTTTAGTACTCAACAGTCACCTATTTGCTAGACGATCAGAGGTCCGGATGTGCTGCGTTTTGCCTACATTCGGCAGAGCGCACCACATTTATAAAACATTTACTGAATTAAACAACTTAAAAAATGAAAAAGAAGCTGCAATGAGCACTTTCAAAAAACTCACAAACTAACAGTACAACTCTCCATTACACGTGTGACAAACAAGCATTATAGGTAGAGTACTATGGAGATTCAGCTCCCTCCTGGCAAATGGGAGGCCAATGGGAAGCCAGCGGGGTGGGATTTTGGGAGACAGCCAATGAGAGAGCAACTCGCGCATTGTTTGAATGTTTGAATGGTGCGTTTTAATGTTTGAATGACGCATTTGGTGCTTTTCGTAAGAAGAACTTGTTTCATATACAGAGGAAAAAAAATTTAGGAAAATGTTTTTAGTATACTGGATTTTTCATATTCTGGAGTTATTCAAAAAGACGGCGGCAACAAAGATGCCCACACCGACTTGCTGCCTCTCACCATAAGCAAATCCAGAATGAAATAAGGTCCAGCCCCTCTCCAGATGGGTTCCAGAGCCTAAGCTATGCATCAAGGTAAGTCCCCTTTTCAGGCTGGGCCCGGTCGGGCTCCATAGGCAGAAGCCCGACCACCAGGCTCTCATCTTCACACCCCTCCCCCAGGCCTGTCTCCAAAGGGGACCCCAGTGACCCGTGTTTGGGCAAAGGAAACGTGTCCTTTTTTTCTTTTTTAATACATAGAGGTCTTCTGAACCACACTTACTCTGGACCTTCACCTAGAACCTACTTGCCTTGGGTGACCCTACCAGTATAATGCCCTCGACAACATAGCTCCTTTTAGGGCACACAGTTCCCTTCACCATGATAAGGTAGCGATTCAAGGAGGGGTCTGTTATATTTCAACACAAAAAAGTCATCTTTTTAATGAGCTGGGGCTCTGAAAGTAAAGTCTGTCAAGATCCATATATTTGATACCTGGGTATATATGATGTACATACCAGCAAATATCTCTACTTGATTTTAGTAAATTGGAAAAGCATTGGTTGCACTCGAAAGATTTGTCCTAAAAAAAAAATCCATAAAAACACAGGTGAAATGTCTGTCAAAGCAAATACATGTCACGTTCATTTATAAATTGATTCACACATTAGTGGAAAAAACCCTGAAGCCAAGACTGAGTCTCATGAATATTTATTACTTCTGGATGTGCTCAGTGGACACTTTTCCAATTTCCTTGATTTTAGCCACAGGTGAAGTGACGTGTCCGTCAATGTCACGGGACATTAATTTAAAGTGGCTTTAGAATTTATTTTGTGGATAATATTATCTTTCTTTTAATGAACATTGTTGTTTTCCTTAGAGGCCTTACTTTGTAAATTGAGAAGAATTTTGATTGTTTTATTGTTTTAAAACTTTTAATGAATATCCGTAGAACGTACAAAAGTCCAAATAATGAGCCTATCTCGTCAGCAATGAGTAAAAGAGGAGTACACCCTAAACAGCTTACCAGACCATTGCAGGGCAACACAACAATGTTATCCTATGATGGTCTGATAAGTTAAACTCCACACAGAAACTCCCTTGCAGAGCCCAGAACTCAAACCCAGAACCTTCTTGCTGTGCGGTGGATGTGCCAGTAATTACTTCACCATGATGCCCGCAGGATAATCTATTTCTCATAACTTTTTGATTCTAGCGCTCATATTAGATGTTGTCATTTATACATATAATTATTAACTGTAGTAACAGTTTCATCAAAAATATGACACCCTGCACAGGTCAACCATCTATTGCAGGACTAACACAGATAAGCAAATATTCACACCTACAGCTTAGAGTAGCCAGTTGACCAACTATGCATGTCTTTGGGAGGAAACTGGATTATCTAGAAAAGACCCATTCAACCAAGGGCTTTGGGTGAAAGCAGTCCAGCACAAGGCCAACATGCACACAAACCATTCACACTTACACTTATTTAAACATAGGGGCAATTTCTAATGTGCATATCTTATAACCAGAGTACCCAGAGGAAACTCATGCATACACAAAGAGAACATGCAAATTCTATACATAAACACACTCACCGACCCTGAAACTTGAATCCACAACCTGCTTTTTTCATAAACAATAGTGATCCCAAAAATCAATATGGTGGCCTTTTAGGAAAATCCACAGGATACCAGGAAAATTCCAGAATACCGTTTCCCCGTATATATATATAATGTGGAAACTATGAGCGAGATGAATGCCATTGAGGGGCATTGCCGACCCAAAAAATGAAACATGTTCATTAATTCTTTCACGCACTCTTTTGCGTACCTTTCTGTGAACTATAAGGAAACTGTGAGGAAACAGTGAGGGCATGTGTAAATGCCCACCACGTCACGGGTAATCAATGCCGCGCAACGTTACAGCTGCATCCTCAATGGTGCTCTTGTGTCCTCCATGGTGTTCACTGCTCAATGTTTCCTGTTATACACTATGCGTTGTGCAACATTAACTGTTGGCGGACCAGGGAGTGAGTTGTGGACAGAACTGTGTTTCTCACTGTTTCCTCAAAGGTGATCACAGTCTACTCTAAGCTGCTCACCTTTAAGTTTGGGTGAGCACTCAAACCACTGTATTCCTCAACACCACGCACAAACGGTTAACCAATCAGTCATAATGGCCAAACTGCTGCCTCCTGGTCAAGCATTCCCTCACCAACACTGTTCTGGCTTTTTCTTCTTTGATCAAGTTGATTTGCTGGTAGTATCAGGTGTGGATTCTAGCTGCTTACATATATCAATGTCATAGTCTTCGATTAGTAGTAATGCAGCAGCACCTGAAAGAAACACACTTTGTTGATTTAATGCCATTTTCTCCACATCTCTAGAGTTCATCATCTTGACAACTACAAGAATTAATGGTGGATGAATCCAGCTACCCAATATATATATATATATATATATATATATATATATATATATATATATATATATATATATATATAATGCAGCCATGAGGCGGGGGCACTAACCAGTGTCTCTCCCCCTTATGCTGGTCCCAAGCCTGGATAAATGCAAAGGGTTGCGACAGGAAGGGCATCATATACAGGGAGACACAGCGTAAGGCAAAGGTAGCAGTGTCAAAGGCCAAACAGAGGGCATATGATGACTTGTATGATAGGTTGAACAGTAAGGAGGGAGAAAATGATCTATACAGGTTAGCACAGCAGAGAAATAGAGATGGGAAAGACGTACAGCAAGTTAGAGTAATAAAGGACAGAGAGGGAAATGTATTGACTGATGACAGAAGTGTGCTGGGAAGATGGAAAGAGTACTTTGAAGAGCTGATGAATGAGGAAAATGAGAGAGAAAAAAGAGTAGAAGGGGTGACCGTTGAGGAGCAGGAAGTAGCAAAGATTAGTAATGGAGAAGTGAGGAGGGCATTGAAGAGGATGAAGGGTGGAAAGGCAGTTGGCCCTGATGACATACCAGTTGAGGTATGGAAGTGTCTAGGGGAGGTAGCAGTAGATTTCCTGACAAGAATATTCAACAAGGTCTTAGAAAGTGAGCAGATGCCAGAGGAATGGAGGAGAAGTGTGCTTGTGCCCATTTTTAAGAACAAGGGAGATGTACAGAGTTGTGGCAACTACAGAGGGATAAAGTTGATGAGCCATACAATGAAGCTATGGGAAAGTGGAAGCAAGACTAAGGGCAGAGGTCAGCATTTGTGAACAACAGTTTGGTTTCATGCCAAGAAAGAGCACCACAGATGCAGTGTTTGCTTTGAGGATGTTAATAGAGAAGTACAGAGAAGGTCAGAAGGAGCTGCATTGTGCCTTTGTGGATCTGGAGAAAGCATATGACAGGGTGCCAAGAGAAGAACTGTGGTATTGTATGAGGAAGTCTGGAGTGACAGAGAAGTATGTTAGAGTGGTGCAGGACATGTATGAGAGATGTAAGACAGTGGTGAGGTGTGCTGTCGGTGTGACAGAAGAGTTCAAGGTGGAGGTGGGACTGCATCAAGGGTCAGCTCTCAGCCCCTTCTTGTTTGCTATGGTGATGGACAGGCTAACAGACGAGGTTAGACAAGAATCTCCATGGACTATGATGTTTGCAGATGACATCGTGATCTGTTGTGAGAGTTAGTAAGACAGAATACATGTGTGTGAACGACAAGGACCCAAGAGGAACGGTGAGGTTACAGGGGGCAGAGATAAAGAAGGTGGAGGATTTTAAGTACTTAGGCTCAACAATCCAGAGCAATGGAATGGAGAGTGTGGAAAAGAGGTGAAGAAGCGCGTGCAGGCAGGTTGGAATGGATGGAGAAAAGTGTCCGGTGTGATGTGTGATAGGAGAGTATCGGCAAGAATGAAGGGAAAAGTGTACAAGACGGTGATGAGGCCAGCAATGTTGTATGGTTTAGAGACAGTGGCCCTGGGGAAAAGACAGGAGTCAGAGTTGGAGGTAGCAGAGATGAAAATGTTGAGGTTCTCTTTGGGAGTAACGAGGATGGATAGGATCAGAAATGAGTACATCAGAGGGACAGCACATGTTAGATGTTTTGGAGACAAAGTCAGAGAGGCTAGATTGAGATGGTTTGGACATGTACAGAGGAGGGATAGTGAGTATATTGGTCGTAGGATGCTGAGGTTGGAACTACCAGGCAAAAGGCCCAGAGGAAGACCAAAGAGAAGATTTATGGATGCGGTGAAGGCGGACATGAAGGTCGTTGGAGTAAGAGTAGAAGATGCAGAGGATAGGGAGAGATGGAGGCAGATCATTTGCTGTGGTGACCCCTGAAGGGAACAGCCGAAAGGGTTAACAACGATATATATATATATATATATATATATATATATATATATATATATATATATATATATATATATATACTTGTGAGGCGTGACAAGGCGTGTCATAAACGGAAGCGCGGTCACCTTTTTAGCGTGATGTGGAGCAAACTTGTCTGGCCACTGAGTGACGTTGAGGAACTTGGAGCACCCCAGCACGAACAATTCGCAAAAATACCGCAATGGTGAGGAATCGAGTGGGACGTCACGGAACATCCTCAATGGTACGAATGAGCAAGCTATGAGCAAAGCTTATTCCTCTCTGGCACAAACTGTTTGACTGACAGGTGAAATAAGCACAAAATCATTTCGCCATGGTACACATAAATGAGTGCTATTGAGGATTTAAAATGCGTAGTAGTGTCAGGCTGGCTTCAAACAACACACTAGACATGAAGTAGTTAAAACTCTGATTGTACGGATGAGGTTTGTTCTGTTCCGATCTCTCAGCACACTTTATACGTTCAAATTTTCGGTTTATTGTCCAAATCTTAGATTGAGAATGTCTAACCTCATTGTGAACGGCACGCTAGTGTAATGGCTAGCATTTCCCGCTGCCCAGCACGAAGTCCAGGGTTTCAGTCTTAAGTCTACTGATGGCGTTTCTGTGTGGAGTTTGCATTGCATGTTCTCCTCGGGCTTGTGGGTTTCCTCGGAGCATTTTAGTTTCCTCACACAGTCCAAAGCACATGCACATTAGGCTAACTGGCTTTTCCAAATTGCAGCAAGGGTGAGCATGAGTGTGAATGGTTGTGTGTCTGTGTGTCGCCCTGCAGTGTTCTGGCAAGCTGTTTAGGGGGTACCCCTCCTTTGCACAGTGTTGGCTCACCATGACCGTCAAAAGGGTAAAGTAACCTCATTCTACCTTTTTTGGACCTATTTCTGACTAACGATTGTGTATAATTAGTTTTATACCAGAAACACCAGACATGAGGCATGAGTACGAGGTTTGGTGAGTATGAGCTTTCTCGCTATAATTTCTATGGTGTTCCTGTATTGGATCTTTAACTTGGTGAAATTAACACTGCATGCCCAGTCACACATTTGACCAATAAAGCATCAAATATACAGTTAATATGAGTAAATGTATACACTACTAACTATGTTCCTGCATATTATTAATGTCCTGGTTAGAGTTAGTGTTAGGGGCATGTATATAAATATGACTGTGTAAACGGTGGACATAATTATATTCAGAGTGGGCTGTAACTAGTGTCACATGGTATGACTTCGCTGTAAGGGGGTCTGGAAACTTCGAGATGGACCTGGTTGCACATGCGCCCTGGTGGCGGGTCGGGTGATTCAGAAACTTCGAGAAGGGAACTTTCTGGAACTTTGGGAAGGTTATATTAAGGACCTGGTGCCGACTGGCTCCAGCCTCTTCCCGTCTCATGCAGCCTCTTCCAGTTTCCTCGAGGCTCTCCGAGTCTCTTCGGCGCGCAGATACTCTAAGGAACCTCATCGCGGAGGCTCATCTCATCCAAGGCGGATCATGGAAACTTCACCCAAGTTTCATCGTTTGAGACTTCAACGCCAAAGTCCATCGTCCATGTTCACCCACAACCGACGCGAGGATTTCAATCATTTGTTTCCTTCAACACGGGATTCCAAGCCTTTTCCCGCCAGCGCGCACGCCGCTTCTAAATTTACCTTGCTGCAGGTGCTTGTTGACTATAGGACCCTGTGTTTAATTTGTATTTTGGTTGAGCTTTAAGCTGTAAGTATTATTTTGCCTTGCCTTGTTTATGTTATTAAATTGTATATAGATTATGTCGTGGTTTGTCGTGCTTTACTGGTTTCTCGGGGCAATTTACTTCTAAATTCCATACGTAACAAAATTGGGGGCTCGTCCGATACAATCCATTTGGCATCCATGACATAAATTGGGAACTCATCCGATACAATCCATTTGGCATACGTAACAATTAGTACACGGTAGAGAGGTTCAGCATGTCAGATTAACACGTTCACCTCACAGTAAGAAGGTCCTTTGTCCAAAAGGGCATTTCTATGTGGAGTTTGTGTGGTACTCTGCCCCCACCACCACCACCACCACCACCACCACACACGGTCCAAACACATACACAGTAGGCTAATATGCTGTTCCATATTGCTGCTAGGTGTGAGTTTGTGTGCGGATGGTCTGGCGAGCTGTTCAGGGTGTACTCCTCCTTCACCCAGTGTCCAGCCTCTCTGCAACCTGAATAGGATTAAGTGGTTCGGCCAATGTGTGAGTGAGTTAGAGTTAGAGTTAGAGTTAGCATGAGGTATCTGTGATGTACACACTGGTTTCATTATTCTTCCTCTGTCAGCAGGATATATGGAGCTAAATTTGAATTATTGTGCATTAAGAAAGTGTTGGAGTTTTCGAATTGTGCAGAAGTAAATTCAATAGAGAAATGTTTCAGCTGCAAGCCATTTGCTCTGTTAAAATGATTGCTTTGTCTTGGGAAGACTATACAAAGAAGAGGACTGTCCAAAGAAAATAAGACAGCTGAGAATAAAATGAGAAGTATGACACGCCTCAGTATTTATAATGTGCACAGAGAAATATAAAGTCACCCCATGAATTTTTATGGAGCACTGCTACATTCCTTTTGATCAAATCTGTTCACAGATTTTACTTCAATGTCGTGGCGATAGGTGTAAATCGACCTCACCAAAGGTTGCAACATTCTTTCACCGAACTGCCGACTGAGAGGATCTACTACAGCCGATTCTGTGCGAAGGTGGTGTACATCCTGAACAATTCACCAATCCGTCACAACACCGATCATTCACACTTGTATTCACACACCTACAGCATTCCGCCATAAGTATTCGGAAAAACAACATGGCGTCAGCAGTGTGAGTATTTTTCCCTCACAGACCGTTTATGAATTCCCAGAGAATGCAATTTTCTCTCAGCAGTCCTCTGAGAGAAAGTTCTGTCTCTGTTGTTGTTGAAAATTTTGGTTATCTCTGATAATGATTGACGACGATGCAGGTCGTCTGCTGTCACGAGGCTTAAACAAGCCAGGCTGTCTACTTCTTGGCTTGTTTTCGGAATTTCCCCGCTCAAAATATCTTTCGAAGAAACTACAAACGGTGCGAGAAGGTAATCCGACAATTCTCACTATTTCAGACCGTTTAACTCCACCTTCAAATAGTTTGATGATCCCTTCTTTGTCGCACTGTGATAATTCTTTCGATCTCCGACCCATGTTGTTTACGGTCCAAATTTAGCAGAAGCAGACGTCCGATGACGTCACGCATTTCGCTACGTGATCGTCATGTGATCAGTTGGACGCTGTCAAATTTTCAAGTCGATCTATCGCGTATCAAATGTACTGTGTACAAAATCATAGCGGTTTGATTGAACTGCATTTTTACGTTAAACGGTTTTTCCGAATACTTATGGCGGAATGCTGTAGCATCCATTTGGAACAGCCACTTCGACTAATGTGCATTTCTTTGGACTGCGGAAGGAAACCGGAGAACCAGAAAGAAACCCAAAAATGTATGTGGAAAACATGCACTCATTAATAATGGTGCTCAAACCATGGATTTTCTTGCTGTGAGGCGGAAGTGCTGATCACTATGGCACTGTAATGCCCCAGTAATATGTCCCAGCAAATTTAGTGTTCTGAGTATAAACAAGTGTGTCAGGAGTTGTTTATTTCTATTTTATGCTTTGCTGTTGACAAAGAAAAACCTGAGTGGGGGCAGTGGTGGTCTAGTGGTATAGGGCGCTGGATCACTGATCCAAAGGTTGGGGGTTCGAGTCCCACTCTCCACCAGGTTGTCACTGGCCCCCGCAGTGCAGCTAACTGGGTTATCAAAGGCCGGCCATGTCTCTCACTGTCTATGGTGTGAGGCATGTCAAAGAACCATTGCTGACTTTCGACAAGAGTAGGCTGCAAAGTCGTCAGCGTGTTTCCGCCCTGCGATGGCCTGGTGAGCTGTCCAGGGTGTACTCTTCCCTCGCCCGAAGTTGGCTGGGATGGGCACCAGCCTCCCCGCGACCCAAATTAGGATTAAGCGGGTACAGAAAATGATGATGATAAAAAAAAAAACCTGCTATATGGACAGGGGCAGTGGTGGCCTGGTAGTATAGGGCGCTGGATCGCTGATCCTCAGGTTGGGGGTTCGAGTCCCACTCTCCACAAGGTTGTCACTGTCCCCCCCCAGTGCAGCCAACTGGGTTATCAATGGCGGGCCATGTCTCTCACTGTCTATGGTGAGAGGTTCATGTAGAAGAACCATTGCTGACTTTCGTAAAGAGTAGCTGCATAGCCGTCAGCGTGTTTCCGGCCCTTGCTAAAGGGTTGTGTCAGGAAGGATATTCCGACGTAAAAACCTATGCCAAATCAAACGTGCGAATCATTCACTGTGGTGACCCCTGAGAAAGGGAAAAAGCCGAAAGGAAATCTCGTCTCATCTCATAGACATTTATAAAAAAATAAATGAATAACATTTCTTCCTCACTGATCGACGGTGTATTAGATTACTATTGGTTGCATAATGTAGAGCGGTTTTTGGTAAAAGCGGCACTCAGTAAATCCAGTGTACGTTCACAGGTAAACAAAATGTCATTCGTCCTTATCACCTACAATTGGCCATTTGAATCAGAAATGCTGAAAGGATGTCTTCAACATCTGTTTCCAGTGACAGGGCAGATGAAAGTCAGAAATCAGCAGGAGAAATAGTCCCTCGGTCTGCTGGATCGAATTAACCAGCTATAGATAACCTTCAATTCAGGTTCAGGCTCAAAAACAAACATTAAGTTCACACCCTTGGTTAATAGTGTTTGAGTAATGAGAGTGGATACCCCTCTCCATCCTGGACATCAGCAGTTACAATTCAGCGTATTTGCACATTTTGGCAAAAGCAACCGCAAACATTAGGGAAACACAGAGGGAATTAGCACGCGAGGCCCAAACCTTCTGCGCAGACTGTGCCTTAAACTGATGGACTGCCATGAGAACAATTCAGCAGTTGCCGAGAACAGCGTACAACAGCTGCTCGGCCTCCCTGGACTCCTACTTCATAAAACACAAGAAAAGTCATTTATCTTCTTCTGTCTTCCAACATGATCAAGTGTGCATGGTTGTAGATTTACATGCAGAATATTTCAATTCAATTCAATTTTAATTCAGTTTTATTTATAAAGTACTTCTTACAATTGACATTGTTGCAAAGCAGCTTTACACAGTAAAAGTAGGAATTTACAAAGTACAGAAGAGTTTCAACATTTTTTTTACAACCGCTAAACATCCCTAATGAGCGTCGCCCGCGGTAACGGTGGCAAGGAAAAACTCTCCCAGTTGATGTGAGGTAGAAACCTTTAGAGGAACCAGACCAAAAGGGAACCCCATCCTCATTTGGGTGAAACCATAAGAATACAAACCATATAAAAGAAACTTCACTTCTTTCTTTTTTTCCCCCCTTTTTGGCTTTTTCCCTTTTTCAGGGGTCGCCACAGTGAACGATTCGCATATTCGATTTGGCATAGATTTTTACGTCGGATGCCCTTCCTGACACAACCCATTATAGCAAGGGACAGAAACACGCTGACCGCTATGCAGCTACTCTTGTTGAAACTCAGCAATGCTTCTTTTACATGCCTCTCACCATAGACAGTGAGAGACATGGCCGGCCTTTGATAACCCAATCGGCTGCATGTAAAATGCGGTTCAATTTACGAAAAATGCAGGTTACGAAAAAAGCTCTGGAACGGATTAATTTCGTAAGGTGAGGTACCACTGTATGCGATGATTTGCTGTGGCGACCCCTGAGGGGAAAAAAAACGGAACAACCAAAAGGAAAAGAAGAAGTTAGTCTAATGTGCATGTTTTTTTGGTCTGCAGGAGGAAACTGGAGAACCCTGAGAAAACCCATGCAAGTGTACAGGGGAAAACGTGTAAACTCTACGCAGAAATATCCTCACCAGGCCCAGAATTTACACCCAGGACTTTGTTGTTTGACATGGATGTGCTAACCACTACATCACCATGATGCCCAGTGGGGGGCCTGTTTTTGTTCGTGTTCTCCATTTCATATGTATGTGGCCTCGCCTTCTGGCATAGTAGTGTCATGATTTTCACGTCAACCTAACAGCAAGTGGGTCTGAGCTTTGAGTCTTGGGTTGGCAAGGACGTTTGAGTGTGGAGTTGCATGTTCTCCCCATGCTTGCGTGAGTGTCCTCTGATTTCCTCAGGCAGAGCAAAGACATGCACATTAATCTAACTGGCTATTTCAAATCGCCCCAAGGTGTGAAGGTGTGGGCTGTGTGTGCTGCCCTGCGATGGTCTGGCGAGCTGTTCAAGGTGTACCACACCTTCACCTTAGTGTGGACTGAGATAGGCTCCAGCCTCCCTGAGACTTTAGTAGGCTTAAGTGGTTGAATGATGAGTGATTTCACCTTTTGCTTTGTTCTCATCCCTTCAGTTTCATTGAAATCTTTCTCGAATACACAAAATAAAAATATAAGACAGATGATATGAGCGCGACCTACTGTCTATCTGGTAAATTCATCTATGTTCTCATGCTAAGTTTGTATGAGCACATGACCATAAAAGAGTTGCAATGAGATGGTGCTTAATATCTGAATCGCTCTGATTGACAGTTCCATATAAACACATTCCTTTTAGTCTGAACCATCATTTTCCACAAGAGGAATGGAAGTCATGTTCAAAGCGCGGACTTGTCCAGGTCTTCTAGAGGAATCAGCAGATTGTGAAACTTTATATCTTTGACCTTATGTTAGTCTGTATGTTTTTTATTTGGCTTATGCATTGAAAAGCTCCTGCACAATGGCATGCTGCTGGAAATTTGATCGATTTGGTGATGGTACATCTTCATGGTTTCTGGGATTGTTGTGATATTGAAAACAGACAATCAAACTGCTTTCATTTATTTATTTATTTTTTTTCAATCAACATTATTGATTCGGCATGTTCACAACTAATATCATCACTCACTCTCACTCACTCACAGAATCTGTTAATCTTTCTAGGGTCGCGACCAGGCTGGAGCCTATCTCAGCCGAAACTGGGCAAGGGTGAGGTACACCCTGAACCATCTCCCATATGCACACAACCACTAATTCTCACACCAAGAGACAAATTATCCGACTGCACACGTCTTTGGACCATGGGAGAAAATCAGGGTAAGGACATGGAGGAAACCCATGCAAGCAGAGCGAGGACGTGCAAACTCCACTCAGACACACCTTTACATGCAGGACTCGCACACAAGATGTTCTTGCTGTGAAGCAGACGTGCTCACCACGACTTCACCATGTCGCATCATTTGACAAAACATTTCATCCTACTAGATTCATGGGGAGGCGGGACTCGAGGTATCTGGCAGGATACACCCAAAATAGCTCACTAATCATCACACAGCCAACATACACACAACCATTCACACTCACACCGAGGGGCAATTTGGCACAG
Source organism: Plotosus lineatus (assembly GCA_024760905.1). Classification (NCBI taxonomy): domain Eukaryota; kingdom Metazoa; phylum Chordata; class Actinopteri; order Siluriformes; family Plotosidae; genus Plotosus; species Plotosus lineatus. Next base: position 15,783,558 of record CM045750.1, read on the forward strand.
CCAAGCAGCCTGATGTGCATGTCTTTGGACGGTTGGAGGAAACTGGAGTAGCCATGCAAACACAGGAAGTCCATACAAACCTCACACAGAAGAAGCCAGGACCTTCTTGCTGTGAGGCAGACGTGCTAACAACTATGCTGCCATGCCACCCTGTAACTAATATCACTCTCAATCATTTGCCGAACAACTCAGTCCTACTGGGGTCACAGGAGGCTATGCCTATCTCAGCTAACACTTGGCGAAGACCGGGTACACTCTGACCAGCTCATCAGATCATCACAGGGTAGCATGCACAATCGTTCACACTCATATCCACAACTATGGACAATTTAGAACTGCCAATTAGCCAAATGTGCATGTTTTTCGACTGTAGGAGGAAACCAGAGTACCCTGAGGAAACCCATGCAAGCATGGGAAGAACATGCAAACGCCACACAGAAACGCCGGCAATCAAACCCAGGACCTTCTTGCTGTGAGGCAGACATGCTAACCATTATGCTACCGTGCCGCCCTACGACTAATCTATTGATTTAATTAAAAGCTCGACCTTCTTTTCTTCTTCATTCTAAGTTAATATAATTGGCAAAGAGCTACCGTGTTAAATTCCTTCAGGCAACAGGTTCAGTCCAATCTGATAATTAATATGTTTTAGACCAAAAGAGAGAGCGAAAGAAAGTCAAAATGATTCATTCCGGGGATTAGAAGAGTGGACAAGCCTTACTGTGAAGCGGTCCAAATTCCAAAACCCAGTCCAAATTCCAGAGCCTGAGAAAAGAGGAAGCAAAGTAACAACTGAAATCAGGTCCAAAAAACAACCCAGGGCCGAGGGAGTAGAGAAACGAGCTTAAGGCACGGAAAGGTAACTAATGTTGGCCATTAACCTCAAACTGTTGTTTTCGTTCAGTCTATTTTCATGAAAGTGACATCATGCTGTTGAAGCGTTCCAGATTCCTTTAAGTGAGCCCTTCAAAGTAACCGCTGACCCTGGGATAACCTCACCTATACAGCTGCTGGTTCTGTGGCCTGGACATACCTGACCATTTTGATCAGCACTCGTTCAGTGAAGAAAACAGGAAGACAATGAGATGACAGACTACAAACATTCCTCGTTGAGAACAAAGCGATATTAACGACACTTCGTTCTTTTATAGCCGTTGCATGTTTCACAAAAGAAGGAACTTCAGGGTAGCAGATGGCTTAGAACAGGCTTCTCTTCATGCTTGCACGATGCCATTGACAGGCTTATTCCGCACAGTTATGATTGGTTCTAATGTTATATTAGAGGGATAAGAAAGGTAATAATAGTGTGATGATAAAACTATCAGGGTTGGGTATACACACACTGGTATAAGTATGCAAACTTCTCACACACACACACACACACACACACACACAGAAAATTCATACATATTTAAAAAAATCGCTTAATCGTACTAGTGTCTTTGGGAGGCTGAAGCCTGTCCCAGCCGACTCTCAGAGGCGGGGTATACCCTGAACATCCCACCAGACCATCGCAGAGCCTAAACAAACACAATCATTCACATTCTCTCATTCACTCCCGGGGCAATTTGAAACACTCAGTAGGCTTAATATGCATCTCTTTGAACTGTAAGCAGGAAACCGGAGTACCCGGAGGAAACACATCCAATCACAGGGAGAACATGCAACCTCGACAAAGAACGCTTCACCAAGCACATGGTTTAAACCTTCTTGTTATGAGGGGGACGTCATTTGTTCTTTTATTTTAGACATCAGATTCGGGGGAAAATATCAATCTGAATGAAGATACATGGGGGAACTGTACAGTATTTCACTATAAAGAATATAAAGTCTATGTTCGAAAGAAATCAGCCCCACCCTTGCTTTGTTTATTGTAAAACTGTTCTCTTTTCTTTTGAACATTGGTGGTGCCATCGTGCTCGGTCCCACAAAAGTCCACATTGATCCCCCCTTCAGACAGCTATTGTGAGTGTTGTGCTACATTATTTTTCACATAGTATTAAATTGCTAATGAATTAAAGTGCTAATGTATTTTCCTCTACTATGAACAGTTGCAGTATACTGTACTTCCTAGCAATCAGAGCTTCTTCTTCTTCTTCTTCTTTTCCTTTCGGCTGTTCCCTTCAGGGCTCGCCACAGCAAACCATCCGCCTCCATCTCACCCCATCCTCTGCATCTTCTACTCTTACTCCAGCTACCTTCATGTCCGCCTTCACCACATCCATACATCTCCTCTTTGGTCTTCCTCTAGTCCTTCTGCCTGGTAGTTCCAACCTCAGCATCCTACCACCAATATACTCACTATCCCTCCTATGTACATGTCCAAACCATCTCAATCTAGCCTCTCTGAGTTTGTCTCCAAACTCCAAAACATCTTACATGTGCTGTCCTTCTGATGTCCTCATTCCTGATTTCTAGCAATGAGAGCATCAGCTATAATCAAGAAAAGAGCTGGTTTCGGTAACATTTTAATCTGTCCCTCCACTCGTCTCAGCAGTGTTTGGTAATAAATCTCAAACTCTTTGAAAGAAGGGTACTGTTAATATATATATATATATTTTTTTTTTTTTTGCATTCATGTGCTGCGCACGACTTGACAGGAACATGCGACTTGTCCAAACAGTTTCTGTGCTATTGTAAACATTCCTCTTTTTCATTTATCATGGTTGCACAAGAGCTGATGAATTTACTGTGTCTTTCTGAAACAGCTGTGAAGCCGCAGCTATGAACATGTGGAGCAGATGATTTAGTGGGACATTGACGAATCTGGAGAATTCATGAAGCAGAAGAGAACCTGGAGCATCCCTCCGTTTGGATTGCTCATTTGTACCATAGCTACCTATATGGCACAGTATTATGGGTTGGGCCACATGTACCAACATAAATGCTTTTGTGAGTAGACATGAGCCAGACAGTCATCTATACGACAAACCTTGAACTGTTGCCCTTTAGACTCGGGCAGACGAACCCAGAGAGAATTAAACAGATAATCAAAAGGGCTCATGCTGTGTAGAAAGAGTCTCATTTCACATATATTTTGAGAACATGTATTTCAGAAAATAGATGGAAATTAAATATACAGACTAACTGGAAACTCAGTCTCGTTAAGCCCTGACTTGAACTCCTGGCCCACTGAGAGAAATTCAAAGACTGACTAGTTTACTTTCTGTCAGAGTTCTTTGAAATTAATTTCGCGGTAAGACATATGCAGAGTCAATCTTGAGCAAATACTAGTATTCTAACTGGCCTGTGTTGTTAATTTTCCAAACAGTACAGAATCCCAGATGTTTGCCACATTACTGGTAACAGGTGGAAAATGAAGAGAGAAAAAAACAAAAACGGAATGAAAAAAGTGAAATATCAAACCACATCATATGAAGCTGCTGGCAATGCATGAAAGACAACTTCTATGAGATTACAATACACAGAATCTGGTGTGTTTGCTTCTTTTTCACATGGCAAAATTCATTAATATGCTGTACTAACATTCTAGTTTTTATATTCTTTCAATGACGTGAACACAGATACAATTACACAGGATCTTCAATTTAAAAAAAAAAAAAAAAAAAAAAAAAAAAGTTTTTGCGGGGGGCAGTGGTGGTCTAGTGGGATAAGGCGCCGGATCGCTGATCCAAAGGTTGGGGGTTCGAGTCCCACTCTCCACAAGGTTGTCACTGTCCCCCCCAGTGCAGCTAACTGGGTTATCAAAGGCCTGCCATGTCTCTCACTGTCTATGGTGTGAGGTTCATGTAAAAGAACCATTGCTGACTTTCGACAAGAGTAGGCTGCAAAGCCGTCAGCGTGTTTCCACCCTGCGATGGCCTGGCGAGCTGTCCAGGGTGTACTCTGCCCTCGCCCTGAGTTGGCTGGGATGGGCACCAGCCTCCCCGTGACCCTAATTAGGATGAAGCGGTTACAGAAAATGAACTGAACTGAAGTTTTTGCGGGGGTGGTATGGTGGCATAGTGATTAGCACGTCCGCCTCATGGCAAGAAGTTTCTAGGCCAGTGGTTCTTAACCTGGGTTCGATCGAACCCTAAGGGTTCGGTGAGTCAGTCTCAGGGGTCCGGCGGAGGTCAAGACATACACCCAACTCATATTCATGATGACACACCCCGCTGATTTGGCCATCACTGGGTGCAGGTCATCACGCAACATTGCTTGGCCAATCTGTGCTGCAGGAAGTTTGTTGCGCTCAGTAGTCGACTTGTGACTGTCGTGATGGTATGTCGTGTGATTTCTTTCTGAACGTTTTAATCCATACTATGTTGAGCAAAAAAAGAAAGTGGTCGGACGAACATGTACAACATGGATTCACATATATAATGGAATGTGATGCTTGTCAGCTTCATATCTGCATGATTTGCATAGTAGGATCGACCCCCGCTGACTGACATACACATACATGTCTATATGTATACAATATCCAATATCAATAAATACATATTCAATGCTATAAATGCTTAAAATAACAATTAAACATTTAAAAATAATGCATAAGATATAAATAAAATATAATATACACACAAATACAGATGCGTGTGCACGCACTCGGATGTACACCTCACATAAAAATGTAAGTAGTTTTGATTGGCGGTGTTCATGCATTGTATTGGTTTTGTTCTTTGAACACAGTGATGGTAATGCACAGTTCAGTTTGGTGCCCCAGTAAAAACCTGTCTTGAAAAAAAATCATATTTTATTTTACACTAAGGAACGGTTTGGTGAAAAAGCATATAAAACTGGTGGGGTTCAGTACCGCCAACAAGGTTCAGAACCTACAAGCTCTAGTTATGGGTTTGGTCAGAATGTTTGTGTGTGAAGTTTCCACGTTCACTCTATGCCTGCCTGGGTTTCCTCAGGGTACTCTAGTGTCCTCCTTCAGTCCAAAACAATGGCTTTTTCAAATTACCCCCAGCTCAGATGTGAGTTGGGGCCGGTGGTGTAGTGGTTAGGGTGCTGCGCTCATGATCGGGAGGTTGTGAGTTTAAATCCCACTGAGACCCCCCACTGTGCTAAGACCCCTGGGCAAGATCTCAACCACAAGTGTGCCTCTGTTCTCCCAGCAGTATAAATGGGTACCAGTAAAAATATACTGGGACGGTAACCTGCGATGGACTAGCGTCACATCCAGGAGGAGTTGAACTCCTGGTCGCTTCACGCTACAGAAACCGGGGATAAGCACCGGCCTGATGAGCCGCTATGGCTCGGGTGTAAAAACCCATCAGACTTTACCTCAGATGTGAGTGTGAATGTTGCATGTGTTGTCCCTGTGATGGGTTAGTGAGATTTTCAGGGGTAGCCCCCGTTTGCCCAGAGTTGGTTGAAATATGCTCCAACCTACCCACAACTCTAGTAGGATTCAGAAGTTTGGCAAATTAATGAATGATATTTCAGTTTTGAAGAATAAATGTTCAATGTTGACCAATTGATTCACACAGACACAAGCTGCAAGATAAATAAAATAAGGCAAGTCCACTTTAAAGCAAGAAGGTCCTGGGTTCGATTTGTCGGCTCAGGCGTTTCTGTGAGAGGTTTTGCATGCACTTTCTATGCTTGTGTGGGTTTCCTCTGGGTAGTCCAGTCCAAAGACATGTACAGTAGGATAACTGGCTGTTTTAAATTCCCGCTATGTGAAGGTGTGTGTGTGTGTGTGTGTGTGTGTGTGTGTGTGTGTGTGTGTGTGTGTGTGTGTGTGTGTTTGAGTGATGGGCCTGCAATGATCCTGTGAGCCATTTAGAGTGTGCTCACCATTTGCTTAGTGTTGGCTGAGATAGGCATCAGCCTCCCCATGACCTTTATAGTATTAAGCAGTTCATCAAATGAGTGAGTTTGGTTACTATAATGTCATGAAACAAAACCAGACTGAAGAGGACAGGTCACTGTCTGCAAGATCAATGAATACCTTATATCAGGCTTCTTCTTTTGGCTTTTTCCCTTTTTCAGGGGTCGCCACAGCGAATCATCCGATTCGCACGTTTTTATTGGCATAGGTTTTTACGTCGGATGCCCTTCCTGACACAACCCTTTCATAGCAAGGGACAGAACCACGCTGACGGCTTTGCAGCTCCTCTTTACAAAAGTCAGCAATGGTTCTTTTACATGAACCTCTCACTATAGACAGTGAGAGACATGGCCGGCCTTTGATAACCCAGTTAGCTGAACTGGGGGGTGGGCGGTGGGGGGTAGTGACAGCCTTGTGGAGAGTGGGACTCGAACCCCCAACCTTAGGATCAGTGATCCAGCGGCCTATACCACCAGGCCACCACTGCCCCTGAATGCCTTATATTATGCTGTTTATCATTAAAGGACGAATGTAATGATGGACAAAATGTTAAAAAAAAAAAAAAAAGCCTTGAAATCACATCATGGCTGGAACTAAATCATGATAAATTAAAAAATGAGTACGGGGACATCTGCAAAAAATGAGGCAAACACGTCATTCTTCAAATTTTGAAAAACAAAATATCAGACCAATATTTTCCAGGTTGCATGAACATGCTGGAAACTCCTGGAAACTACTTGTGTTTCTGCTCCAGTATTGACCAAAATCTTTATGTATCAGCAACAAAATAAAAAAATTCTCTTCTTAACAAAGACCATCGTCATAAGCAGAGGCAGCTGATGTTTCTATCCCTGTAAACCTGCTGTAAATATTCACTTCTGGCCAGTTCTTCTGCAACATCTGTAGTCTTGTTGTTCTTCACCTGACCGCAAAATCTCTTGATTTTTCAAATCGGTGAGCATCATGTCACATAATGCTTCACCATAATAGAACAGATTTTAAAGGGATTCTTTTTTCTTTTCCCAGGTACGTATACTGAATAAAAATGAAATATCAGTTTTTATATTTCTGTACTCGATGTCTCCTGAATGTCTCCTCTATGTCTTTCTGAAACCATCTGCTTACTCCTGTACTCAAGTGTGAATGATCAATGCAAAAAAGTGGCATGATATTAATAAACATCGCCATCTTGAGGCAAATAAAATGATTATCATAAGAAAATGGCAGTCATGGGACTCCTGCCTGCAGTAATGACAAAGTGTGTGAGTATTACCCTAGAAATCACAGGTTCGTATCCGGGTTGATGCCACAGCCAACAACAGCAGAGAAATACCACAACGTTTTTAAGTAAGTTTAAACATGTCAAATGTCAGCGTGTGTGTGTGCGTGTGTGTGTGTGTGTGCGTGCGTGTGTGTGAGTGCGTGTAAAGAGGGGTATTAGGGGCCACAGAACCAAAACAGTTGAATAAGTGATACTAAACCCGTGATCTGGGGTGGCTTCCCTGGGAAACCTTTTGCATTTAGCTACAATGCACTGACATGAAATAAAACACATTGGATAGTCACTAGTAAATTGGCACCATTAACAAATCAACGAAATTGAAAATAATACTTACAATCATTTGTCTCTGCATTTTTCTCACAATTTGTCCACCCACCAGGGGCCGGTGGTGTAGTGGTTAGGGTGCTGGGCTAATAATCAGGAGGTCATGTGTTCAAATCCCAGTTAGACCCCCACTATACTAAGACCCCTGGGCAAGGTCTTAACCACAAGTGTGCCTCTGTTCACCCAGCAGTATAAATGGGTACCAGTAAAAAAATATACTGGGAAGGTAACCTGTGATGGACTAGCGCCCCATCCAGGAGGAGTTGAACTACTAGTTGCCTCACGCTACAGAAACCAGTGATAAGCACCAGCATGATGAGCCGCTATGGCTCGGGTGTAAAAAGCCCAACAGACTTTACTTTACTTTGTCCACCCACCAACCAGCTGTCTCCATTCAAATAATGGCTGGGTGGGTATGATGAATGCGAATATGCCTCCTCCAGTGACAATGCTGTATCATAGAGCAGCTTAACATGTTTGGAGGAAGGTATTATCTATCTAGATATCTATCACCCATTTTCCAAGTTTAAATAAATATACTTTTTATTTTCAGGAGACAATGTTTTTTTAATGAATCAGTTATAGTGGAGCTATCCGATGTTTGTGTGGGTTTCCCCCGAGTACTCTTGTTTCCTCCCACAGTCTAAAAATATGCACCACTGGGCTCGCTGATGGTTCCAAATTTTCCTGATTTGAGAGAGTGAGTGCGAATGGTTGTATGCAAGTTGATCAGCATTGGCCTGGTGTGATGTTCAGGATGTACCTCACTCTCACCCATCGTGGGTGGGTTCCAGTGTCCCTGATTATGATTACACGGTTCTCATAGGTAATGAATGAAAGAACTGACTTCTGGTGAAGCTTCTGAGTGGAGCCTCATAGGCACAAAGCCAGACTTTAATGTTTGTTCCGTGTGTGCTAAAGTTGATGCTGATTGGAATTTTATGTACAGAATTAAAAAAACACAATCTATATCTCTATATATATCTATATATATATAACTTTCTCGAAGAAAATCAATACCAAACTTTACCAGGAACTTGCTAAACAAATTATTAAACTGTATTACAGGGATCCCTCACTTTCCGCGGTTAATTGGGACCCAGATCCCCGCGACCACCGAATTCCGCAAAGTAGGCTCACCCCCCCCCCCCCAACCCCCCCGACTGATGTATACATACATGTATATGTGTATATAATATCAATAAATACATATTCAATTATATAAATGCTTATATTAACAATTAAACATTCAAAAATAATGCATAAGATGTAAATAAAATATAAATACACACATATAGAAGCACGCGCGCACACACACACACACACACACACACACACACAGATGCACACCTCACAAAAATGCAACTCGTTTTGATTGGAGGTTTTGGGTTGTTCTTTATTTAGGGTTTTTTTTTTTTGCATAATTGGCCTTGTTTTTGTGGCGTTTTCCTTCACTTTTTCTCCTATTCTTCCTTAATTTCCTTATTTTTTAATTCGATGAATATTAAAAAAAAAAAAAAAAAAAAAAACATGATGTACTGAAGCTGCATCAATTGAAGCACGAAGTAGCGAGGGATCCCTGTATTACTATTAAACTAGTGATGCAAATGAACTCAGAACCAATGAGTGAAAGGTAATGAAAAGAAAAGTGTTACCTTTTCCTGCTTTTGCTGCAGACCATCGTCGGGATATACAGGGAAGATTTATTCATTTATTCGTTCATTTCTGATAGGGCTGAAGTTGATTTGTTCCTTAATGGAGCCGCCTACTCTTTTAACAATAGCCTCATACCTCTATCAATAGAGATAGTTATCAGGGCTTCTGTATTTATTTCACATTAGACCCCACATTCTCAATCAGTTTTTCAATCAGTTTATTATTTAGTAGCTAAAGTATCTATGTGGTGTTGCATCAGAAGCTAATGGCCTTCTACCCTGACATTTCATCACGAATTGCTTCTTTTTTATCACACCCACCCCTGGTGTGAACTACATTCTGCCTGTTTCCTCATCTCTCTTCCATCATAACAGAGGTTTCCATCATATCTGTGCTCTCTGATCTTCCTTTCCATTGGGTCGTTCTCTATGAGGTGCACTTCCATAGAGAGTGGAAAATAAATCAGCGCTGCTGGGAATTAATAGTTCCTTCCCGAATGAAACTACAGATATACGCCTACATTTATGCAGGCTACTCAGGTCATAGTTTCACCCACACTTCAGCTGTTAGCTCATCATTGTAAAATCCCAGACTCTAGAACTAATTGGAGTCTGTCAGGCGTACAGAGTCAACCTAATGAAAAGATTGTTTAATAGTAATCCTATGTTATAAAATGCTTTCATATAAACGCTCTCATTTTTATCCTGTACTAATATGATTATTCATCCTCGTTGTGACTTAAGTACTTAGGCTCAACAATCCAGAGCAATGGAGAGTGTGGAAAAGAGGTGAAGAAGCGTGTGCAGGCAGGTTGGAATGGTTGGAGAAAAGTGTCCGGTGTGATGTGTGATCGTAAGGTATCGGCAAGAATGAAAGGAAAAGTGTACAAGACGGTGTTGAGGCCAGCGATGTTGTATGGTTTAGAGACAGCGGCCCTGGGGAAAAGACAGGAGGCAGAGCTGGAGGTAGCAGAGATGAAAATGTTGAGGTTCTCTTTGGGAGTATCGAGGATGGATAGGATCAGGAATGAGCACATCAGAGGGACAGCACATGTAAGAAGTTTTGGAGACAAAGTCAGAGAGGCTAGATTGAGATGGTTTGGACATGTGCAGAGGAGGGATAGTGAGTATATTGGTAATAGGATGCTGAGGCTGGAACTACCAGGCAGAAGGTCTAGAGGAAGACCAAAGAGATGATTCATGGATGTGGTGAAGGAGGACATGAAGGTCGTTGGTGTAAGAGAAGAAGATGCAAAGGATAGGGTGAGATGGAGGCAGATGATTCGCTGTGGCGACCCCTGAAGGGAAAAGCCGAAAGGAAAAGAAGAATCCTCGTTGTGACCATTTCCCGTAATGTTAGGATGTAAAGAAGGGCGTAATGTACGACTTATAAGTTATGAAAAGTAGGTATGTCCAAATTTTTATCTTAATGTTGAACTTTATATTACAGAGAAATATGCATGATTAAAAAGGGATTAAATATTGTTAATGAAGGGATATTATCATTTACATTGTGTTTATGCATTTAAGTAAAGTGTGTATTAGCCAACACCGACTTTCTGTGTATGTCTTTTGGACGGTGTGCGGACATTTGCTCACAGGACAAATACTCACAACCTTAATGAAAAAAAAATGGACATTTGCTCACAACATCTTTTTTTCTTTGTTCTAATACTAGTAGATACATAATACAAAAGATCACAATGTGTTATAATAATTCTTTATTCTTATAAATACATAATGCTAAATTAACTCTTTATACATTAGGGTTAGGGTTTAGGGTTTTGGGTTTAGGGTTTGGGTTAGGGTTTAGGATTAGGGTTTTGGGTTTCGGGTTAGGGTTTTGGGTTTAGGGTTTAGGATTAGGGTTTTGGGTTTAGGGTTTAGGATTAGGGTTTTGGGTTTTGGGTTTAGGGTTAGGGTTTAGGGTTTAGGGTTATGTTGTGAGCAAATGTCTGTTTTTTCATTAAGGTTGTGAGCATTTGTCTTATGAGCAATTGTCCTGTGAGCAATTGTCCTGTGAGCAATTGTCCTGGAATGCTTTTGGACAGGTCTTTGGTTCTGTGAGGTGGAGGTGTGACCCACTGTGTCACCATCCTGCCCAAACATTGTATAATTACTGGTAACTTTCCATCAATCAGCTAACCATTCAGCTCCTGGACTGTTTATTCCTACTATAGTCCAGGGAGACCTCAACTGAGTCTGTCCAAAGGCGGGGTAGGTACACTTTGTACAGCTCACTAGTCCATCACAGGGGCACCAAACACAACAATTCAGACTCAGACTCACAGATTGGAACAGCCATTTAATCGAATATTCATGTGTTTGAACAGTGAAAAATAATTAATTTTGCTGTGCTTAACAGTAACGTTGCTCAATGTTGCTGCTTCTTTCACATCATCCTGTTGTTGATAAAGTCCCTAAAACTCTATACCCTTTTGAGCCTTCACTTTAATCTTTTTTTTTTTCTTTCTTTCCATCTGGAAAGCTCCAATTCTCATCTGTCATGGATGCCTTATGCAACAGATATCTTATTCAGTGAACTTTCAGAAGATGGATAACAGAAAACATGACACCAGCACTGAAAACAATCTGTCAGCTAAAAGATCACCAGATAACATGGTTACCACATCCATCGTGGTTAGCATGTCCACCTTACAGCAAGAAGGTTCTGGGTTTGAGTCCCGAACTGGGACATTTCTGTGTAGAGTTAACATGTTCTCCCATGTTTGAATGGCTGTTCCAAATTTGTCTCTAGTTCAGTTCAGTTCAGTTCTTTTTCTGTAACCGCTTAATCCTAATTAGGTTCGCGGGGAAGCTAGTGCCCATCCCAGCCAACTCTGGGCGAGGGCAGAGTACACCCTGGATAGCTCTCCAGGCCATTGCAGGGTGGAAACACGCTGGTTCTTTTACAGTCTCACACCATAGACAGCAAGAGACATGGCCAGCCTTTGATAACCCAGTTAGCTGCACTGGGTGGGGGATTGGGGGGGGGGGGGGCAATGACAACCTTATGGAGAGTGGGACTTGAACCCCCAATCTTTGGATCAGCGATCCAGCACTCTATACCACTGGACCAGCAATGTCCCTTTGTCCCTAGTTGTGAGTGTGAATGCTTTAGTGTGCTGTTCCTGTGATGTTTTGGTGAGCTGTTTAGGGTGTTCCTCTCCTTTGTCACAGTTGGCTGAGAGGGACACCAGCCCCGAGTAAGGCAGCGACCCTAGTACGATTAAGCAGTTTTGCAAACGAGTGAGTGAATTTATGTAAAAATTGTGACACACCGTTACGTAAATTGGCTGCTCCATATCACCCATAGGTTGTGAATGGGTGTGCAAGTGTTGGCTATGTTCCAGGTAAACAAGCTGTTCAGGGTCTACCCACCTTCACGCAGTTGGCTAAGACAGGCTCTGACATTCTATCAACTTATGCTTAAGCGGTTTGACAAATGAATGAATAAATAAAAGATTTCCTCTTCTCTAAGTGCCAACATATTTATACCATCAACAGTGTTTACAAGCTGGTGGTCAGAGATTATCAAACATATCCCACCAGATATCACCTTCTCAATTTATCCACAATATTTATTTTTCTTTACGGGAAGTAATCTTTGGAGAAAATGAACTATGTCTGTTTGTACTGGGTGTTGCAAAACCGATAAACCACCAACGCATTATTAAACAGCCTAAAATGTTACACTAGAACAGGAGTGTCCAAACAACGGCCCGCGGGCCAACTGCGGCTTGCGGTCTATTTTTAATTGGCCCGCAAGAAATTTTTTAAATAGAATAGAGTATGGCCCGCACTTCAACTTCTGCCCGAGTGTACTGTATTTCACTTCTTAGTTTTAACACCAGGGGGGGCTACTGTTGACCGAGGCAGTTACTCCACCAAAAAGGACAATCAGAGAAGAAATTTACCCCAAGTTACTAAACATGGCAGAACCAAATATGCGAAAGGTAGAATGTGAGTGCAGAAAATTTCAGACACAGTGGGAGAGTGAATATTTCTTGGTCCCACTGAGTGTAATGCCGTTCCCACTTTAGGTGAGTAAAAAATGTATTCCACAGTATGCGGGTGTTAATAAGCATGCATGTGCAGGTACACACGCGACAAATATCAACAATGTGCATCGATTCGGTCACTACGCTGCTTTTGCACATCACTTTCTTATATCCGTTTTTTGTGTTAACACACAGAGTGCACAGGCAAAATCAGCTGATCTCATCTGATGCAGATTTGCTCCTTGATCAAGTGACATTTTTATGGATTTTTGGCACGAGTGGCATCGGATCAGCACCGCAGCTGGATGGCCCGATTTGCATACCCAGCGCGGCTGATACTCACCAGAATAATTTAGTAAAATTATATGCACTCCTACTATTAAGTCCAGTCCAGTCTGTTAATGTTGATATTTGTTTCTAACGAATGTTAATAGGTGTGTTGCTAAGTCTAATAACTTAAATAACAGGCTTGAAATTTACCCGTCCCATTTTCCCCTTTCTTGTTCTTTCCGTACTGCGAGTCTTCTGAGTAAGAAGAAATCTGAGACTGTTGTTCTGAGAATGAGCTACCAACATTTTTTCTGAATAAATCAATAAAGATCCATTTATGGAAAGCTGTGATGAAGGCAGTTTTGTCTTCAATTATATTCAACAATATAACATATTTACACTTTTAATACACGAAAGTTAAGGCTATATATACCTAATTTCTAGTAAGTGGCCCAGCCCCTCATATATTTTTATGCATGTGGTCCTCAGTGGAAAAAGTTTGGACACCCCTGCACTAGAGCATTATGAAGTTACCAAATTAAATGAAACGGGGCTTGTTTATAGACTACGCCACTGTCACAAGATCGCGCCAATGAATAGAGGAAGAACACATTGCAAACCTGAGATTTGAAGTGTACCATATGATTTTTACTAAAAATTTATGAGAAATATATTATGTACAGTGGTACCTCACTTTACGAAATTAATCCGTTCCAGAGCCTGTTTCGTAACCTGGAGTTTTCGTAAGTAGAGGTGCATTTTACATGTAAAACGCGTGATTTGTTCCAAGGCTCCCAATACTACCCCATAAACCCTTTAAAAGATATTAAACTGAACCAATTTTGTATGAAATTTGTGTTAAAAGTAAAAGAAAATTATTTACCTTTTTAAAATCTCTCGAACCACCCATGCGACGCTTTAAAGTCCGAGGGTTGCTGGTCTGAAGAACCCTCACCCCCCCCCCCCCTTCACAAGGTCCTTAAATATGCCGGTTGCTTTTTCCGAAATAATCGCCTCCGTCACTGTATCTCCGCTTTTAGTGCCTCCTTCTGCTTCAATATCGTCCCAATTGTAGAGGGGTTTCGGCCAGACCTCTTTGCGATTTCACTCAACCGAATCCCACTTTCATATTTTTTTAATCATCTCCTGTTTTACTTTTATTAATAATGGAGCCCGCTTCTTCTTTTCAGTCTCACCAGGAATCATTTTCTTGGGGCTCATGACTTATAACGAAAAATAATTCTGCAATAAGCACACTCAAAAAAATCACGAACTAACAGTACAACTGTCCTTCACGCGTGTGTGTTGAACAATGGGTCGACGGCACACGAAAAGCATTATGGGTATACAGTTTTGAATTATGGAGATTCAGCTTCCTCCTAAGCCAATGGGAGGCCAGCGGGGCGGGGTGTTGGGAGACAACCAATGGCAAAGCAACTCGTGCATTGTTTGAATGTTTGAATGGCGCGTTTGAATTTTTAAGATGGCGCTTTCATAATGTGAACTTGTTTCGTATCCAGAGACAAAAATTTTTAGGAAAATGCCTTTCTTAACCTGAATTTTTCGTTTGGTGAGACTTTCATGAAGTGAGGTACAATTTTGTTAACATATTTTTTCTAATTCATCAAACATTGCATTAGGAAATGATTTTTGTAATGATAGCAGAATGAAGTGAACATAACCAACACCCACACACACACACACACACACACACACACACACACACACACACACACTAATTACAAATCAAAAGCAAATGGAGGGGTGAACTATTCCAAAATCTTCCCTTAAAAACCAATAGATTGGATCACCTGGAAGGCGTCATATCATGGCGTTTGTTTGTACTTCAACAAGAGTTACTAAATATTCGATTTTCTTCTGAACAGGCCACTCAGTGCAACTTTCCTTCAAAACCAAACAACAGGTGTCTTTGTCAGACTTTAGAGACGAGAGAGAGGCTCTGGAGGGAGTTTGGGTTTCACTCTTTGAAAGTGATACGAGGTGGCCTGTGTTTCTCAGGCCTCCCCCTTCCTCCAAATCTGGCCACTGACGGATGGACCACCCAACTCTCAGTACTTTAAGAGAACCATCTTCCCTAGCACTTCCATCAGTGCACTATGAGGAAGTCATTCATTTTAATCCTACATCCAGCTCTCCATTCTATACCCATCTCTCCATTCTATCCCCATCTCTCCATTCTATACTCATCTCTCCATTCTATACTCATCTCTCCATTCTATACTCATCTCTCCATTCTATACCCATCTCTCCATTCTATACTCATCTCTCCATTCTATACTCATCTCTCCATTCTATACTCATCTCTCCATTCTATACTCATCTCTCCATTCTATACTCATCTCTCTATTCTATACTCATCTCTCCATTCTATACCCATCTCTCCATTCTATACCCATCTCTCCATTCTATACCCATCTCTCCATTCTATACCCATCTCTCCATTCTATCCCCATCTCTCCATTCTATACTCATCTCTCCATTCTATACTCATCTCTCCATTCTATACTCATCTCTCCATTCTATACCCATCTCTCCATTCTATCCCCATCTCTCCATTCTATCCCCATCTCTCCATTCTATCCCCATCTCTCCATTCTATACTCATCTCTCCATTCTATACTCATCTCTCTATTCTATACTCATCTCTCTATTCTATACCCATCTCTCCATTCTATACCCATCTCTCCATTCTATACTCATCTCTCCATTCTATACCCATCCCTCCATTCTATACTCATCTCTCCATTCTATACCCGTCTCTCCATTCTATACTCGTCTCTCCATTCTATACCCGTCTCTCCATTCTATACTCGTCTCTCCATTCTATACCCGTCTCTCCATTCTATACTCGTCTTTCCATTCTATACTCATCTCTCCATTCTATACCCATCTCTCCATTCTATACCCATCTCTCCATTCTATACTCATCTGTCCATTCTATACCCATCTCTCCATTCTATACCCATCTCTCCATTCTATACTCATCTGTCCATTCTATACCCATCTCTCCATTCTATACTCATCTCTCCATTCTATACCCATCTCTCCATTCTATACCCATCTGTCCATTCTATACTCATCTGTCCATTCTATACCCATCTCTCCATTCTATACTCATCTCTTCATTCTATACCCATCTGTCCATTCTATACCCATCTCTCCATTCTATACTCATCTCTCCATTCTATACCCATCTCTCCATTCTATACCCATCTCTCCATTCTATACCCAGCTCTCCATTCTATACCTATCTCTCTATTCTATACCCAGCTCTCCATTCTATACCCATCTCTCCATTCTATACTCATCTCTCCATTCTATACTCATCTATCCATTCTATACCCATCTCTCCATTCTATACTCATCTCTCCATTCTATAGTCAGATGTTTATTCCACACCCAGCTCTACATTTTATGTATACAGTATCTCTACATTCTACATCCAACTCTACATTCTACACCCATTTTTTCTTTCATGTGCTAATGATGAAATTGATGTCTTGTTTTTCCTAATTATTTTAAATTAAATCTAGATTTTTTTTTTAATTATTTTCTTGTTTCTACAAATAAAATATTAATGGATACAAATTTTCTTTCTTCCTTTCGGCTTTTTCCCTTTCTCGGGAGTCGCCACAGTGAATCATCTGATTTGCACATTTGATTTGGCAGAGGTTTTTACGTCGGATGCCCTTCCTGTCACAACCCTTTAAGCAAGGGACAGAAACACGCTGACGGCTATGCAGCTACTCTGTATGAAAGTCAGCAATGGTTCTTTTACATGCCTCACACCATAGACAGTGAGAGACATGGCCCGTCTTTGATAACCCAGTTAGCTGCACTGGGGGGGACAGTGACAACCCTGTGGGGACTCGAGCCCCCAACGTTAGAATCAGCGATCCAGCGCCCTATCCACTAGACCATCACTGTAATGGATACAAATATGAAACATAAATAAATAAATAAACTTATAATGTAAGGGCAGTGGTGGTCTAGTGGATAGGGCGCAGGATTGCTGATCCTAAGGTTGGGGGTTCGAGTCCCCCACAGGGTTGTCACTGTCCTCCCAGTGCAGCTAACTGGGTTATCAAAGGCTGGCGATGTCTTTCACTGTCTATGGTGAGAGGTTCATGTAAAAGAACCATTGCTGACTTTCGACAAGAGTAGCTACAAAGCCGTCAGCATGTTTCTAATCGGGAGTCGGAATCCCCTGAGGCACTTCGTTCACAGTAATGTTCTGGCAACTTCCGCAGCGGCACTGGAACCCAGTCGTATCGGCACTTGCCCTTCCATTGGATCCTTCCGGTGGTGCCAAGAGGGGGGGACTTGCTGCTTGGGTAACAGCCTGTCCTCCATTACTCCCTACCCTGGCTCTGCACGCTGGAGAGTATCACCAGCCGGGATACCAGCCAGACCGCAGCCATAGTCCTTCGGGACTGACGGAAGCCTACTACTAGATGAAAGACAAAACGAGTTGTAGATGGACACTGATCTGAGTGTTTACAGGTTGAAATTACCTGAGAGGAGAGAGAATTTCGCATCAGCAGGAAGGAAACGATTGAGTCTGTTGTCTTAGTCTGAGGCCACCATCAGCCAAGATGCTCTCAGTCAGTTTGCCTGTAAAATGAACCATCGTCTGTGACACATGGCGATGGCATTTTCAGCTCTGGCACCAGAGGCTCCAAAGGGAACCTTCGGAACAGTGACACATATAAGACAAGAACTCTTCATATAAGCCTCACTGAAGACACGAAGCTTCCATTTAACCCTGTAGCACCCCACGTTGCATATGTGCAACAAATTCTAATTAGAAATTTTCCCATTTGCTTTCTATGACTGGGCTCTACGGGGTTAACTTGCAGTTTTCCACATTTCATTAGACTGCCGCATTGCACCCAGCTGTATAACAAACTAACCTCAGCTTGCATTCACTTTCTTTTACAGGCCAGAGCTTTGAATACAATTCAGAAAGCTTTCAAGCTCCCGATGTGTATGTTCTGTATCAGTTTCTTCCAAGTTGTGACCTCGAATATTTTAAACCAAATGTTCTAGTGGGTGTCGCAAATAGACGATTTGCCATTTCTTGAAATTTCCTTTTGTCTAACTTCAGCCAACGTGCGCAGATGATCTAACTTTGTTCGGTTACCTATACATTAGCGACTCTGCTTTGAGTGACGCTCGTGACATTCATGATGGATGAGTTTTACACTGAACACTGCAAGCAAAGGCATTCAATATGTAGATGCCTGCTGTGATCAAGCACAATTATTTGGATAGAAACCCTGGGAAAGCCTTCATACGACATGGCAAAACAGAAAAATCCTGCACAAGGAATTCACGCAGCCACTTTGATGCCAGTAAAGTGATCTTTACTTTGCCAGGAAAAAAATTCTGTTTACTCCATACCTTGGCATGGATCTATAGGAGATACAGTATCAGCACTTTTAGATTTGGACGCAGAGTTCTGTATTTATCAGGCATAAAAATCTCATCCTGTTTAGGGAACTTGTCGTAATACAGCACAGGCCGGGGAATCAGTTCACTCTGCCTGGTAAAATGAGCGCCTTTCCAAAATGCTAACCATATGTTCAATGCTCACTGAGATCAGACGTACTGCTAAACACTTTTGTATTACTTCAGAGTAATTTAATGTGAGAATCCTTTTAAAATTATGGCACAAACCCACGTCGCTAATTTGAAACGTTCGGCACCAGAGATTACAATGTTTGACATTACTGTTAAGGTTGTGTTGAACCGGTCGAATTCTTTTTGATGTGTGCTTATATATTTCGACTAAGTCCTGTTGTTGTCTGAAAACTACACATTATACATACAGAATTTGAACAGGAGGTGTGCGGTTCAAACCCGCAGATCAGACAAAACAAAAACTAGACATTAAGGAATTTTATTAATGCAGTACCATCCCAGCTGTACAGAAAAAGATGGGTGTAAATCAACCAAGACGTAAAGTATTTGGCGTATAAAACAATAGCTTCGGTCATGGAAAGTCATGTCCGCAATTAATTTCTCTCTGAGAATTTTCTCATCAAAACGCTTACTTCACCCTTACACTTTGTTCATTACAGCAAAACATCTGGCTGACAGGTTTTTCTGTCTTATTCTAAAAAAGCCAGAGTTGGGTAGTTTCAGTCTACGAAGCAACAGGAGTAAGAAACTGGATTCGTCTGAACAAATACAACATCTACAAGAACATCATGACCTTCATGATGAAATATATATTATATATAGCGGCGAGAAAGCAGGGCTTGGTTTCTGAGAGGTTAAACTTTCGCGCATATTTTAGCATTGTGTTCAGACCCTCTGATCACAAACATACAGAGTGGAATACATCTTTTTTCTTCATTAAATACAGTGTTATCTCTTGGAAATAAAATGGAAAAAAATTCATTGCACATTGATATTAATAAGCATCTTCTTCTTGATACGACCGAGAGGGCAGAACTATCATGATCAACATTGCCACACAGCACAGACCCAGCTGACACAATCAGTAAAAATCGGTCGGCCTTAAGTTACTTCAAACACGTCGGATCGGTGCGTGATCCCGATATTTATCACATCGTTACACAGTCACATTCCCGTGGGGCCGGTGGTGTCCCGTGGGGCCGGTGGTGTCCCGTGGGGCCGGTGGTGTCCCGTGGGGCCGGTGGTGTCCCGTGGGGCCGGTGGTGTAGTGGTTAGAGTGCTGGGCTCATGATCGGGAGGTTGTGAGTTCAAATCCCACCGAGACCCCCACTGTATTAAGACCCCTGTGCAAGGTCTCAACCACAAGTGTGCCTCTGTTCACCCAGCAGTATAAATGGGTACCAGGAAAAAAAATATACTGGGAAGGTAACCTGTGATGGACTAGCGTCCCATTCAGGAGTTCAACTCCTGATTGCTTCACGCTACGGAAACCGGGGATAAGCACCGGCCTGATGAGCCGCTAGGCTCGGGTGTAAAAACCCAACAGTAATCTAAAAAAAAAAAAATCAATGACAGAAAGCAGTGGCAGAGTTGCATCTCCTCATGACACCAAATGTTCTGAGCATCTCCAGTATTTTAAATTGTCTATAGATGGGAATGTGAGAACGAATGCTTGTTCTTCTCAGTGATAGCCCTGCCATAGGTTTGCAACCCTTCCAGCTTGTAGTCTACCTTCCATCCAGCATCAGGTAGAATTGAATTCAGCTTCCTTAAAAACTCTGATGACTGATAAGTGTGATTGATTGATTGATGATGATCTTAAACGAATCTTTATATTATCACATTATTATACTATGCGCTTTATATTTTGTATTAATCCCAACTCAGAAGGAAATTCTGCGAGGAACTAAATAGTTGATGGTCTGGCGAACTGTTTAGGGTGTACTCTGCCTTTGCTCAGAATTGGCTAGAGTAGGATTCGGCCTCCCTGCAACCGCAATAAAAGATGACGTGATTCAGACAATAAAATAAAAAAAAAAAAAAACAAATAAACAAAAGACCACAGGACGTCTGGACCTCATTGCTTAGGCTGCTGCCCCCACGACCCAACCCTGGATTAAGCGGATGATGATGATGATGATGATGAAGAAGAAGAAGAATAGACCATAGGGGACCATACACTCCCACTGGAAGGACCATTTCCTAAGACGCCGATATTGCTCAAGTATAACATGTTTGGAAGTCCCAGCTTCAGCGTGCGGCAAGTAACTCTCCAGAAACGACAGTGTGATGGACAGACAGACGGAACCCATTCTGATATGTGGGAGCTAAAAAAAAAATTATTATTTGATAATTGGTCCCCTAGTAATTGAGTCCATCGCAGTCAACTCTGGGTGAAGGTGGGCTACGCCCTTAACAGTTCACAGGGTGATTGCAGAGCAACACATACACAAAAGCACTCCTACTTCTACCTAGCAGGAGTGGAGTATATCCAATTAACTTAATGGACATGTGTTTGGACACTGGGAGCAAACTGGGGTAAATAGAGGAAACCTATGTAAGCACAGGGATAAGATGCAAACTCCACACAGAAACACCTGAGCCTGGGACTCAAATCTAGGACTTTCTTGCAGTGCGGTGAAAGTGCAAACCACTACACATCTGAATAAATTTTAATGTGTTATCACTTTCCTACTGTGATCATTAAAGCCGCAATCATCAACTTTGAATATGTGCGCTGTTTTGTATTGTATATAATGACATGAAGCAACTCACTGAAATCCCATCCACTTTATTAAATGTTATGTTTCCTTCCAAATCCAATCAAAAGTTCTGAGCGGTTTATGAATGAAGTATAAGTGGCACATCTGGTCTGCAGTAGTCCATCATAACGTTATAGTCCTTTTCATGACATTTTGGAAGTTTGGCAATAGACCGTAAGGGGAAATAAGCTGTTTATAGTACCTTCCTCCATCTGTTTAGCAGAATGATTACTTAGTGCAGAGCAAAATATTCAACTTGTTCCTCTTGTGTGGTTTTTCTCTCTTATTTTCATTTGCCAAAGGACCACAGGACACCTGCCACATTGTTTGTGCCTCATAAATTAAGAATTTGTGCTCAAGCTGCAGATGTTTCCCCACCTTGATAGGTTGTTAAGAATAATGATGAAAAGCTACATGTGAGCACTGCTTCAATAACTTTTGATTTGGGAAAATGTTGCATGAAATGTGGGGGGGGGGTTTAGAAATCCTTTAGGAGCTTTAGAAAATATGGTATGAGAACGAACACGTTTCAGCACAGACTGTACATTTGTACATTTAAATCCAGTTTATTATCAGTACCTTGACTTGTGAGTGTCTTTTATAACAATGTTTTCATGATATGAGCTTCGATCCCACCAAAAATCTGCCCCATCCAACGAGCAAAATTTTTGATTTATGAGC
Organism: Plotosus lineatus; assembly: GCA_024760905.1. NCBI lineage: Eukaryota > Metazoa > Chordata > Actinopteri > Siluriformes > Plotosidae > Plotosus > Plotosus lineatus. The sequence goes on from CM045750.1 coordinate 15,805,763, forward strand.
TCTGCTGGGGAAATGGCTTTTCTGGGCCGATTAGCCTTGTGTTCTATCGTGTGTATTCCTCCGAGCTCAAAGAACGCCTTGTGCAGTGCTTCTCAATTATTTTCCTGTGATGCCCCCTATAGGAACAAGGGGGAAAAAAGTTCCTCTCCCCCCCCCCCCCCCCCCCCCCCAGCGCTCCACACACGACAATAAATAGTGTTTATTGCACTCCATATCATTTGCTTGGTGTGTTCTCCCTACACCATAAGGAACCATACACCATACACCATACACCATTACACCATAAGGAACACAGTGAGAGTGCCACTGCCACCTACTATAGAGGATGTGCAATTACACTTAATTCTAGTACAGTGTGGCAAAAAAGCATGTTCCCCAGGGTCATAAACACCCCTCCCTCCTGGCATCATACCGTGTGCAGGTCACTATTTGAGAAGCACTGGCCTTGTCCGAGCTCATCACGAGCTTTTCCTCGCTGGCATTCATAGCGTGCACATGCACAAAATTCTCCTCCTTCTTCTCTGTTACGTATCACCTCATAACTGCCCACGTGACATCTTCATGCCCATGTGACATCTTTGCCGCAGTCGATTATCGTTATTATTAATCATTATTATTAATGTTAATGTACATATATTATTATTGTTGTTATTATTATTATAATTAATAAATATTTATTGTTGTTACATGTTTATCTTTAGTATATTAGGTCAAATATATGTGTTGTGGCAGGTTATATGAGTTTGAGAGAAGGTTGGAATGGATTAATTGGTTTTCTGTTATTTCCTATCGGAATTTTTGTTTTATCTAACAAACATTTTGACTTACGAGCTCGCCCTCGGAACAGATTAATATTGTAAGTCAAGTGTACCGCTATATATATATATATATATATATATATATATATCTTCTTTTCTTTTCGGCTTTTGCCCGTTCTCGAGAGTCACCACAGCGAATCACGTGATTCGAACATTTGATTTGGCATAGTTTTTCCGTTGGATGCCCTTCCTGTCACAACCCTTTAGCATGGGACAGAAACACGCTGACGGCTTTGCAGCTACTCTTTATGAAAGTCAGCATTGGTTCTTTTACATGAACCTCTCACCATAGACAGTGAGAGACATGGCCGGCCTTTGATAACCCAGTTAGCTGCACTGGGGGGACAGTGGCAACCTTGTGGGGACTCGAACCCCCTAACCTTAGGATCAGCGATCCTGCGCCCTATCCACTATATATATACACACATATATTAAGTACTTAGGCTCAACAATCCAGAGCAATGGAGAGTGTCGAAAAGAGGTGAAGAAGCATGTGCAGGCAGGTTGGAATGGTTGGAGAAAAGTGTCCGGTGTGATAGGAGGGTATCGGCAAGAATGAAAGGAAAAGTATACAAGATGGTGTTGAGGCCAGAGATGTTGTATGGTTTAGAAACCGTGGCGCTGGGGAAAAGACAGCAGGCAGAGCTGGAGGTAGCAGAGATGAAAATATTGAGGTTCTCTTTGGGAAGAACGAGAATGGATAGGATCAGGAATGAGAACATCAGAGGGATAGTACATATAAGAGGTTTTTGAGACATAGTCAGAGAGGCTAGCTTGTGATGGTTTGGACATGTACAGAGGCGGGATAGTGAGTATATTGGTAGTAGGATGCTGAGGTTGGAACTACCATGCAGGAGGCTTAGAGGAAGACCAAAGAGTGGATTTATGGATGTGGTGAAGGAGGACATGAAGGTAGTTGGAGTAAGAGAAGAAGATGCGGAGGATATGGTGAAATGGAGGCAGATGATTCGCTGTGGATTCGCAACCTCTGAAGAACAGCCGAAAGGAAAAGAAGAAGAACCACAAAATGTAAAAGATGATGTGTAGAGTCGGTTTACAAAGTGAATGAAAAAGACACCTCAAATGTTTTTATAGGACTTGGTGCCTGAATGCATCCACTCCGGCAATATTTATAATAAACTAAACAAGTGTTTCCCTATAAGGACAAATCAAAAGTTGCATTCTGGAGGCCTTTACCATATATGGACATGGACTTGCCCTCGAATGATGCGTGGTGTTACATGAGGCACCACACATGTACAATACACAATTTCTGTGGAACCTAAAAGAGTTTGTGTAGATACTTCAATCAATGTCTGACTCACAGCAGAAGGTCCAGGGCTCGACTCCCAATCTCAGGAGTTTTTGTGTCGAGTTTACATGTTCTCCTAATGTCTGTGTGGTTTCCTCCAGGTACTCCAGTCTCCCCCCACAGTCCAAAGACATGTGTTTTCGGTGAATTGGTTGTTTTAAACTGCCCCTAAGTGTGAGCGTAAGCGATTGATTTGCTCTGTGTAAGTAGTCACTATTGTTGTCAAGTACACTGTCAAAAAAACAACAACAAAAAAACAGCTTATTGTTAAGGAGATGGCAGTTCCAACAGCCAAAGCATACCTTTCCTCTGCACTGTTTAAAGTGGCATTAACTTCACCAATCATATTCCTGGAAGCTATTTACCTACTTCAGTCTTTTTACTGTAGTTTTTAATGTTTAACATTATTTTAAGTGTTTTCGTATTATATCTATTACTTGACAGCAAACATTTGACACTTGTGTGTTGAAAGTTTGCTGGCTTTTCTCTTGGTTATAGAAGATTTGGGAATTTTATAGTCATACAGCCTAATATTTGATTAATGGCAATAAATATGAAGAGCTTTCTGGATACTGAGATCACTTTAATAATTCTTTCAAGCTTGTCAATAATGTTAAATGCTTTTGTTTTTGAGAGCTGTTTTGGAGTTTAGGAATAGATATATAAAATCATTCATTCATTTTCTGAACCACTTAAACCTAATTAGGGAGGATGAAACACGCTTCGACCCTACTAGGAGTAAGCGTTCAGAAAATAGATGGACAACTAAATACATATAGAACACACAAAACTCTTTAACAGCCTAGAAAATACAATTACTATTTTTTTTTTTTTCAAACATTGGCCAAAAATCAACATTTTTCAGGAGAGATATAATTTTAACACAATTAGAAACGGGCTTGGTGAACAGAAGGTTCACTTGAAAAAAATTTGAAAATGTTTACGTCATCGTTATCACCCTCAACTTTAGATTTACTGTATTTATTTGAAAAAAAAAAAAAACAATAGAGCCAGTCTGCACCCCCTAGTGGTCAGAAAATGAAGATTATGCAAAATACAGAATGCTGTTCCAAAGACTTGACTGAAGTTGGAAGCAAGGTACAGGTCCTTCATCTTTCCACCAAACAAAATTAAATTCAGCTGCCAGAAATATGTGGAAAAAATGTCTCATTTCATTAATCTGACTTAACAAGTCCATTAAATGGAAGAGAAGCTGCTGTGATTCTGATTAATGACCAGAAACCAACCTTCATATTATCAGAAGAAGCATATTCAGAAGTGTGTGTGTGCCATACCGTCACTATAAATAACATCTTAATGCTGAGCCTGGTGAGTATCTGTCAGAAATTCTGTATATATGCACCAAAAAGAGGAAATGCAATTTGTTTTATTTTAGGAAGCTGTTTAAAATGAAATTGAAAACAGATTGCAATGATTTGCAAATGTCATAAACTTACTGAATTTTATTCAGATTAGTCTGTCTTCCTTTCGGCTTTTTCCCTTTTTACTCGGGAGTCGCCACAGCGAATCATCTGATTCGCACGTTTGATTTGGCAGAGGTTTTTACGTCAGATGCCCTTCCTGTCACAACCCTTTTTAGCAAGGGACAGAAACACGCTGACGACTTTGCAGCTACTCTTTACGAAAGTCAGCAATGGTTCTTTTACATGCCTCTCACCATAGACAGTGACAGACATGGCCCGCCTTTGATAACCCAGTTAGCCACACTGGGGGGGGGGCAGTGACAACCTTGTGGAGAGTGGGACTTGAACTCCCAACCTTTGGATCAGCGATCCAGTGCCCTATACCACTAGACCACCACTGCCCACACAATTTTATTCAGATTAGAACTTATAAAATATATAAAATGTTGACAGGGAGGCATTTTACTATTTTTTGAAAAATATCAACTTATTTTAAACATGTTGGTACTAAAATATCTAAAAAAAAAAACTTGCCACCGAGCAACAAAAGGCTGGAAATGTAAGTGGTATGAAACAGAAACAGCTAGAGGAATATTTCGTGACTAAATGGAGTTAATTCTTCAAAGACAGTGATTTCTGGAGGTGTTCCTGAGCCCATGCTATGATTTTCATGACAGACTCGTGCCTGGTTTTAATACAGTGCCGCCTGAGGACCCAAAGATCACCGGCATCCAATATTGAATTTCAGCTTTATTCTTTGCACCCAGATAGATTCTCCAGATTTCATTCATGGATGTGGTGAAGGAGGACATGAAGGTCGTTGGTGTAAGAGAAGAAGATGCAAAGGATAGGGTGAGATGGAGGCAGATGATTCGCTGTGGCGACCCCTGAAGGGAAAAGCCGAAAGGAAAAGAAGAAGAGGATTCTCCAGATTTTCTGAAATTTGGTTGCACATAAAGTTTATAATAAACGTATTTACCAAATCAAACGTGTGAATCAGATGATTCGCTGTGGCGACTCCCGAGTAAAAAATGGAAAAAGCCGAAAGGAAGACTGACTGACAGTTTTAGGAACAGAATAACAACAGTGATCCCTTGTTACTTCTGCGGCTTCAGTGCATCGCAGGTTTTTCAAAAATATTCATCAAAAATAAGGAAATTAAGGGAAAATATGGAAAAAGTGAAGGAAAATGCCGCAAAACAAGGCCAATTATGAAAAAAAAAAACATAAAACGACTTACATTTTTATGTGAAGTGCACATCTGAGTGTGCGCGCGTGTGCATCTGTATGTTTGTGTTTATATTTTATTTACATCTTATGCATTACTGTATTTTTGAATGTTTAATTGTTATTATAAGCATTTATAGTGTTGAATATGTATTTATTGATATTATATACACATATACATGTATGTATACATCAGTTGGGGGGGGGGTCGATCCTACTTCGCGGAAATCAGCAGTCGAGGGGGGTGGGTGGGGTCTCGGTCGCCATTAATCACAGAAAGTGAGGGATCCCTGTAATAACTCTCAGAATATATGATTTTTCATTCTATGATTATCATGATAAATAATGTAGTCATTAGCGAGAGAGAGAGAGAGAGAGAGAGAAAGAGAGAGAGTGAGAGACAGAGAGACAGAGAGAGAGACAGAGAGAGAGAGAGAGAGAGAGACAGAGAGAGAGAGAGAGAGAGAGAGATGGGTGACCAGCTGGATTGCCATGTAAATAGTTGTGGAGATAGGTAGAGTCTGGCTAAGTGCCGAGAGCCCTACAAAGGACTTGTAACAGTTGTTTGAAGCGAAATCTCTGGTCTGTGTTGGATAAGAATAATAGTCTTGTTCAGATGGAGTATTTCACATGATCATATAAATACACTTTACATCACCAGTGTCCAATCCCAGAACAACGCAGCTATATATGTTACGCTCCAAACTAATTATTTACATGACAAGTTTCTTTAGGAGCCACCGAAAGGTCATCATTGTCATTTTCTGTAACCGCTTCATCCTAATTAGGGTCGCGGGGAGGCTGGTGCCCATCCCAGCCAACTCAGGGCGAGGGCAGAGTACACCCTGGACAGCTCGCCAGGCCATCGCAGGGCGGAAACACGCTGACGGCTTTGCAGCTACTCTTGTCGAAAGTCAGCAATGGTTCTTTTACATGAACCTCACACCATAGACAGTGAGAGACATGGCCGGCCTTTGATAACCCAGTTAGCTGCACTGGGGGGCCACTGAAAGGTAATCTATTTAATCTATTTAAAAAAATAATAAATAAAATAAATAAAAATGCTGATATTCCGAATTTGGTCTCCTCTGTAACAATAAGATGAAATAGTGTTAATATTAAAGATTGTAAAGAATTAATGATCGGTGTGACATTTTCACTTTGGGTTTCCCAGTCCTGAAGATTTCTTCACACAAAGCAGGAAAATAAGCAAACCACAAGTTGAAAGTTAAATATATAAGAATAATAATAACTTACAAACCAAATTCCCGAGTGAGCGATAGCAGAATGCTCAAGTGTGCTGAAGAAATAAAGCCACAGCATTACTGGGGAAGAAATCTGGGGGGTCGCATGACACAATCCATCCCTGCTCCCTCTCTCGCTCAAACTAACATATGAAACTAATTTGTATAACAAATGTTGGTTTTAGACAATGTTCCTCACCAACTGGTGGCTCGGTGAGAGATGGAACAGTATTTTTTAAGAGCTTAAGGCAAAGCAAACACATTAATTAACATTATCTTTATGCAGCACAGCCAAGCCAAGCAGGGCCTTGAAACGCTACACCGTTACCTAAATTCACATGCATCTGTCTGTGTCTTCACTCAACCGTGGATGTGCGTGCCGCCTGGCTTTGACTGTGGCATGGAGGACCACCTGCGTGAAAGGGGAGACCCAGCATGTTATGTCTTCGCAACGAAATAAAATAACACAGAATCCAAGCTCTTCAAATATCTCTGTGCTGCAGATCATTTTTCTGGGCGCAGCCCCGATAAAAAGGTAAAATAAGAACAGATGATATCATACACCAGGATGGGGATGATTGGGGCGGGGGGGGGGGGGGGGTGTGGTCATTTGCGTACGAATGCGCTAATGCTCATGCGCTTTATAAAAAGGGCCCTAAAAGATAGCACTTCACATCCAAGACCACCCTCAGTGCAGACGAACCGTATACCAATAATCCACTTCATCCTAATACACCTAGTTCAGATATACTCCATGAACCGTTTGCCAGTCCACTGCAGGGCTAATGCAGGGTTTCAAGCATGTTCCTTCCATGCTTGTGTGGGTTTCCTTCAGGTACACCAATTTTCTCCGACAGTCTAAAGCCAAGCATATTGGGCTGATTGGCTGTTCCAAGTTGTCTCTTGGTGGGAGTGCGAGTGTGAATAGTTATGTGTGATGCCCTGCGACAGACTGGCACGCTATTCCTGGTATGCCACACCTTCAGCAAGAGTGGACTCGGATGGGTATCAGCATTCCGTGACCCTAATGAGTGGTTCGGAAACTGACAGGACATTCATCCACACGGTGTGATTACAGAAATCATGGACAGTGCTGACCTCAGTCCTCAATCGAGTTCTTCGCACACCTTCCGCCTCTTCAAACTGATGGAATTCTGATTTTTCTATATGGACATTAGTGGAATATGTAAATAGAAATTTTTTTGGAGGAACACAGCTTGTTGAAATTGGTCTTCAGGTTCAGAATGGATATTGTGATATTTTGTCAGCTTCGTCGACTAAGTCTAGGTATTTGGTGGCCTTGAGCTCGTGTGATGCTTCCAGTCTGTCCTCCCAGGCCACTGTGAGCTCTATGATAAGAATAGCGTGCGAGCTTCTTGACAGCAGTACCATGTCTGGCTGAAGAGAAGGTGCTGGCTACTTCTTGCGGAAACCCAAGTTTCTTTTGTACATCGACGTGGAACTCCCAGTCGGATGCTTGTGACAGCAGTGAGCTGGTCTGAGTAGACTTGGCAACCTTCGACTTGTCGCCTTCCTTGCTGAACTGTACTTGTTTTGGGCCTCTATGTGTTAATTGGCGATTGACACCCATCCTATGCTGGTCTACCCATGCCGCGATCTCCTTCAGTACATTGTCTTGCCGCCAGTGGTACCTTCCTTCTCCAAGTGCTTTTGGACATGCTGAGAGAATGTGGTTGAGTGTACAGTCTGTTGATTTGCAAAGGGAGCATGAAGGGTCGTCTTCTTTGCCCCAGATTCTTAAGTTGGAGGGTGTTGGTAGAAGATCTGTCACAGCGTGAAGCAGGAAACTGAGTTTTCCCTGGTCCATGGACCATATATCTTTCCAAGTGAGTGGGCGTTGTAGAGCAGTCGCCCATTGCGTCCAGCTACCTTGCTTTCCCAGTCCTACTGCCTTGATGAATCTGGTGTGCTCTGCCTTCTGTCTGACTTGCTGGACGATCATGTCCCGCTTGGTCCTGCTGTCCACCTTACTACACCTTAGTCTCTCCATAATTGCCTCGGCCCAGTCTACCTCTACGAACTGTTCCAACCAGTTCTTTCTGTCGCAAATCTTCTGCTTCTTCTATTGCTGAGTGAGGGTTCCATTTTCGTCCTGTCTTGACTGTTTCCTCTGCTTTCTGCACTGGTTTGACAACATTATTGAGTCAAAACAAAAAAAAAGTTGTCGATTTTCAAAAATTAATTTACCAGCAAATAGTTCAACGTAATAAAAAATTGTTTTGGCAATGGTGGCCTGGTGGCAAAGGTGTTGGATCACTGATCCTAAGATCGGAGGTTCAAGCCTCACTCTCATTGGGTTGTCACTGTCGTCCCCTGTCCCCCCCCCCGTGCAGCTAACTGGGTTATCAAAGGATGGCCATGTCTCCGACTGTCCATGGTGTCAGGCTGTAAAAGAACCATTGCTGACTTTCATAAAGAGTCGCTGCATGTTTCCGCCTTGCGATGGCCTGGCAAGCTGTCCAGGGTGTACGCCAGCCTCCCCGTGACCCTAATTAGGATTAAACGATTGCAGAAAGTGAATGAAACAAAAAATTGTTCATCGGTCAGTAAGGTAGCAGTGTTTAACACAATGATCACTCTTCAGACAAAATCATAATGAAGGCTGCTATGTTTCCTGTAAAGATAAGAAGCATGTGCAAGTCAAAACAGCCAGACGAGCACAAATAGATACAAGTTGAGGTAGTTATACTGTAATGGAATATGTAGTGGGCATTGGATGAACATTTTCCTGTTGTTCATTAAAGATAAGGATTTTTTTATTATTCCAACATGATCCCATGCAGGAGTCACCTCAAGAATTTAAAGGGTTCTTTCCAGGCCAGTTAGTTTTTTCATTCTCCTGCTAACAGAAAATAAAAATTCTTGCTTAAATTTTTGTTTAAAAAGCCTTTAATAACTTACTGTGGATCTGAAGCCATATCTGCTCCACAATATTACGGCTCTTCTATGCCCGTACCCCTTCCCTCCACCAAATTTGGTGGAAATTGGTTCGATCGTTTTAATGTAATCCTGCTAACAGGCAAGGAAATAGACGAACAGAGTCGTCATGCCCCCCAACGCCCACAAGGGGCAGTGGAGAGAACAAATAATAATAATATAATATATATTTCAGTTCATTCATTTTCTGTAACCGCTTCATCCTAATTAGGGTCGCGGGGAGGCTGGTGCCCATCCCAGCCAACTCAGGGCGAGGGCAGAATACACCCTGGACAGCTCGCCAGGCCATCGCAGGGCGGAAACACGCTGACGGCTTTGCAGCCTACTCTTGTCGAAAGTCAGCAATGGTTCTTTTACATGCCTCACACCATAGACAGTGGGAGACGTGGCCGGCCTTTGATAACCCAGTTAGCTGCACTGGGGGGGACAATGACAACCTTGTGGAGAGTGGGACTCGAACCCCAACCTTTTGGATCAGCGATCCGGCGCCTTATACCACTAGACCACCACTGACCCTATATATTTATATACTCTTATAATTTTGCAAGGGACAGTGGTGGCCTGGTGGTCAAGCTGCTGGATCACTGATCCTACGGTTGGGGGTTCAAGCCCCACTCTCTGCGGGTTGTCACTGTCATGAATGAATATTCGTAGGTTTTCATATACGTATTATTTTCATACCTAATGCATGATGACAGAATTCATATGGGGCGTGTTCAGTTTCTTTTACTTTATTTGTAATAATAATAATATACACTGTTCTGCATCAAGGGGCAGTGGTGGTCTAGCGGTATAGGGTGCTGGATCGCTGCTCCTAAGGTTGGGGGTTCGAGTCCCACTCTCCACAAGGTTGTTACTGTTACTACACCTTCACCGAGCCCAGAACTCAAACCCAAGACTTTCTTACTGTGATGCAGATGTGCGATTCAGTACCCCACCACGCCACCATAACAAATATGGGAATATGTTGAATCTGTGAAAATATATCAGAATAGATTTCACATTCAAATTGGTAATCGCATCAATGGAGAATAAGATCATAACTGAGCATTTCTGTTTTTCCTTTGCCTTGCTTTAAAAGCTTAAGTAATCACTGCTTGTTATCTTGCTTGCAAAATAGTTGTATGGTTACCAAAATGACCAGGTGTGGACTATAAGCAGAATGTTCTAACTTCGCAGTGATGAGCGAATGAAAACAACTTGTCTGTCTTAAGGATATGCTTCATGCCATTGGGATTTCCTAAAACAATAAACCTGAACCAGTAACTTTTAAATCATGCTCCTGGTTGAAGCCTTTATTTTAAAATTTTGGACTCCACAGTCCAACATGGATCTGTTTCTGCCGCCAATGGTTAATTAAATTTGTCTTTGTTTGTATTACATCTCCAAAAAGACATGTAAGCATGCATGGCCTTCAACATCATGCTCTCATCCTGCGAGTTAATGCCTGTTGAACATGGTGTATATCAAATTCACAGCTTCAGATCAAACCCGAAATCATTTCCAACGTTCCACACGTTGTTATTATTTTCTCCTTTTTTTTTTTTTTTTTTTTTTTTTTTTTATGAGTCCAGCCAATACTTCCATGTTTTCCTTGCTGCTTCATATCTTTGATCCTTCTAAGAAAGACTGCAAATGGCATGCATTTCATACTGAATCTGCAACATCATTATGAATGATGCTCTTACACGGCAGCAAAAACACTAACGGCAGTTCTTAATTTAAATGCTTGTGCTATGTCCTGTACTGTGGTGTGGTTAGCACATCGGCCTCACTGCGAGTCAGTCCTGGGTTAATCCTGTGAAGGTGTTTCTGTGCGGCGTTGGCATGTTCTCACCGTGACAAGGGTTTCCTCTGGGTAGTCATGTTTCCTCCTCCAACTCAAAGACATACACATTAGGCGAACTGCCTGTTCCAAAATGATGGTGCTGGTGGTGTAGTGGTTAGAGGTGCTGGGCTCTAGTTTGAGAGGTTGTAGGTTTGAACCCCCATTAGATGCCACCGTGCTAAGACACTTGGGTAAGGTCTCTACGACAAGTACGCCCGTCTCCACCCAGTACTTTAACTTGATTCCAGTAAAAGAATACTGTGAAATCCACCAGTGATGGACTAGAGTCGATTCACACTTCAGAAACCAGGGCTACACTCTGGCCCGATGAGCAGGTGGATTCGGGTGTACAAGCACAACAGGCTTTACGTCTTATCTTCTTGGTCCAAATTGCCCCTTGGCGTGAGCGCTCTTATCCAAAGGGACTCACAATTATTTTTTTTTATACTACTGAGGAGGCAGTGGCGGCCTGATGGTAAAGGTACTGGATCACTGATCCTAAGGTTGGGGGTTCAAGCCCCACACTCCACGGGTTGCCACTGTCTCCCCAGTGTAATTAACTGGGTTTTCAAAGCATGGCCATGTCTCTCACTGTCTATGGTGTGAGGTTCATATAAAAGAACCATTGCTGACTTTCGACAAGAGTAGCTGCATCGCCATCAAGTGTTTCCACCCTGCGATGGCCTGGCGAGCTGTCCATAGTGTACTCTGCCCTCGCCCGGAGTCAGCTGGGATGGGCACCAGCCTCCCTGTGACCCTAATTAGGATTAAGCAGTTATAGAAAATGAAACGATGATGAACTACTGAGGAATTGAGGGTTAAGGGCCTTGCTCAAGGGCCCATCAGTGGTGAAAGTGGGGATTGAACCACTGACCTTTGGATTAGTCTCCTATTGCCTTATCCACTAAGCCACAGGCGTTAAACTCATGCCACAAAAGGCCATGTGGCTGCAGGATTTTGTTTCAACTGGGCAGCAGCACACCTGACTTTGTTCATTTGATCAACTGCTCTGAGTCTTCAGGCAGTTGATTGGTCAGTCTCTGTACAGAGCAGACAAATTAACCAATCGACTGCCTGAAGACTCAAATCAGTTCATTTTCTGTAACCGCTTAATCCTAATTATGGTTGTGGGGATGCTGGAGCCCGTCCCAGCCGACTTCCAGCGAGGGCAGAGTACACCCTGGACAGCTCGCCAGGCCATCACAAGGCGGAAACACACTGACGGCTTTGCTCTTGTCGAAAGTCAGCGATGGTTCTTTTACATGAACCTCACACCATAGACAGTGAGAGACATGGCCGGCCCTTGATAACCCAGTTCGCTGCACTGGGGGGGGGGACTGTGAAAACCTTGTGGAGAGTGGGAATTGAACCACCAACCTTAGGATCAGTGATCCAGCACCCTATACCACTAGGCCACCAATGCCTGTAAGAATGAAATCATTTGTTTTAATGCACAAAGTCAGGTGTGCTGCTGCTGCTGCTGCTGCTTGGTTGAAACAAGAACCTGCTGCCACATGGCCCTCTGTGGACCGAGTTTGACACTCCTGTAAGCCATCACTGCCCTTTGCCACATACTGTAGTGTGTGTGTGTGTGTGTGTGTGTGTGTGTGTGTGCACGCTGGCCATGTGATGATCTGGCAAGTTGTTCAGGGTGTCGCCTTAACTCAGTGGAGGCAGAAATAGGCTCAAGTGATCCTAGTAGGATTATCAGTTCAGCAGATGAGAGAATTAGTGAGTGAGTGTTATGCATGATATGAAATTCTTTCTGCTTCTTGGTGCACACATTCTCAACATTGTTCAAGTTTAATAAACCACCTCATTACCCCCCTCCCCCAACCTCCCCCCCAACCTCCCCTCCCCCTCCCCCAACCTCCATCCAAAAACTCCAAGCTACCCTTTCTTTTAAGTCCAGAGAATGTGAAAAGGAAAAGACAGCACAGGGTCAGACCAGGAAACACCTGCTCTCATGGAGGTGGAGAAATTTTCTCATTAAAAGGGGCTGGAATCCCAGATCTCGCTTTCTACACTCAGATCAAGTCGTTTATTTCTTGTGAACGAAAAGATTCAAAAAAAAAAAAAAAAAAGATTGCTTGAGCACGTGAGGAACACGGTTTGGTGTGTGTGTGTGTGTGTGTGTGTGTGTAGAGTCCACATGTGGGGAGAAGCTCAATCTGAAGGGGTTCAGACAGACAGCATGCGCATGTTCGTATTGGACGCTGCCGCAGGGTTGGACACTGGGTCCAGGAGCTTTTACGCGCGAGCGCACTCATACTTGCGCATGAACCCATTTCCCTTTTATTGTTGCAAGTAAGCTTCAAAATATCCGGCTCGCGCACACAGGTACCGACAGCTGCGACATAAACAAGCAAAATAATAATAATAATAATAATAATAATATTTAAAAAAAAAAAAAAAAAAAAAATCACAGAACTTTGTGGTCACGCGCGTGGATGCGCGACACGTAAATTGGCGCGCGCAAAAGAAGGGATGCCGGTCAGGCGTGGCTTGGGTGGGTTTTTTTTTTTTTTTTTTTTTTTTTTTTTTTGAATATCCAATTTGATAATGCACGGGGAGTCTGTGTATAAAAAGGCTGATTTGGAGACGATACGCGGGCATCGGAGAATTTTGGGAAGCGAGGGAGCGTGGATGAAGCTGCGGGGCTCGTGCGTGCGGGCATGTGCTGTCTGAGTTTCTGAATCGTGTCTCACACTCTCTCACACACGCACCATGGCAGAGGTCGGCGGATTCGTCGGCATCGTCGATCTGGATTTACCGAGTTTCACGGCGCTCGGGAGCACGCCGCTGTCCGACTCGCCGGCCGGCTTGAATGAGCGCCTGGGACTGATCGAGGGCAGACTGCGGCGCGGCTCGCTCACCGACTTCGATCATCTCAAAGGGATCCTGCGCAGGAGGCAGCTGTACTGCAGGACAGGCTTCCAGCTGGAGATCTTCCCCAACGGGACAGTGCATGGCACCAGACAGGATCACAGCAGATTCGGTGAGAAATCACACACACACACACACACACACACACACACACACACACGTGTCAGTGTCACATCTTTGTATTATGCTTTATTTATGACATCAGGATAAGTTATACAGTTGAGAGTATCTGTATATAATATGCAGTGTTTCCTGGCTAAAGATTTCAACTTGAAATCAAAAGAAATTAAAGACACACAGAAAAAAAAAAAAAAAAAAAAAAAATCAGACCTGATCACGACATCAACTTCACAGCAAGAAGGTCATGGGTTCAAGTCCTGGATTCAGCCAGAGCCCCCTTGTGGAGTTTGCATGTTTTCACCATGCTTGCATGGGTTTCTCCTGGTACTCTGGTTTCTTCCTGCAGTTCAGACTTGTACACATTAGACAAGCAAAGCAAAGCAAAGTCTTTTGGGCTTTTTCCACCCGAGCCATAGTGTCTCATCAGGCCGGTGCTGATCCCCGGTTTCTGTACCGTGAAGCGACCAGTAGTTCAACTCCTCCTGGATGGGATGCCAGTCCACCGCAGGTTACCTTCCCAGTATATTTTTACTGGTACCCATTCATACTGCTGAGTGAACAGAGGCACTTGCCCAAGTGGGGGGGTCTTAGCACAGTGGGGGTCTCAATGGGATTCGAACACACAACCTCCTGATCGTTAGTGCAGCACCCTAACCACTAGGCCACCTTCCCCACATGCACATCAGGTTGTCTGTTCTAAATTGTGAATGGTACCGTGTTGGCCCTGTGATGGTCTGGCACGCTGTTCACAGTGGTGTACCCTGCCTTTCCCCAGTGTCAGCTGAGATAGGCTCCAGCTTGCCCAGCACCCAAATGGGATAAATCAGGTCAGCAAATGAGTGAGTTGTGAAAAATCAGACCACCTTCCTCGTTCATATAATGTGAATCCAACTATTTTACACAGCTTAAAATAAATAAATAAATAAAAAGACATGCATGCAGTTTAATGTATATCTACAAAATACGTTTATATACACAACTTGGCATAGGTTTGTTTTTTGTGGGGTTTTTTTTTTTTCATATGATGAGTTGCCCTCGTGTAAGATGTATAATATTTATCATCGTGTCATGAGTGTGAATTAAAGGAGTTTTGCTCATGATTTTTACCCAAATTTAGCTGCCAAAAATGTTGTCTATATATACCATGAATGTGTAAGATTGTGCTTATATATGTTAAATATCCTTTCAGCTCGGAAATCAAAAGCACTCAAGAGTTTTTGAGCCCAGTATGGAGCGAATAGGAATGGAATACAACATGGACTTTTTTTTTTTTTTTTTTTACTTTTTTGTGCTGAACAGTCCTCAAAGATCACGGTCGCATTGTAAACTCCAAACAAATTTAATGCAAGACGCCAATTCATGCCTCATATCTTTCATAAACCAGATTTCCATCGAAATCATTATATTTTCTTTAAATAACCACGACACTGCTCCTTTAGAATAAAACGTCCCACGATAGTCTAAATCACTGTTTATATATCATAAACTCTTCTTCTTCACTTATCCCTTAACATCCGGGGATGTCATTGGAGCGCCTTCATGGCGAGACTTGGGCTGATTTTTGGGCTGGCGGAGCCCATCCCTCTCCAGGCCGTAGAAACACGCTGAAGGCTTTGCAGCTGCTCTTTACGAAAGTCAGCAATGGTTCTTTTACATGAACCTCCCACCATAGACAGTGAGAGACATGGCCCGCCTTTGACTGGGGGGGGGTGGGGACAGTGACAACCCTGTGGGGACTCGAACCCCCAACCTTCGGATCAGCGATCCTGCACCCTATCCACTAGACCACCACTGCCCATATAATAAACTATACTGTTCTTTTTCTTGTTTCATTTTCATACATATATTCATTCATTCATTCATTTTTCTGAACCACTTAATACTAATTAGGGTCGCGGAGAGGCTGGCAACCCATCTCAATCGACTCTGAACAGCTCACCAGGCCATCACAAGGTCAATACTCACACAACCGTTCATACTCGCACGTCGGGGTGATTTGGAACAGACAATTAACCTACCGTGCATGTTTTTGGACTGTGGGAGGAAACCGGACTTCCCAGAGGAAACCCACACAAGCGCAGGGAGAACATGCAAACTCCACACAGAAACGCCCACGCTGAGACTCGAACCCTCGGGCTCGGTACGGGAATCATTGTGTGAAGTTTGTATGTTCTCCCTGGGCTTGTGTGGATTTCCTCCAGGTTCTCAAGTTTCCTCCTACAGTCCAAAGACAAGAACATTAGGCTAATTGGTTGTTCCGTACTGCCCCTGTGTGTGTATTGCCCTGCAATGGTCTTGTGAGATGTTCATAGTGTGGCCCACGTTTCATGTACAGTACGTATTTCATTATTCAGGTTTTATTCTACCTAGTTGAGAATATAAAGATGTGAAAGTTCGGTTAATCACTCTGTACCGCCCATCATCTTGAAGTCAGGACCTCCACATCTTCATCCCTGACACAGTTCGAATTCCCGGTGCTGAGTTGCAGGTGCCTCTCGATCGAAAACAAGCAAGGAAGCACAGCGTTGCTTTTCAACGCCAACTCGTCCAATAGTGGTCGACTTGAATGTGCACACACACACATTGCTAATTATACCACTAATATAAATCATTCAAGGAGTGGTTAGCATAGGACTGGTAAACAAATGAGGTCAGGGTGAAAACATGTGCGTCCGACAGCCATTGTGCAGGTGCAGCTTTGCTCAGGAGGCTGGAATAACTCGAAATTAAAGCATGACCACTGTGGAATCCAAAGAAGTTAAATGCTTGTTTTTCTCAGCCAAAACAAGCGGTTTTATTGGATTGGGTGTTTGGTGTGCATGTTTCTGGCATCCAGTGATCTGCAAATTCAAGGCAGACATGGTACGAGCAGGCCATGGTTTTGATTAAATGCAAATATGAAACATGGATGTTCTTGATTCCCATCCAGAGTTTGTGTGTCATCTTCAAACTCGAGTGCCATTTTAGCAACTCATCCATCAGGACCCATAAACTCGGAGACATTCAGCATGTGTGTTTTATTTAACATTACACACTATCAGAATGCATATTAATGATGTATTCCTAATCAACCGGCGAATTCATTCGCAAGAAATATTTCCAAGTGTTGAGCTTTCTGTATACGGTACCTGGTCGACGTTTCTGACTCGGGACCACACACACCTTCAGAGGCTCGGGTTCATACGAGAGTCCAAGTTAATGTAACAGGGCAGCATGCTGGCGCAGTGGTTAGCACGTCCACCTCACAGCAAGGCGGTCCTGGATTCCTGGGCTCGAATGTTTCTGTGTGGAGTCCGCATGTTCTCTCCGTGCTTGTTCAGCCTTCCTCTGGGTACACCGTTTCCTCCCACAGTCCAGACATGCACAGTAGGCTAATTGGCTGTTGCAAATTTGCCCCTCTGTAAGTGTGAAGGGTTACATGTGTTGACACTGTAATAGTCTGGCAAGCTGTTCATGATGTACCCTGCCTTTGTGTCATGTTGGCTGAGATAGGCTCCAGTAGGATTTGTGAGAGTTTGTGCAGTTTGGCAAATGAGTGAAACAGTGAGAAGTTTAAGTACCGTCTGCTTGAGTGGTTTTCTCTGTGTCCGCGTGAGTTTCCTGGTTTCAAACTTGGGCTACTCGTCCTTTGGTTGAGCTCCCTGTCACTCAAAGTGATCACCCAATTGGATGAGAGCACTGGTGCTCATTTTGAGTGACAGGGAAGTGAAAACATGCAGTTCTTCCCACCTCCCAAAACATACTGGTATTTGGACTGCTAATGCTAGTCGTAAAAATGTCTGTATGGTGCCCTGCAAATACATCCAGTGTGAACCTTCATAGCATGGACATGTAGAATGTAGATCTTCTGCAAAATCTTCTACTTCACTAGTTATTAGAGATGAGGAGCAGAAGGCTCCCAAGTGGCACATCAACAATTTTCATGATGATCAAGCACTCAGGAGATCGCAACTGAAACCAGATTGATGGCCATCAACAGCTGGAAGTCCATGGGAGCCAACTGGCTGAGCTATGATGTGGAAGTACACCCTGGATTTACATGGAGGGTACCATACATACCAGTATCTGCGGCACTATCACGTGTCACAGAAGGTGTGAGTGCTTGTTAGCGTCCCGTCCTGGTTGGTGGTGTCACGTGATGGAGAGGCAATACTTTTCACCAATTTGTTTTCAGTCAAATGAGGATGGGTTTCCCTTTTGGGCCTGGTTCCTCTCAAGGTTTCTTTCCCACATACACCGAGGGAGTTTTTCCTTGCCACCGTCGCCGCTAATTCAGGATACGTAGTGTAATATGAAATATTAAATGCTTTTTTTAAAACTTTATAAGCCCCCCTACTTTCACCGTTTTACTGGGTAAAGCTGTTTTGAGACAATGTCAATTGTAAAAAGCGCTATACAAATAAAACTGAATTAAATTGAATTAAATCAGTACATGACGGCTGACTATGATTAAATGAAGCGCTAAAAATATAAAATTGGGGGAGGGGTGGGGTGGAGTAGGAGGTTGCAGGGCTGAGATGGGGATTTTTTTTTTTTTTGGTAAATTTTAAATTTATTCCCTTTGCCTGTTGCTTTTGTTTTTACTCCATATTCATGTACAGGGATCCCTCGCTACTTCGCACTTCAATGTATCGCGGCTTTTTTAAAAAATATTAATCTAATTAAAAATGAAGGAAGAATAGGGGGAAAAGTTAAGGAAAATTCCACAAAACAGGCCTATTATGCAAAAAAAAAAAAAAAAAAACCCAAAACCTCCCAACAAACTACTTTCACTTTTATGCGAGATGCGCATCTGAGTGCGTGTGCACGTGTCTGTATGTGTGTGTATTTATATTTTATTTACATCTTATACATTATTTTTGAAAGTTTAATTGTTATTATAACCATTTATAGCATTGAATATGTATTTATTGATATTATATACACACATACATGTACGTATACGTCAGTTGGGGGAGGGAGGGGGGAGGGGTTGATCCTACTTCGCGGAAGTCGGTGTTCGTGGGGAGATCTCGGTCCCAATTAACCGCCGCAAGTGAGGGATTCCTTGTAATACTGCTCTGTACATTATTTTGAATGGTTAATCATCATCAGTGTTGTATTATTCTTATTGTTTACATTTTTTTTTTTTTTTTTTACAATTCAAGTACGTGAAATTTTGACAGTTCTCTATAGTCCTACAGATGACAGACTCTATATATAGGCAGCACAGCACTCCATGTGGTAGGAGTGAATTATTAGCTCATCTTTGTTCTAGATGGTTCAAGCTTTTAAAAGTGTAACACGGACTTTGTTGAACTGCGATACGAACAGAATCACAATAAAAAATCAAATTGGAACCCAGGCATCATGATATTGTGGCTCATGGTGATTCCCATCATTGTTACTTATTCACTTGTTCTAACTTTCCTCGTGTTCCATTCACCTGATGTCATCTCTTAAACTCCCACACAGTGCAATGTGCACACCAATGCTGCAACATTAAAGTTTGACATGTAAAGTGTATTACCCATCCCATATATTCCCATGACAGCGCCTGACGACTCCTGGGTAGTGTTACTGTAATAATTCATACATCTGGCTCTTTACAGCCATTAAACAAGTTCATTATGTTTCCACAATGCAAGGCCAACATCTTAAAAAAAAAAAAAAAAACACACAAAGGGTGCCATTTTTCTACATAAAGAACAGTTCTCCTCTCCGTGTCCATTCTGTTCATATGGCGTAGATCATAACTACATCTTCGCAAGTAATGCTTATATGTGCTGGTGCGTATCGTGGGGTCTGGTACTTGTCTCACCAGAGTTTCTCCATGTCAGGTATCCTGGAGTTCATTAGCCTGGCTGTGGGACTGGTCAGCATAAGAGGGGTGGATGCCGGACTTTATCTGGGAATGAATGAGAAAGGAGAACTCTACGGTTCGGTAAGTCAAACCCACATGGACCCGAGACGCACTCGAGCAGACACCTGCATGAGCACACACCTGCACCCATGAGCTTTGGGTTTTAAAAATCTACGCATGGGAACAGCGGCCAACAGTATAATTAGAGTCGCAGTTCAGAGGATAGCAATCAATTCACCGGCCCTTAATCTGAAGTCTGTTTCCCATATGATGCAGACGTGAAAAACACCAAGCCAGACAAAACAGCCAGCGTTTCCACCACTGCATATCACGCCATGCCTCTGACATCAGACAGAGCTGGAACAGCACCAGGGGCCCCTGAGAGCAAAAACAGTCGGCCTGTTTGAGTTACCTTGTTTTTGTCTTCTGAAGTTGAGAAAGGCATGAGAAAGACGTGGCAGAACCATGAATCCCAAATTGGATGGATAGCCTCTTCATTTTGCTTCATAGTCACTAAAATATTTACATATTTCTTGGATATATACAAAGCATCGAGCACACACATATTAGTGATATATGGTCTGAGTGCTCTCGGTTTCTCGTGTATTCCTGAAGTCGCACAGTGAAAGTGCTTTACTTTGTTCGAGTGCTTGAATGCTAACAGAGACCAGAATGTGCTACGAACCAAGACACGTTGTGTGCGATGGTGGTGTGCATAAAACACCATTTATAGGAAAGTCTTGTGTCTTCCTGCTATTTGATGCCACTTGCAAGGCTGTGGGAGAAATATGCTATCAGATTTCTACTGATAATAAACCAGTGCCCTCAACAAGTGTTTGAGTGGGTGGGGGTGGGGTGTGGGTGGGTGTTCCTACACATGTAACATGATAACGTCTTATTAAAAATCATTGCAGCCACAGGTTACCTCACACACTGTACTGCCAATTGTGCAGACATGAGCATCATTTTTCAGGCAGGCTGGAGGTGTATGAGGATTGGCGTTTTGGTTTATAAGTCAAAATTGTAAAGCTTTATTTTCCGTCTAAACGTTTGAGTTTAGCAACATGAAAGTTTCATAAATAATTAACAACGAACACGCCTTCCCTCATGATTCAGTTCACCTCATACTAATTTCCCCCTACCTTCATTTTCACGATAACTCCATATCTATCAGGAGCCTCACCAGAAACACCTCACAGCAACATAGTCCTGGGTTTGAGTCCCAGGTTCAGGAACTCTGTGTGGAGTTTGCATGCCCCTCCTGTGCTTGTGTGGGATCCCTCTGTGTACTCCAGTTTCCTCCCACAGTCCAAAAGCCATTTACTTCAGGCTAACTGGCTGTTCCCAATTGCCCCGAGGTGTAAGTGTTCATGTGAATGCTTATGCGCTGACCCTGAGCTGGTCTGGCAGGCTGTCCAACATGTTGTATGTACCCCCCCCCCCCGAGTTACCTACATGACCTTAGTAGGATTAAGTGGTTCGGCAAATTAGTGAAATAATAAATGAAATTGAATTTAGTTTAGTCCTACTAGGGTCACAGGGAGGTTGAAGCCTATCTCAGCCAACAACGAGTGAAGGTGGGGTATGCCCTGGATAGCTCTCCAGACCATCACAGGGCAACACATACACAACCATACCAAAAGGGGAAGATTTGAACAGCTAGCCTAATGTGGATGTCTTCGGACTGTGGGAGGATATCCGGGTACCCGGAGAAAACCCACATGAGCACCGGGGAGAACATGCATACTCTACATACAAGCGCCCTTACCAAGAACAGGAATCCAACCCAGGACATTCCTGCTGTGAGGCAGCTGTGCTAACCACTATGCCACTGTACCACATGCCAAGGTGATTGAACTTCTGAAGTTTAATTTAACTCCAGATACCTCATCAAGAGAATTAACTGTCTGGAAAAAAAAACATCAAGCGGGTAGGATACCGGCCAGGCCAAGCCCAATTTTAGAGGAACAGGCTCAGTAGACAGTTTAAGTTGTATATATGTATACATTATTTTCATACTTCACCTTGTTTATCAGGGCAGATTTCGAAAAAACTCAATATTATACAATGTCCAGCCATCGTAGATGGTCCAAGTAAGCCTCCTTAACACTGACACTTGAGCCAGAGCCATTGCATGACTGCTTTTTTGGCACGAAACATGATCTAGTCCCAGTGTGCAGTATTGTTCTCTGCAACATAGTCAGCCAGCAGAAGTTCACCTGTTGAACCTGAAGCGATCGCTCATTTAGTCCTGTCAGTGGTGTGGTAGTAGCAGGCCACACAAGAGTTTTGTTTGGCTGCTGTGTGTGTTTGTAATGTTTATATGTGTAAGTATAAGCTGCGTTGGTTATGTTAGGGGGAAACAGACCAAAAGGTCTACAGAATGATTTTGGGTGTAAACTGGAAAACCAGCTGTGAGGACTTTCTACAGTGAGCACCTGTTGCTTAATGTCAAACAATTCTCCCTCATTATACAAATAGTGACAAAGGAGAAATCAGGAAGAGTAAGAAACCTGACGGAAGAGTCATATGATCAGGAAACACCTTTTTTGTCTCCATTGCTTGGATTTAACTTGAGAACATAATTTCTCTTCTAGTTCTATAAGATAAGATGCTTAATCCTCGGAGGGTCACAGGGAGGCTGGAGGCTATCTCTGCCCACTCTGCACAGCTCATCAGTCCATTGCAGGTCCAACATACACATACCTATTTACATTCACACCTACATCATGGGGCAATTTATACCAGCCACTGAACCTAATGTGTATGTCTTTAGACAGTAGTTGTAGTACAGTCATACCTCACCTTACAAAAAAGCCAACTAACGAAAAATCCAAGTTACAAAAAACGTCTTCACGTAAAATTTTCGTCTTTGAATACGAAAGAAAATTCAAGTGATGAAACGCATCCTGTACTTTTGTTTTGAAATTGGTGCAATCGAGTTGCTCTCCCATTGGCTACACCCCACTGGCCTCCCATTGGCTAGGAGGGAGCTGCATCTCCATGATACCCATGATGCTTTTCGTGTGCCTTCGACCCTCGTTCGTCACAGAATTCTAACAAGTGTAATAACTTGGGCATAGTTGCCCAACCCCAATGGTAAATGATTTGCATGTTTTATTCATTTTAATGGTCTAATAAATAATTTCTTTTACTTTTAAAACATATTTAATACAAAATTTGTATATTTTTATAATTTTTAAAAGCGGTAGCATTGGGGGCGTTTGAACAAATCAGGCCTTTTACATGTAAAATGCGACTCTACTTACGAAAAAAAAAAAAAAAAAAATCACATTACTAAACCACTTCCGGAACGAATTAATTTCGTAAGGTGAAATATGATTGTATTAGCAAAGCAAAGTACCTGGAAGAAAGCCATGCATGCGCGGCGGGAGCGCAGACAAAAACACCACGGAACTCAAACCCAGGACCTTCTTGCCGTGAAGCGGACGTGACAACCATGACGGCACTGTGCCATCTCGGTCAAGTGATCTTTAGAGTTGTAAACTCGAGTAAACAGATTAAATTGCAGAGGACGCTGATGGATTTGTCCGTTTCATGACCGTGTGAAGGCTCTTTTACAGCAAATTGCTCGTTATTATGAACTGCAAACCCAGAAATGCATCATATCTTGAATCTTATCGTGTCATCTTCTTTATTTCAGAAAAAGCTGACAGCAGAGTGTGTCTTCCGTGAGCAGTTTGAAGAGAACTGGTACAACACATATGCCTCTACGCTTTACAAACATGCCGACACCGAGCGGTACTACTACGTGGCCTTGAACAAGGATGGTTCGCCTCGTGAAGGCAGCAGGACTAAAAAGCACCAGAAGTTGACTCATTTCCTACCCAGGCATGTGGAGATTGAGAAGATCGCCCAAGCGTACAGGGATTTGTTCCAGAACAGGTGACCAAAAGTCCAGCCAGCACCAGAGGAACAGGGAGGGTCGAAAAAGAATCTGAGACAAACTTAAGGCTGAAGGAGACCCTGCGTTTCTTTCCTCATATGACTGTTTAGATTTGCCTTCTTGTCCAGAGCAAGGAGTCCCTCTCTAGCGGTGACTGAGATAAACAGTACGTGTGTGTTCCTGGATGGATTGGTTTCCTCTTCTTAATGGGTTTTAAACCACAGTGCAGAGAAGACATTCCTCCATCCGCCCCCAGTGCCAAGAGGTTTCTGAGGGAGAGGTGTTGACTTCAGGGGCCTCATGGTGTCATGCAACCACCTCATCATAACTTGGTCCTTGCTCAAAACTTGCAGAGGAATCACTCCCGATGGAAAGAACCACTTGTGAGAGAGGCTCCAGTTTTGGTCTTGGCCAGTATGTATGAAACATTATGTCTCTCATTCGCGAGCCAGGTTGAAACTTGGATGATTATCATTTCTGGCAACATTAGCACCACTGAACTCAAGCATAGGTGCTAATCCCACTGTAAGTGTCTTTGTAAACTCACTCTTGCCTTCATAATTTAGGAGGCATGCACAGTAAGCATTGCGAAGGGACCATGGTGCTGATCCTATGATGAAAGGTAAAAATTATGGGAACACTTATCTAGGGATTATTTCAATGCAGACAAGGACGATTTCTTCCAAAGAATATACAGTAGCATCTCAATAAGAGAGAGAAAGTTATTTTTTTATTTTTTAGTTACGCAAATGTATATTTAAGGACACTTGGTGAGACATCAGCGAGAGGTACTGCTACGTAACAAAAACTGGCAAACTTATGGAAACAATCACTAATAAAAAGCCAAATCAAAAGACTTCAGGGCTTTTTGAAGATAAAGACCACCAAAGAGGAAGAGACGGCTGTCAGGACAGAGTGGAAATGACCATCCCCAGTGTGAAACACGGAGATAAACTAGCACTTAGAGAATCCGCTCTGCAATTTCACTCCGTTTCTTTTGAAGGTTCTGGAAAGGTCTGCTCGTTGACACCTAAAAAAAAAAAAAAAAAGAATGAATGCACTCTCTAGGGGGAAAAGGGATGCTATTTTTATTGAAACCAGGGAAAAGCTATGGCGTATTCAGAGACAGAATGGTTGCATTGTGTTGGTCAACTGACAAGATGTGATGTGTAATGTAAAGGAGCGTCCACACAGGGAAACGATGAGCGACAAGCAACCAAGTAAAATCAATGAACGCTGGTGAAATTTTCTCAAGTGATGTGAAGTAGGACGTTCAACTGAACTTTCAAACGATAACCAATGAGAGTTTGAAGATACTATTGATTAACAGATGCCACTAAACAAGGATATCCCCACAAAATTTTTCGTAGGGCAACATGGAGGACCAGTCCATTACCACCATGTGTAATTACTCCGTGCATAACAGCTGCACACAGAAATTTTACATGGATAATTCCTCGAAACACCATCCCTGTGTCCATGTTTCTAAAACAGTCTGCATTTCCCATGAGTATATTTTTCTCTTGGTTAAACTCATGGTTTATGATGCACAATAGTCTCTGATTACAAGAATAAAAATGATAGCATGCTACTTGTTCTAATAAAAAAGTAAAGTCGGTTGGGCTTTTTACACCCGAGCCTAGTGGCTCATCGGGCCGGTGCTGATCTCTGGTTTCTGTAGCGTGACGCGACCAGGAGTTCAACTCCTCCTGGATGGGATGCGAGTCCATCGCAGATTACCTTCCCAGTAATTTTTTTTTTTTTTTTTTGCTGGTACCCATTTATACTGCTGGGTGAACAGAGGCACACTTGTGGTTAAAACCTTGCCCAGGAGTCTAAGCACAATGGGGGTCTAACTGGGATTTGAACACACAACCTCCTGATCATGAGTGCTGATCCTAACCATAACCACTACGCCACCAGTCCCACACTTATAATAATAACAATACACCTTAAAACACACAAATAATACAATATAATGTTAAGTAAAGCACTACAGAGCTACTGTAGAGAATTAGCTCAATGCTGCTCAGATTGTCACTCGGAAAGATTTATAACATGCGAGAGGGTTACCTAGGCACCACAGGAGGATGACACATCAGTAGTGAATTGATTTGCATGTCAAGCGTCACTTCCTGTGTGGATGCTGCTTAAGGCTGTAAGGGAAATTCCTAAGTAGTAAGTGACAAGTGTAAATATGGATGAACCTATTTATAAGATGGACAATATATTTATTTTCTACATATAATGTATAATTCTAAAAATCTTTATATAAATGTATTTATTTATTTCAAAAGTCTATTTTGTAATGAACTTGAAATGATTAAGAATTGTAGATTCTACTGAAAGTATACCAAAGGGTCATCAGTTCAACACGAACGAATGACAATAAAATTGTCCTGCTATTGATTGTTCATTGAGAGTGACCATTTTTCCCAGGGGATGGCGGGTGGGTGTCTTTTATAATTAAAATGTTCCATGGTGATGTATTGCGTTGATTTGTTTATTGCACTTCTTCAGAAAATCCAATTCTCAGAACAGAAATGTCTGAAAGAGCAATGGCTATGAATCTGAAATGAAGCTGCAGTGTTACCCAAAATACCTTCAAATGTAGATCATAGCACTAAACAGGGATAAAAGTCCATCTGAAAAATGCCTACTACTCCAGAGAAAGCGAATTCCAGAGCAGAGCTGCAGCCCAGCGTAATCAATCTCTATGGAGATGGAGATGATGGCTGATGATGTAAAGAGACTGTTCTTGGCTGAAGAAATCTATGAGAAAGTTCTCCCAAAACAACCCACACAGGCATAAATCAAAAGTGTGCAGCAAGCAAAACAATAAAAGGTGGGTCGCTAGTTGACAAACCTGTTGAAAAATAGAGCCTGAAGACCTTCTTGTGCACAAAAACAATATGTACTAAAAGTTCCCTCCAAACAGATTGAGTGAATTGTTACCTTGGGCATGGCGATCAACTGAGGATTCTCACAGTAGAATCCTGGAACACTATATGAATATTTTTTAAAAATATATGATCAGTTATATCATCTGTTCATATTGGCACCAATGTACTTCAATACTTTTAGCAATACAATGCATATTCACGCACCATGAGATCAGCAGCGAAGCTGAAGTACACAGATGAGGGGAACAGCTGCCTGGTGACCAGGAGGAATGTGTTGCAAATGTAGCCTCATGGTAATCTCCATATAAGAAAGATGGGATCAACATTTCAACATCTGCAATAGTTGTAATGTTTCGCTCTTTTTGTGAGCTGTGAATGTGCACGTCCCATGGGGGAGGAGGGGGTTGTTTGAGAGGGCCAAATGGAAAACTAAAAGACCCTGAGTGGAAGAAATCCTGGCAGAAAAAAAAGAAAGGAATGCACAGAAGAGGTGTAGCAGATGAAAGAGGGATACCGTGTATTCTGTGATTAGAAATGTTCACAAGTCACTCTTGCAAGTCTGAATCAAGTCTTAAGTATTTAGGCATGCACTTTTAGAAACTCACAGCATTAGTTTTACTGCAAACTCTCTCTCACTCAATGATTTGCCAAACACGTAATCAGACCAGATGTAATAGCCTTCACTCCCCACTCAGTCAGCCTTGGGTATCCATTCTACTCTTCGTAGATTCTACCACTGCAATAACAGGCGCACCTGACAAGACCTGCTTTTTTTGGATCAACAGATTCAGTCGGTTAGCATCACAATGTGGCACGTGTGAAAATCAGAGTCTGATACGTCTCGTTTTTCCTACTTCCAACAAATCAACTTCAACAAAACTTCCACTTCCACAAAACAAAACAATGGCATTTACTTGTCTCATATGTACTATTCATCACTAAATCTCACAGGGTACTGATGGGTCACCCGTGGTATGAGACAAAAAAAGAAGA
The DNA here is from genome assembly GCA_024760905.1 of Plotosus lineatus. Lineage (NCBI taxonomy): Eukaryota > Metazoa > Chordata > Actinopteri > Siluriformes > Plotosidae > Plotosus > Plotosus lineatus. The sequence continues at coordinate 15,833,225 of CM045750.1, forward strand.
AACATGCATATACATACATACATACATACACACATACATATACATATATATTTACCGTATCCAACGCGATAAGTGCCCAGGGTGCTTTAAAAATTGGAGTGGGTGGGCGCTTGATAAAATGTTACCAGCGGAGTGGAACGGGAAGTGCTTGTTACCATCGAGGTGAAAAACATGAATAATAACAGAATAATAAAAGCGTTTTACTGGTATTTGTGTTATTCAATTTTTGGTATCAACCAAATTACTTACATGAAAGCTGAAAATAAACAGAAAACAGCATGAATTAATAAAAATACCCCTTACTTTTCCCTCCTGGTGCTGTTCCTTTAAACATTTTCCCGGAAGTAAAATCAAGCCAATCAACATGAATGTCAACTTTAGCACATGGCACAGTGAACCAATAAACACAAACATGGCCAGGAACCTCTTTAAATTTATGAAATTAGTGAGCAGGAGAATCGGGTGAAAAATACTCATCACTTTCTGATAGGTCCATATCTGGATCGTCGCTCCATTCATTCAGAGCATCCCATAGTTTTGCTGTAGCAGTTTATAATGGTTCATTGATTGTTGGACATTTACCAAGAGAATACAGCAAAATAGTTTCCTATTTTTTAAAGCACGGCGGAACAATCAAATGTGTTGTTACTGATGAACATTATAGACATTCCTCAGTGGCAGGGGGTCTTGAAATAGCGTGTAAACTCACTTTTACAGGCAGTGAATGCCTCATTTTACGGTTACAGAGACTGATCGAATAAAATTGGTAAGTTTGATCTACCATTTTGCTTCCAGTACACATGGGCACTTATTAGACGCAAGATAAACACCGGGGTGGGGGCTTATTGGAGCAGGACCCTTATTACGTCGATAAGGGTATGTATATATACACACACCCTGCATCATGGGTATTATGGAGATGCAGCTCTCTCCTAGCTAATGGGAGGCCAGCAGGGCGGGATGTCGGTAGATAGCCAATGGGAGGCCAGCGGGGCAGGATGTTGGGAGATAGCCAATGGGAGAGCATTGTTTGAATTTTTGAGATGGTGCATTTCGTAACATCAATTTGTTTCGTATCCAGAGATGGAAATTTTAGGTAATTGCGTTTCGTAACCTGGATTTTACATTTGTTGGGTCTTTCGTAAGGTGAGGTACCACTGTGTGTATATACTAGTATATATGTATACTGTATATAAAAATGTCCCTGGTATGCGATAGGCCCAACACCATAGTATGAGTGCACCATAACCAACATTTGCTGTGTACCGTCCTTAAATAAGGACAATAATTGACAGCTGTTTTTCAAATATTTCTACCAAAAGCAGTGATTGATCAGGTTAGTGACGTCTGATTGCTATACGTTTGAACACAACTGTACATATTCACATTTGTAAGCCACTTCAGGGTTGCAGGTGCCCATCTCAGCCAAAGTATACCCTGAATAGCTCGCCATCGCAGGGTTATGAAATTTCCAGTGGTGAAATTTTCTCACGACCAAATATTCCACAGTGAACTGTCAGTATACATATATTGTTCATAGCAACTCAGTACCATGAACCAACTCAGTCCCATGAACATCAGGAGTTAGAGTTGTCTGATTTTGAAAGAGGGTGTATTGTAAATTAGCCTGAGGATGGACTCGCAGCAAAAGCAAGGAATCAACAGCACCCTGTTCAGGTCGACCTGGCTCTCCGACAGGTGTCTCCAGACGGTGGATAATAATCCTATTGTAAGGCTAATGTTGCGGTGAAACTCCAAGTAAATTAGAGTAATGGTGTGAGGGATCTATGTATAAATATTTCAAACATAATGACAGATATTTACTTTTGCTTTTTCTTAGGTCACTGTATATACATCCTGCAAGATGGGGCCTCCAAGGATTGGACTTGTTTGTCCACCACATTTCACAGATGTACTGTCATACTGAGAGTCAACACCTCTTGGTCATGTTCCTCAAGCAGGTTTTGTAGTATGGCAGGGAATATTACCCTAATAAAAAGATAAATGCTCTTGGAGACGACCGTTGCCATGAAGGGATGTACTTATTCTGCGACATATCTGTTTAGATAGGTGGTACATGTCAAAGTAACTTTCACATGAATGCCAGGATCCATGGTTTCCTTACAGAAAACTACCCAGAACATCACACTACCTCCACCAGCTTGTTAAAGGCTCTCATGCACCAAATTATAAACATGATGTCAAAGAAAATGTGATTCATCAACCCAAGCCACCATCCATTGCTCCATGGTTCAGTCCTGATACTCACATGCCTATTGTAGGTAGTTTCAATGGTGTAAAGAGGTCAGCAACAACACAGAACCATATGGAACAAGCTCTGATACACATTGTATTGGAATGCCTTTTAAGTCATAACCAGCAATCTTTTCTCCAGAGGGACGACATGTCTACCTCACAGCAAGAAGGTCGAAGAATCAAGTCCCAGCCTCCAGTGTTTTTGTGTGCAGTTTGCATATGTTTTTCCCCATGCTGGTGTGAGTTTCCTCCCTCTGTTCACAACATGCATATGAGGCTAATCAACTATTCCAAATTGCCTCTAGGTGAGCGAGTGAATGGACATGGGTGTTGGTACTGCAGTTGTCTGGCAAGCTGTTCAGGGTGTACCCAGCATTCACTCAGAGTTGGCCGAGATTGACTCCAACCTCACCATGACCTTCTTAGGATTAAACAGTTCAAAAACGAGTGGTATAAGCTTATCTGTGGGATTGGAACAGTCCTGTTGCCCCTTTACTGATTGTCTCTCCTTGGACAATTTTTGGTAGGTATTAACTATTGCATACTGAAAACACCCCAAATGAGCCGCCATTTTGGAAACGGGCATAAAGTCACCAGTGATCTCCCACCACTTATCCATTTTTCCTGATTCCCACATATCAATTTTGAGGAACATCACTTTTTTTAATTTGTTGTTGAATACGTTACGCTCCTTGACAACTGCTACTCGAACAAGCTAAATGAAATGCTTACTTCACTACCCGAATTAGATTGTGTTTTTTATTCTGTGCAAGTCTGAGTGGTGGTGTATGAAGCATCTAGATTTTTGTATATAGTTCATTATTAAAAATAAATATTTTTTAAAAATCAAGTCAGGAATACAAGCACAGTCATTCAGCATCAACTCAGTGGTGCAACAGTCTTATATTGGGTTTCCCTACAATGGCCATGCATGGAGACGAGACAGGACATGAGACATCCACTCAAGCCATGATCCTTGATACTTGTGTTTTGCTTGGGAGCTGTACTTTAGAGACAATAAAATAATACCTATAAATAATCCAAAACAAAGTAAGACAAAATATAAAAAGCTCCAATGTAGTGAAATAAATTGACCCAAAGCCGATTGAATAAATGGCAGCAACAGGATTTTTCCAAAACCCACCATGTTTCAGTCATGCAATACCATTATATAATAATCGGCACCAAAGTTCACTAGTAATAGGCCTGCGTAGATGGTGAATAATTAAATCCCTGGACAGTGGGTAGGCAGTAGGGAAAGAGTGAATGATTCCTGACAGAGGTTTTACTTCTTCAGCTGTTTACTGCTAACTAACAACCAAGTAACAAATATAGTTCTGACCACTCAACCTGAACCCGTCTCTGGTGACTCTGGCTTAAAGTGGGATGTACCTGAACAGTTTGCCAATCAAATGCAGGGTCAACATATACAATTTACACGAACACACATTTGTAGGGGCAATTTGGAAAGGCCGATTAGCCTAATGTAAGTCTACGAATGGTTGGAGGAAATCAAAGTACCTGGAGGAAAGTAATGCAAGCCCCACACAGAAATTTCCTCCCAAAGCCTGGAACCTTCTTGCTGTGAGGTAAATACCGTATAGTAATCACGACGCCAATGTGCCACCCTGTGCTGATTAATTAACGAATGTCTATAACGGTAAAGTTTCGAACATTCTTTACTTGAATCTAGAATACCATTTAAGCTATAACATTAGCTGTCAGTTGAATGTTTGGACTATTTAGCCACACACTAACAAAAAATTAAAATGAGAATGAACTTGGCATGTTTTGGGAGAGAAAAATGCCATGTGTGTCCATCTGTAATTTGAGAAACAAGTACAATTTAAGACGTATGAGCATGTAGGAATATAACAAGACTGTCAATGCTAGTATGAGCTTGTCAAAAGAAACTGAGCTGCAGCAACGCAATCACTAATTTAAATTTGATCAGGAGGAACATCTCACCTGCTGCACCACCTGTTCAGACATTCATACTCCACAATTGTCATGACGGTGCAAAGCCAGAGGCTCATCATTTCAAGAAAAACAGTATTTTAATCAAAAGATCAACACTTTATTAAAGCGGAAATAAAGCCAAACTTAAAAGCTTGTGTGAATAATATGTACAGATCACTTAAATGTGCTATTTTTTAATCACAATCTTTTTCCTTTTGGGTGAAAAACCCCACTAATAAAAATCCTTGAATCAGGGCAAAAGTGAGGCGGGGTAACAATGATGAAATGTCAAACTGCTAAATGTGGAAGTGTTCACACAGATTTTTATATATATATATATATATATATACACACACCTTCCGCTTAAGCCGGTGTCACGGGGACAGCAGCTTAAGCAATGTGGTCCAGCCATCCATCTCTCCCCAGCCACTTCCTCCAGCTCTTCCAGGGGGGACACCGAGTCTTTCCCAGACCAGCCAACAGACATATCTCCAGCGTGTTCTAGATCGACCCCGGGGTCTTTCCCCGGTTGGACATTCCCAAAACACCACACCAGGGAGGCATTTGGGTGGCATTCAAACTGGATGCCCAAGCCACCTCAACTGGCTCCTCTCAATGCAGAGAAACAGCGGTTCTACACCAAGCTTCTTCTGTGTGGCAGAGTTTCTCACCCTATCCTCTAAGGGAGAGCCCCTCTGCCCAGTGAAGGAAGCTCATTTCAGCCACTTGTTCCTGCAATCTTGTTCTTTCGGTCATGACCCAAAGCTCATGACCACAGGTGAAGGTTGGAACGTAGAGCGACTGGTAAATTGAGAGCTTTGCCTTTAGGCTCAGCTCCCTCTTCATGAGTGCAGCACCCTAACCACTACGTCACCGGCCCCACGCCATGGACCAATTGGCAGACATTTAAAAGTGATACCACTGCGTTTCTTTACAGCAGAATTACAAATTGGAATCATTTTAAATCTCCAGTTAGACTGATTGACCAACAATCTCTTTCCCTCAGAGCTCTAAACCACGTTTTAGATAATGGCATGATGACACCAGAGGGGATTGATGATGTAGTGGTGAGGTGCTGAGTGCATGATCAAGATGTCGTGAGTTCAAATCCCCTTTACACCCATGCGTGAAAACCCTTCAGCAAGATCTCACCCACAAGTGTGTCTCTGTCCACTCTGCAGTATAACTGGGTAACAGTAAAAAATAAAATAAAAATAAGTCAATAAAAAAAAAATGTAATTGGGATGGATTAGCAGCCCATGCAGGAGGAGTTCAACTTTGAATCACTTCACTCAACAGGAACTGGGATGAGCTCCGGCTCTGATGATCCAGAAAGCTCATGTGTAAAAGCCCAACAGACTGTATGACACCAAACACTTCCATATCAAAGAAATCCCAGACCCTAGATCTCAGGTTTAAATAAGTCAGGTTCCATTTGCAGGAGGTTCTAATCAATGGCACCTGATCTGGAACACACATTTCAAGAAAGTTGAATGTGGTCACCGCCCCCCCCCCCCCCCCCCTTTTCTCCATATGCACAAATGCATAGGGAACACTACATATTCGATTCCAAATCAAAACATGAAGACAAACATCAAATTTGTGTTATTCCTTCAATTAAATAGAAGAAAAAAATTAGACTGCTAAAAAAACAATATTTTCTGAATTCTTTTCAAACTTAAACAATCACTATGTAAACTGAAAAATGTCAGATTTTGCTTTCCTTTGAATAACTGAAATAATATTTAGTTGTATAACCACTGTTTCTGAGAACTGCTGAACATCTCAGGTGCCAAAAGTTGGTTGACTCCATGTAACAGAGAACAGGTTTTCCAGTCCAGGATTGGAGTGCAGTCTGCAGTTCTTCTGTCTTTCTTGGTTTTGACTCGGATATCACCCCCACAAGTTTTCTATTGGCTGATGGTCCAGGAACTGGCCGGCTGCTCTGTAACATCAATCTTGTTGCTCTGGAACGAAGATCTTGCCATGTCTGGAGTCATTGTCTAGTTGGAACACCCATTTCAAGGACATTTCCTCTTCAGCATAAGACAGCATGACCTCTTCAAGTGTTCTGATGTATTCAAACTGATCCACGATCCCTGGGACGTGATAAATAGAATTGACACCATAGTATGAAAAACATCCCCATATCATGATGCTTGCACGACCATGCTTCACTGTCTTCATTGTATTGTGGCTTGAATTAGGAGTTTGGGGTTTGCCTGACAAACTGTCTCTGGCCAGAAGTAAATAAAAAAAAATAGATCTTACTTTCATCAGTCCACAAAACATTGTGGTGTTTCGCTTTAGGCGAGTCAATGTGCTCTTCAGCATGTCTTTTTTTCAGTAGTGGAACCTTGCAGGTTCTTCTTGCCGATAGCTCGGCTTCACATTGACATCTAAATGTAACAGGACTCACAGGTTACTTTACACCTTATTTAATCTTCCTTGAGGTGATTGTTGACCAAGTTGTTGTCATTTTGGCTTTTCTTTCATCAAATCAAATGAGTCTTTTGCTTTGTTCCACACCTTTCAGGGTCTGGTTGCCATTTTAAAGCATTTATGACCATTTTAGCTGAGCCGCTGACCATTTTCTGCACTTCTTTATATGGTGATCCAATCAACTTTTTAGTCAAGGTACGGTGTTGTTCTGAGCAATGTCTGGAATGACTTACTTTGCTAAGAATTTCAGAGAGAAATGACATATAACCAGTATGTACAACATTTGTTGCCTTTCTGCCTTAAATAAAGACAATAATGGACACTTATTTTTGACAAAATAAATGAGATCAATTGAACTCCACACTTTTTTTTTTTTTTTTTTTAAACACGCCCCTTTCAATTAGTAATTAAATTGCACAGAATCAGCAGCATGTAAGGTCATGACTGTTGGGTCGGTTTGATTTTATTACTCTACTACACCTCAAAGTAAATTATTTGCCATGTAGAAATATTTCTACCAAAAACAGTGATTGATCAGGTTAGAGCTGCCTGACTCCTATTATTTTGAAAACAACTTTATATATTATGACAATGACAAAATAGATCATCTACTATGTATTTGAATAGATAACTATAATGATCAATAAACTCCAACCTAGCACTTTGTGTACCCTCATGTAGGATTTCAGTCCTTATGCACTGTATCAAAAAGTGAGAATTGATGACTTGGAATCGTCAAAAATAAATAAACAAATCGATTCCCATTGGGACCCATGTGGAATGTATATTAAGTCCTATTTTCACAGAGTTTAAATTTCAAAAGTCTGAAAAGAGTGGTCATGATTTTTACCCAAGTTTGGTGGCCAAAATTTTACCTAAATACAGTATGCCATAAATGTCAGCAAGATCATCACACCGTGAAAATAACTGATGGATATGAAAAAGATTTATTGTGAATATTTATGCTTATTAAAATTGTACCAAAGATGATCCAGCCTGTAACCAGCAAAAGTTGATGCAAGCAAGTTGATTTTTTTTTTTTAAGTATTTGTTAACTAAACTGAAGAATGATGGATAAGTGCATCCGGTCCATCCAAAAGGCAATCCTTTTATTCTGAAGCAGTGGTGGCTGGACTGGTCAAGGCAATTGATCAAAATGTTAGGAGTTCACGGCCCCCAGTACGACCACGCTGCTAAGGCGAGCCCTTTAAGCAAGGTCTTTAACCCTCAACTGCGTAAATTAATGTGACAACCTCAATGACACCAATGACTACTAAATTCAAATCACCGTTTTGGTCACTTTATTTAAATGTCATATTAAATACTTATTCTAGTAAATAGTAGATCAGATAAATGGCAAAACAAATGGGTATATTTGCTATCATGACAGCATTGTGAAGAACATAAAAAGTTGGTCTACATTTCTGAAATGCACACCGTGCAAACTAGAATCCAATTGGAAATGTCTTGGAACATTTTTTTAATGTGCTGAAAGTAGAACATGGTAGCCTGAGGGCCAGCCTAGTATGGTTAGTTAGCATAAGATCGATGCAGCCTAACCATTAAAATTTAGCCTTTAAATTACAGGAGCACAACCATTCATCTCAGAAAGACGAGAACCCCGCCAAGATGAAAGGAACAAAACAAATTAACGGTACAACACTATGCTAGGCATCACTTTACAACAAGGAATTAGAAGATACAAAAATGTCCAGTGAACCTGGCAAGCAGTTTTTAACAACACGGGCATTCCATTACAAGTTATGCAACGACAAAGTGTAAAAGCCTAAAAGCATAATAGAAAAGAAGAGTCTGTTCAGTGTGTTTGAAATAAACTGTTGATGTAAGGCCATCACTGCATCTTTTTTTTCCTCCCTCATTTGTTTAAGGTGTTTGAAACAGTGCATACTGGGCACTGGGCTTTTAGAGCACCACTGATCATCCACTAGAAGACAGATATTATGCGGTACCTAATACAATTCCCCTAGATCACTTAGAACATACGTAATGAGCAACACTATGGTCCATAAAGGATCCAAGTTTTTTTTTTTTCCTTGACCTGTATTTTTTATTTATATTGTGTGTCATATTATATATATATATATATATATATATATATATATATATATATATATATATATATATATAGACACACACACACACACACACACACACACACACACACACACGCACACACGCACACACACACACACACACACACACACACACACACACACACACACACATCAATTAATGCTCAGCCCTTATTTAAGGGGAAAAGAACAATGCAATGCTTCAAAGCATTTTGGGAGAATATTTTAAATATGACCAAACAAAAAAACAAAAAACAAACAAAAAAACCTTGAACACTACGGCTGTATATACAGAGAATTACAAACCATACTCAAAGTCTTCCGGGTAGCCGTTCCAGATTTTTACACGAGAGATCAAACAGGGCAAAAAGGGTCCGAGCTGGTTATTTTTGGCCACACAGGCCCACACAGGATCTGGCCAAAAGGGGGTGGTTTTAGAGAGGGTAACTACAGACCCTTTGAGGACCCTGGGTTCTTGCCGATCTGGGAGGCTGGAAGACCCTGGAGGGCACCCAGCTGTTGGTACAGGCCCAGCAGGTCCATCTGGCTCATTCCTCCGCCAATGCCGTTCTGCAGAGCCAGCTGGTTCATCAGCAGCCCCTGCCTGGCAAGTGCCATCTGCTGCTCATGAACCTTACGATTGTTGATCACCTTCTGCACATACATCATCAACTGTGGAGAAGACAAAAATAAAATTAGACTTTCGCATTTAGACAATGTGATACGAACCCACTCCAGCTCAAATGAAACCGACAATGTTCTATAGTTAGTTATAAATTAATTGGGGGACTTTATTGATTCTTTCCGAGTTAAATGTTATGCTATATTGCCATATATTTTTGTTTTTCTTGTAAATAATTTTGTAGAATTATACATATTTGAGTAATGAAGGGTGCACAAAGGGGAGACATCAATCAGAAATCAAAACCATTATTAACATTCAATAATTAAATAGGCACAGAGGGTGCGAATAACATTTTTCATCCCACCTCTTTTCCAATACGCTATAGTTCATTTCATTTGCTTCATGTTTTTGTGGGTGTTTTATGATTATTTTTATTATCTCTAATATGATCATAATAATTACATTAACGATAATGAATATCACTATTTGTTGACTGTATTAATTTTGTCATCTTTTCTTTTCAGAAGTACTGTTTGTCTCCTGTCTGTCTGTCTTCCTTTCAACTTTTTCCCTTTAACTCGGGAGTCGCCACAGTGAATCATCTGATTCGCACGTTTGATTTGGCAGAGGTTTTTACTTCGGATGCCCTTCCTGTCACGACCCTTTTTAGCAAGGGACAGAAACACGCTGTCGACTTTGCAGCTACTCTTTACGAAAGTCAGCAATGGTTCTTTTACATGCCTCTCACCATAGACTGTGAGAGACATGGCCCGCCTTTGATAACCCAGTTAGCTGCACTTGGGGGCCACAACCTTGTGGAGAGTGGTACTCGAACCCCCAACCTTTGGATCAGCGATCCAGCACCCTATACCACTAGACCACCACTGCCACTTGTTTCTTGTCTACTATTTGCTTGTAGATTAAACAAATTGTCTTCATTCACACAATGAAAATTATTAAATGACGAGATGTTTGCTGGACAATGTGCAGTTATTATTATTATGGAAAAGGGGAGAAAAATTATGTTTGATATGGAATGGCAACCCACTGCACACATTACCGAAACACTTCCTTACTCGCTTATTTTTAATTTGATAAAGTCTAAAGGAAACTGAGCTGAAATCAGAAACCCATGTTTCTACATCGAGTCACCTCACGATTAGAAATGTGTAAAGGGTTAATTAATCTTCAGGTACTATTTAAAAAAAGCAGGAAGTAACCATTACCTTTGCCAAACACAAAATGAACTTGAACCCCAACTGTTAAATGATAAACCCCAAACAATAGTCATATGGTAATAAAATGCTCTTACCAATATCCAAAATAAACATGCGTTGTGCGAAAGCTGAGAATGACCAACATGTTGCATACTGGGTAAAAAAAATGAGTAAGTGGAACTGGGACAGAAGTAGACCATATGTAGAAAAAGAGATTACCATCTGCTGCTTATTGAGAATGTCTCGGTACACAGCCTCTCTGTGCTTCAGCTCCATGTCGATGGCTGCCTGCCTGGCCAGAGCCATGCCCTGCACCTGGGCTTCGGTTAGATTGGGATTCTCCTTCCACTGCCAAATACAAGCCCACCTGTTAGTCTGGGATCTCTAAAGACGCACTCACAGCCGTTTGTATATAAACCATATTTGTGGCGTAGCAGTAAACATGGAGAAAACATTTTATGTCTTTGATATATTTATTTCACATCTAAGCAAGGCGAAAGTGTGCGCAAAACAAAGACCTTGAAGAACTCACAGCGGACCACAGAATATTTCTCTCAGAATTTTTTTTTTAAATAATTCGTTATATTACTGACCTGCGTGATTAAACATCCTCTGTAATCTGATATACATTTAGATTTAAATCACATTTAAGATGAGCATCTTAATCCTAACAAAAGGAATCAAAAAACTAAAGTTAGTGTTATATTTTTATTGAACAACCACTTGTAACAGCGGCTTTTCCAGCTGCAAGGCGGATCACAGCTTTCTATTAATACACTTATTCTAATGCTGCGTTTCTGAGGAGAAGTTTTTCTATTAGAAGTTTATAAAGGAGTCTCTAAACTCAGCACACTTTGTAAGTTAATCCTGGATTCCACCGATCGTGGTGACATGGCATCCCCTGTCTGATGAGGGTGCCGCAGCTGATCACAGCCACTTTCGACAATGCATGCTTCCCCCGGCCAGAAGCAGCTCTTCATACCACTATGCTAAAAATATGCATCCAGGAAACTTTTGCTGTGCTCAAGCTGCATGAGGAGTGGTACAGCATGAACATGACAACATTAAAGAGACAAGACAACAGCTGCTAAAACATTCCCAATGTAGAACTTCTGTGAGGATGGTAACCATAAAAACACTCCCTCGAACGGTCATCCCCACTACGTATTACAAACATTTACTTCAGGACTCATGGGCCGTATTGTAACAGCCTTTTGAGGAGGATCATGGGATTACTATGATGGAAACCATGTTTAAAATAGGATGTCATGGAACCACGGTAAGTGGAACCCAGAGGTTAAAGGTCTAATACGACGTTTCCACTGCAACAGGACAAGGTGCAAGTGAAGCCTAAATAATTTAAAGTCATCCACTGTATTGAAACATGATGGAGCAGCATTTTTTGGGTCATGAGTACTGCACATGTTCCAGAATTTGAAAAGTGTTAAAGTTCTTCCCATTAAGAAATCAATTTAGGTGAATGGAAATCCTTTTCCGCTGCAGCTTAGAAATGATAATTTCTTACTTAAATTAAATAGTTCCATTTTTAGAAGACCGATCTTTTAATATGTGGATTCGAAAGGCTTCGAAAGTTAGCGGGCACTGGCCACAAACTGTTAGTTCCAGGCAGAAGATTCAAAGGGGTTTTTGATTTCTTTCTTTAACTTTGTCCCTAAATTGCTTCTGCTTTTGAATAATTTCACTTTGACAGGATACATGGCGAAAAGCAAATTAGAGGCGGCCTATGGGGGAATTGCATCAGCCGATACATACCATTATAAACAACTGGTGGCCATTTTTCTGACCTTGAAATTGACCACCCTTTTATGAACACCATGCCATCAAAGTTGCTACCCGAAAAAATTTAACAGTGATATGGTGAGCAGTTCTTGCAATATAGGTGTGCACAGACAAAAAGAAAATAAAAATAAACAAACACCACAAACATACAAACCAACATAAGTGAAAACATCAACTACTGCATGTAATAAATATGGCAAGAAAAGTCCAAATTCTGCTAATTTCTGCTGCTTTTCACAAATATTTACTTTAAAATTCTTAAATCAGGGTAAAGGTGTGAAGTAGTTGAAGTGGACCATGTGCAGTAACTGTGACATAGCTCATTTAAACTGGCTGAAGATTTACCAATAACAGGAACATGCATTGCTCACTTAACAATTTTTCTCATTAGTGCCCCACCCTCCTCCTCATTACTTACCACCTGACCGATGATGTCCTCAAGTGGCTCCCTGGGGACAGACTTCAGAGAATTGGTAGCCTCCAGCACCTTCTGTCGACCCTGGTTGAGCAGTTCCTTTAGAGTAGAATTATAGAGGAAAAAGGAGTAGATGTAATATCATTATCAGTTTGAAAAGAAAATTAATTTTCTTCGAACTGTAAAACCATCACAGGATTTCACAATCAAAGGTTTTCACTATAACATCTGGTGCAAGTTATAAGGAATAAACATCCATCAAGCTTCAAGTCCATCTCCTACACAAGTTTACACAAACTCACCGAGTCTTACAGGACATGCAACCTCTTCCCCCATTAACAGATTTTTCAGAACACAGTTCTGTAATTTGTGAATGAATTTACTCATATCCAGTTCGATAAATTAGCTCCACTGACACACAAGTTGATAATCTGACTGAACATACCACGCCTTCAAGAACACAATAGCTGAAGGCATCCATAAATATCAGTTGGCACAGACTGGCGCCAACTGTCGAGTGCCCAGGGACATGCATCAAATTAGCTTAGGAACTGTGGCATGCAAAGTGTGAATACAGCACTCATTACCAACCTCCAGCTGCGGGTTGGACATGGAGGCCAAAGCTGCCACATTGAAGGGGAAGTAGTTTGGTGTTCCTCCGATGCCTGCAGAATATGCCGGCTGGTTGAAGCGCATGGATAGCCCCTGGAACAAAGAAGAGCCCATTCAATTAGTATAGAAGACGGACGGAAAAGAACACGCACTTACCCTGAACATACGGAGAGACAGTAGTAATGAAATGGGCTATTGATGGAATATTCTTTGTTATTTAAATTTCTGCTGGTGATTTAAAATTTAGCTGTCATGAATAATAAATCAGCCATGAGCTTGGCCAGGGATGAAAAAACGGGGGGCAGGTTTCCAGAAAAACACTGATCAATGGGATACTAAACGGTGGTATTACACACATTTAAAAATAAGCTTTGAAACATTTATAATGTTATTGAATAATTAACTTTTTTAGAATAAATCACATCAAAATATCTCGAGAGTTGTAAGTTCCCACTGATATAATGATATTTTACATGTGTATTCTTTATTCTTGTACTCTTTCACAATTTCAGTGTTCAAACAAAGTTAAGACTTCCGGTGGAGAGTGTCACAAATCACGAAGACGACGAGACTACTGCGAGAACTTCCTGTTTAACACGAAGCCTCTACTGAAATGTACATGTTTGTCAGAACATCGTATCACACAACATCACCCCATATTTTTCATATCATATTTTTATAAATAAAAATAGCCTCTGGAGGTCTGAAAAAGCGGATTTGCGCCAAAAAGCGAAAAAAATCTCATGCCTGAATAATACAGATATAGGCACTAGCTGAGGGCACGCAGCTTCAGTAGCACTAATTGGTTAAGGGCTGAATCAACTTCAGCCCTGAAGGAAATAAATAGACAAATAAATAAATCATTTTTGTTTCCAGACTGCGTTCTCGAGCAGAAATAAGTTAAATTTAGCAAGGCTTTGATTTCTACATTAATTTGTATTACAAACAAACAAACAAACAAACAACTCTTTATTGTCAAAGTACATTACATACATTGAAATTTGCTTTGTGCGCTAGGCACCTGTCGCCACTGTGCAGCGCCAGTTATTGCGTTGTTCTATCCTTTTGATGCTGAGCGCCAAGCAGGAAGCAACAACTGCCAAATTTTAACGTCTTATGGTATGACGCGGCCGGATTCGAACTCCGACCTACCGGAGGATAAAGCGGACGCTCTACCAACTGAGCTAAACCCCCGGTTTAATTATCTGCTGAACAAGTTCATGTTCCGCATTGCTGTTAAAGTTCTCTATTGTGTTACTCGATTAAAATTTTTCTGCCTTCCTGAGTAAGATTATGTTGGCATTTTTAAATTATTATTATTCTGCACGAGTGCAGGGTGGTAGTGATGGTGGTGGTGGTGTTGTTGGTGGGCGTCACCTTGAGTAGCATGTGTTCTGTTTAAATATTGTGCAAGCTGTATAAGACTGCTTATCAGCATCAAGTCAGCGATGGGATGCAAATATGGGACAGCTATTGAAGTCATGTTTCATACCTATGGGACTCTGTGGAAGAGCACCGCTATGATTATGGCTACATGACTGTCACTGGAGTCTGTGGTTCTGAGACACTGATTAAAAGATTTACAAAGAGATTAATGGACGGTTGTTCCAGCTTGAAATGGATCAACCAACTGTCCTCTCTGTCCATGCATTCCAAGGTTTCCATTACCCCCATATATAAATGCCAGACAATTTATTACCAGAGTCCGACTGATGACACCCTTCAGATAAGTGGTGAAACATCTTGTGAGATAACACCACAACACTCCACATTACCTCACTACAAAAGAACAGAAACAACCGTTAAACAAAAAAATATATATATTTCTCACACGTGTCCTTCACATGTCAAAATGACTCACCCTTCTTTTGACATGAAACTTGTGCATTAATCAAAGCACCCTTTTATTCTGACTTCACTTTCCGCCTGTATGATGTGGCCGCCAGCTGCAGTTTACAATAACGGTCACGCCTTTCTGCTGCAGCCGGCAGACGGCGATCACCGGTTCAGAATGTGCGTTTGAAAATGCCACGGTGAACATCCAGCCTATGTCTACACTAAACAATGCTCTCACTCAGGTCAGGGGCCGTATGCGAGTGCACCCCTGGAGCAGATGCGTAGACGCTCATTCCCTGTAACTATTTGGTGTGTGTACTTTTCATAAACACACCCTGATGCTGAATGACCACTCTCCCTGACGTGAGCTAGAGCAGGTGTGCTGCAGCAGTGTGGGGTCAGCGCAGACAACAGCTGTCCCACTATTCGAGATGTAATGTAAACGATATAATTTACATTAAAACATATACAGATAAACTGTACATTTTTAACCATTAGCACCCCTGAAAAGGTGAGTTTAATATATACATCATAAAAATATACGAAACAGCCCAAAGTACCTCAACCTAAAACTAACAAGGGCCTCATATTATTCCAAGATAGAGGGACCAAAAGCTTTAAACAACACCCTTCAGAAAGTCAAATCTGACTGGTCATGGTGTTGATTAGGTTTCCACTTAGCAGTGCTCCACCAAGGACCAGATTCCCACTGTGCTACCGGTGTCGCATGACCTACACATTCAGGGAGATCACCAACCGGATTATCCTACACTATTTGCAAGAATGTCACCGGGAGAGGCGCTACCACCCTGAGACATTCCATCCACAAAGCTTTACGCATTACGTTTAAATAAACATGGCTTATTTGGTCATGTTGGAGATTTCCAATCTGCATTTTGTCTCTTATGGCCATCAAGAGAAGAAAAACAAGTGGAACTGATGATGAAATGATTCCTGATTGCTGCTATAACAAACGATAACCTGATTTAACTTCCTGTACTGTTAGAGTTGAAGGATAGGAACCTGAAACATGAATCAATATAAAGAAGGATCAGAAATGACATCATGACTTCCAGAAACTTCTTAATGGCTTCCAACAGCATCTGGCTTAGGTGGGTCTTGAAGAAACATCCAGCCCAATATTCAAGTGTGCTATATGTCTATGGGGCAGCACAGTGTTTCGCATGTCCGCCTCACAGCAACAAGGGTCTGGGCTCGAATCCTAGGCTCTGGTGTTTGTGTGGAGTTGACATGTTTTCAACATACATGCACGAGTTTCCTCTGGGTATGCAATTTCCCCCCACAGTCCAAAAACATGCATATTAGACTAATTGGATACGCCAAGGGTGTGCCCCATCTTTGCTCAGTGTCAGGTGAGGCAGGTACAGCCACTCCACCACCCTCGCAGTCAGATCAAGCGAATCAGCAAATGAGTGAGTGCATGTATATTTTAACCCGGTTAGTCATCTTTTCTTCAGACTGCTTATTTTAGGAATCGCCACAACAGATCATCGTTCTCCATCTCTCACTCTGTCCTCTGTATCCGTCTCCTCACACAAATCATCCTCATTTCCTTCCTCACCACATCAATCAATCTCCACTTCGTCCCATGAGCAACACACGGCCATAAGTGACAGTGAAATAGTGAGAATTATTTCATGCACATTCATTTTTACTGCGAACATTCTGAAAAAAAGTTGAGAAAATTACCATAAGGTGATTTTGCAGGCAATTTCAAACTTTCAAAGGCTTTTTTCCCTCCTCAAATGATACCAAACAATACCAATGTCAATGATGACCTTGTGTTGCTCATGGGACGACTTTATCCTTCCCTTTACTCCTCAACGTTCTTTTACCAATATCTTCATATATCCAACTCTTCTTCCATCCTCTGAAACTCTGGCTTAACCCTTTTCTCTTGAAATGCATCTTTCATCCCTTCGCCCATGTCCAATAATAGATAGCAAAAAAAATTTCAACTGCAACCTTGGAATATTAGACAGCTCTTAAAGAGGGAAGATCCTCCTCTGTAAAGAAGATTCACAGCCAAATGCATGTGCTACTGAAATTTCAAGTTTGAACTCTGACCTCTCTGCTTCAGCAAATGTCTACTGGAATAACAGCGAAATTGACTCCATTTTGTTCATTTCAGATGCATGAATTTAGTTTTAAACGTTCCCAGTGCTGCCGTGACATTCTTTTCTGTGACCAATTTTGCCAAAAGTACAACCGAACGTCAATATTTTAAACTGCATTCAATACAGCTCCAACAGGATTTATAATTTCAGAGGTACCCAAAAAAAAAAAAAAAAACCACAATTGTGACGACAATTTAAACTCCAATATTCTGCAAGTGTGTGTGTGTGTGCACATGTCAGCATAATTATAATAGTCTCCCAGGTAACCTGAACATCCCAACACCAAAAGTGGACAATCGGAATGTTTGAGCTTTTGTTTCCACAATTGCACATTTCTCTGGGCGCGGCACTCTAAGTTAACAGCAAGAATAAGGTATGTTTGCGGTTTGCGCCCACTTGATTGCTGTTGCTCCCGTTTTTCCATGTCCAGCTGTTTAGAAACCTCCACTGATTGCCATCAGATCATATTGCAAATGGTGCTGTAATGGCACAGGAGAGGCAGAGTTAGCACGTGTGGATCAAAATCTCCCTGAAATCGGCTTCCCATCACTGCGGCATATAACTTTTACACTGATGAGGACATCCAGAAGTTGCTCCAGCCACTCAGCTAACTCCTGCTAATACTCAAAAATTAACATATAAACTTCTGTGGTCATGACATTGTTTTTAAATCTGCTGATTTAATTGAGAAATTGAATGAAAAGATATTAAGATTTGTATTGTTAAGGTGCCTTAAGAAGTCCACATCAACAATACTTTTAATCAAGTGAATGAGTTTCCCTGTAACTCGGAAGACGCGTGTCCGTGTCCTTTGCCATATATCGAAGTGGGAAAGGGAAAAATCGCGGCATACAATTTCTGCCTAACCAAGAAAGGTCCATGTAGGTGCTTTCGCTCTGATTGAGTGTGTGCTGTAGACAACTCAAGGGCGTCCACACGGGACGTGATGAGCGACAAGAGACCATGTAAAAAGAAATTCAGCTAAATGAGCTGCTACATTTTAAGCAAAAGTAAGATTTTACCCAAAAAAGAAGAAAAAAAAAAAATAAAGATGTTTAAAAAGCTGAAAGATTCTGATAGACAGGTGGGACTCAAAAAGGTTTTACCACATAAGAAAACAAGAAACAAGATTTTTCTGGATTCCTCCACATCAACATGTCGGAGTCGTTAATTGTTGCCATATTAAAGTTCTACAACAGTGGTCCCCAACCTTTTTTTTTTTTTTTTATTCCAGCACCCCTAAAAAAAATTTTGCTCGAACCTCACACTCCCTACATTATATACTTTGTTCACGGATAAAAGGATGTGGAATCATGCTAAATTTTATCAAAAGATATTTATTTCAAAAGTTACAGCCCTGCTTCTCACATCCCCTGGAATGATGAACCCCTGGTTGGGAACCCCTGTTCTACATGGATAATAACCAGCAAGACAAAGCTTGGACCCATGTGCCAACGATTATTTCCTGAGAGTTGTGCGAGTACATTTATATACTTTGAACTGTACCTTGTTCAGGATGCATATTAGTCTCTGTTCTACTTGATGCACAATGCATGATGATTAATTTCCTATTATAATGTGAGGTAGTATAAGATAAGGTATCAATAATATAAGCCAATTCCTCATATTAAAGAAACATCCTCGCCAAGCCTGAGAGCTGAAACTAGGACCTACTTGCTGGATGTGCTAACCATGACGCTACTATGCCACATGAAAGATACTGGTTATGTGGTGATATGAATTAGATACTGGAAAAGACACACAATTATTCTTATTCTGCAAATTATTTTAAAGTCTGTCAATTTAAGAGAGGTATATCTTCATATTTTTATCATTTCTCGTATAGACAAGTCATTTTGGGTAAAGGAGAGACATACTGTACCTTTTTCTCAGCCTCGTACTCAGCCCAGGCGGCCTTACGTTCCTCCTCACTCAAAGCCTCCTCCTCTTTGTGGTCCAGCAGGGAATCATGCTCATGATAGCACACAATCTGATCTTTAAAGTTTTGAAGCAGCTCTGCTAGAACGGGGTCCTGCGAGGGGAAACGAGGACAGGTGAGCACTCCGGCAAACCACCAACACACCCTTAGCATTTTACCATTAGGGTAAAAGTGACTTCTGGGGAAAAAAACGAACTCTCCTGATTGCTTCTGTTTCTTCTCTGATCTAGTTTATGCACATTAATCTACTACAAACAAACCCTTGTGGCCCCATTAGCAACCAGCAAAAACAGACTTACTTGTATGACTGTTTGTTTAAAGTAATCAAAACTTTTAATCAGGGACAGAAAAACATCTTAATCCAATCACAAATTACAAATCGTAATTTAGCAGCTGGGTTGCAGCTCCGATCGTTTGAAAGCTGAGCCGCCAGCAGCCGCCCATTGCTCATATGGGGAAATGTTTGAAACAAATTGAGGCTTTTTAACAATACTGGTTTCCATGACAATGCTGTTACTGAAAACAATACCTGAGTAAAAGTAAAAATTGTCCGCCAGCTTTTTCACACAAAGATGGTTTAAATTACTCCTCAAAAATGTTTGCTTTATACTAAGTGGACTCTTCCTGTTTGGCCGCAATACCACCGTTGTTGTCCTATTCGACGCGCTGGTTGAAAAAATTGCACTTGCACAAACCAAAATGCATCATACAAATTATTAAAGATGAAAAACAGTCACACAGAGCAAACTGGTTGTAACCTGATGACACAACAACTCAAATAAACAAAACCTAACAAGGCAAAAAGGATTTTTTTTTTTTAACTGAGAAGGGAACTGGGGGTTCCCAGAACAGATCAAGGTCTATTTATGGAAAAACAAAACCTAAAGATATCTGGGTTCAGACAGGTAAAAATAACACTGCCATGTTTTCCACATTACGCCACAGCAAAGTAATGGAGTGCAGAGCTACAGATCCCTCCATGTCAAGTCGTTTGGCTAAGTGGACTTGATGGCTGGAAAATAAAAACATGTGGCAAAAGTAAGTACAATCAGTGAAGGCCCAGTCCATCTCCTCCACAGCCAGAAATCGTGGCTGCACATTCAGTCAAGCCTGAGTTGCTAATTAAAACATGGCAGAAGAATGAACCCCCTCCTACACTACAATATCAAAGCTCCAAGACTTCTCCGAGCAACATCTCCCAGGTTTCATAAAAACACCGAAAACAAATCTTGAAGGTGTGTTTACATTAATCAACCTTCACAGTAAAGGAAGATTTTTCACCCCTCTTGTGAAAAAGGGGAGGTGTTCTCAGCAAGATGGCACTTTGATGATTAAGCTGTTACTTACATCTTTGCTGAACATATTTCAGAAAATGCCTACTCGACGTTGGAGCCCAGAGGCAGAGCAAGAGCCTGGGTCTGGGCTTAACTCAACGTTCTTCATTGCTGAGCCAGTAAATGGGTCACAGAGCCGAGGGGGTCAAATGACACTGGTGTTGTCTGGGGAGAGCTTCCAATGCCGGGATTCCTGATTAATCTCCAAGCTGGAGCTTCCTGTGTGGTCCAGGTTGTCTCGTCAACCTGCCCAACATGTGCATCTCGAGCCGAGCCACTAATGACCATAAATGCTGCCTGTATCACGGGCTATTCCTTTGTATAAAAACGGCTTAAGCAAATGCTATCGTTTTACCTCCAAGTTAAAAAGTACGGGAGGCTGGGTGGGCAAATTCTTGAAAACTAAATACAGAACAGCAAGCTTAATTTTTTGGAGATGGGGTGAAAGAGGCCCCATTCGAACGCCAAAAGCAGGGGAAGGATAACGTTTATACTTTAATCATTGTACTTAACTCAGCGATATTCAGTCAAAGATGGACCAAGGTGAACAGCCACTGTCTAAAACAATACGATCTTAGATCTCTGAGGAGTATTTCACAGATTCAAACATGCAGCCCAACATCTAAAGCTTCCTGAAGTGGTTTAAAAGAACATTTGCAAAGTTCAAATATGTTTGTTTTTCAACACGTAAAGCAGAAATTAAACAAATCAGACTGCTCATTAACATAAGTGTACAGCGTTAAATTACCCCACCTGCCTTGTTGGGCTTATTGTGGTTCAAACCACCATTCACAGTTTCTACATAGCCAAGAATCATTCCTCGAACCACTTGCATAGTATTTGTGGCATGAAATAATATCTTCCGCCTGCAATTGGTTACCATTGACTGATTGACCAAAAAAAAACAAAAAAAAAAAACCCCTCTCCCAAATGCTGCATCATTCACAAAACCTTTTAAAGATCTACTATGCAAAAAACTCATTGTTGTCCATCCATAGATGCTTATATCTGTATCTCAAGCCTTTCTGACTTTAAAGCGATCATTCAGAAAAAATCTTGCCTTTCCAATCATCGACAGGCTTGAATTTGGGATCCTAAAGCCATGTTTGTAAGTTGTGTTGATTCGAGACATTGTCTGCTGGTGTTACTCATTCATTCTTGCATTATTGTGAATGGAAAAAACAATGTGAAGATTGCCTCTGATTGTAAAGCTCTATCTCATCAATGTTGGAAGTGTAACCTTCCTATATCCCACAAAAGAATCTAATTACCTTTTAGGGACAAATTTCAAATGACTGGTGACCCAACTCCTCCTTTTAACTCTGGTTTGTTCTCGCCCTGGCCTCTCATTAAGCTCACAGTGAGACAAGATGAGGTAAACTAAACCTTGGTGTTAAGTTGTAGAGGTTGCTAGTACCTCATGTGTGGATGTCGCTAAAAGATAGACTTTGGTGCTAATGTTCTAATGACATCAATGTGAAAATTCAATCGAGTCAAATAATCAGTTTTGAGAGTGATTAGGACACTTCTGCAATAAATTATATTTTACAAAAAAAAAAAAAAAATGACACTGCAGGCAATAGCTAGAAGCACTTAGACTGCATGATACCACCAGTCAAAAATGGATTACGAATAAAAGTGATTAATCTGAAAAATCTTGCCAAGACAACAAAAATTGTAAACCATTTTATAACTTGGCACAGTCAGAATGAAACGTCTCCCCCCTGGTGGCTGTATGTGGAACATTTTCGTGCCATCTGAAATTGGGATTGTTTGGAGATTTTATTTATTAAAACATATTCCCCTGTACGGATCAGCTCTAAAATGTAATTGTGGGTTACTTGTACCACGCCCAGGTGTAGAAAGAAAATTCTTCCAAACCCATACATAACCTTTCAGGTTATACTGCTTACAAAAAGACAAACCAACAAAGAGGCAAAGGAACGGACAAGGCCAAATTAAAAACATGAATATATGAAAAGAACTCACACAGAACATTGAGATATGTATATTTAAAGCACACACAAGCAGAACCAGTGGCGTTGTGTTAAACACCTGGTCCTTAGACACCCTTTATTTAACTGATTTTTTTTATTTTAGACAAACTCCAGCAAAAAGCCTGAATGCCCCAAGTAAAAGGTGTGTGATGAGCAACATCTGTAGGATCATCTGAATGAGTGCTCAAGAAAACTGAATAGTTTAACTTCAGCTTTTGTGTTCATTCAGGGAATTTGTTTAAAGGTTCTGGCAAACATGACCACGAAAACTTGTAATGAAATCCCAAATAAATCCTGGCGCTGTTTTAAAAGGAACTCAAAGCTTCAAAGTTCAAAGTACCAGGACTATTTTTTCCAGGTGCTTATATCTCAAGTATACCACTTTATATTTATGTCAAATACTTATTTTTCAGCTATTTCAGCTCACTTTCTGGACCCCTGAGGGTTTTTAACCATCAAATTATTTGCATGTGTTTCTGATCAGTCATGACACACAATCATTTACTCTTTAGGACGGGAGAGTACTGGGAGAACTAGCAGAGGAGAGAGAGCCGGTAGGAAATGCATGAGCAGGAGAGGGATTTCTGCTATATAAATCTTTTAATATAGATCAATGCAGAACAGCCATATTGGAAAAACCAGACCTAACTTAAACCACACTGACTACTGAAACAGTTGCATGAACGGTCTGAATTTACAAACCATTTCATTTTCTGCATTATGTTCATATTCTTAAATGCATATTTGCCATTCCACGATCTGTCCTGACAAGTACAAGTATTGCTATACAGTCGAGTACTTTATTGCAAATGTACACTCTATTCGCATAATGTTTTGTTTACTACTGGAATTAATGTTGTGAACTAACCGAGGAACAATTTGGAGGAAAAATTTAAGCATTACTACAAAATGGCAGCTTAAATGCATGAAATAAACTTGTCCAGTGTAATCCACACTGCGTACAAAATTTTATTTGTATGAATCACGTTGCTCTGTTAGGATGTCAAAATAACCCAAAAAATGTTTAAATCCATGTTCGAGCACTTAAATTGTTTTAAAATAGAATCAATAAAAGGTTTCGAGGTATTTATTTGGTTTTTTTAGTGCATATTATAGAAATTCTGGCATTTGCTTGAGTTGTTTAATAATTTGGTTAATCTTGGAGGAACTCTGACTCGGTGCTCAGCACATTTCATGTCTGTAAGGTTAATTTTTAGAATGTTATCACAGTCTAAAAATATCTTCCCATTGAAAAATGCAATTTTCTGAGGTAGAACAGAAAAATAAATTATGCATCGAGACAATTATAAATCCAAAAAAATCACTTCTTAAAAACTACATATTACAACATTCTGAACAAAACCTGAAATGGTGTTGCAAAACATACTAGCTAGATTGGTAGGGAATCGCCATAACACTGACCATATTACAGTAAAATGACCAAACTCGTTAATATGATTTGCAAACTTCAACATAAAGAAAAACATTGCAGCCAATACAGTAAAAATCTGCACAAATTAGCATGTGTTCATCACCCTGTGCAAAACCTAACTTTTATTATTTAAAATTCAGCACTATGTGGATCAGTTTCCACTTAAGTTGAAAAGGTTCCTGGATATTTTTATTACACAGAGTGCAATACCTTCTCGGTGTGGTGCATGGAGATTCCACCCATCTTATCTCATTCAGAGTCCAATAATTGTTGCATTAGATATTTTATGCTGGATTTGCCCGCTTGTTGAAAATGTACCATCCACAAAACACCAATGTAACCGAGTATGCGTCTTCATATATGAAAGATCTCATATATCTAAAGACTGCTTTTGACCTGCAGGTGCATGAACCACAGCAAGCAAGGGCTCCAGGGCAACTTTTTTGTGGAGTGTAAAGGCTCGAGATATTTGTAATACCTGACCTTAGCCGTTCAAAACAGCTGCACACAAATTATACACATAACCTTATTGCCCTATTATAAACAACCAGGCTCCCACAGGCTGTGCACTTCACACTTGGCATGACGCCTGATGTCCAGCTTCCATCACGGCAGCCTCCATTATCTTCCAAATTCTACTCAGTGGCTGATGTCCAGCAGTCAGAGGCACATGTTTCGATGCACACATCAAGACTGGAAGAGAAGTGAGAATTGCTAACAAGCACCATGCGTCACACTTATGCCTTTTATCGCCGGCAAGGCTGAAACTCAAAAATGTCAGTATGGGGGAGGTTCAGAAACATCTGGGGAGGCTTATTAAGACTGGTTCCTGCAGCTAATTATCTTCACTTGAAATCTGGTCCTTTGCATGGCGAGTCGCAGTCAGCAGGGAACTCAGAACAGTAGCATATTACAAAGTTCCCACCAATGAACCGTCAGGAAGACCGGCAAGGCCCCACCCTTCACTGTCAGTTGGTTCAACCACAGGTACATAAAAGAGTTGTAGGAGAGCCTGAGGCTGCTCCAGACCCCAAGCTGGGTGGCTCTCTTGTCTGGGCCATGCTGCTCTTCTTTGTCATTATGGTGGAAGTCTGCAAGCTTTCTTTGTCTCCAATTAGTTTCTCTGAAGAGTGCAAGGGCATCCTTAAGGGGTGTTTTGAATAATGACCATACGTGGGGGAGGGGGGGTACAGTTTACGGTGCTCCTTTGAAAACTTCAGAGACAAAGCAGTGAATCAGCTTTAAACAGATGGCCTTCATGATGGTAGACTTGTTTGGGTGAGGGGAAGGGAGGTCAGAGCTGCTGCAGGCCACATACAGAGGCAGGAGGGCTGACTGTGCAGGATGTGTGTGCCACAAGGAGGAGCGGTGGGTGAAATTTCCCAGAAATACCTAGAGCATCGAGGTGGGGTGGTGGCACATACAAAGTTTGTACTTTGGGGGGAGTAAGAATACCACACTGCCAAGCATTCCTACATGTCCATTGACCTCTGACAGATTACCAGACATTTACATCCAGCAAAATACGGAAAGTGTTGAATGAAGAATAGAAAGACTGGCAGAGGGGGTCACAGGGTCATGAAAAAAAAAAACAAAAAGTGGTCCAGTCTGCCAAGTTTCAAAATATTTCCTCTGTTCCATAAACTTGGATGTAGCACAGTGAGAAATAGAGATAGGACTAAAAGGCTTTGAGGGAAGACTGACTCATCTTCATACTACCGCAGCCAGCAAATTCCATCCAGAACAGCTGCCGTGTTGCATTCTGGTGCACATATGGCCAAATATAGAGATCTCCATCTGAGCTTACCAGCTCCATCAATTAAAAAAATAAAACAAATTTTTACAAAAGAAAAACAGACAAGAAAGAAATTAGATGCATTAAAAAAAATTAATCAGATAATATTTTAGATTGTGGAAATCAATAAAATGTCTTACACTTCTCCATTTTACTTCAGTCAAAAAATTGCCAAAGAAATTATATTTGGTGCTCATTTATCAAGTGTCACTGGAAAATAAACAACCTATCTAGAGATAAGATTGTAATTATTTTTACCAGGGGTGGGCAATTAATTTTCCCAAGGGACCGGATGCGGAATAGAAAATGTTGTGGAGGGCCGAACCAATAAGCCGAACTAAATTATGCTAAACATTAATTAGATATTTCCTAATTTAGATTCTATAATTTCTTTATAAAGCTGGTCAATTGCATCCTTTTTACAAGGTGTGGTTACTTTGAGTAAATGTGATGATTAAACGCTGCAGGTAAAGGGAGAGGAAATCATGTGCATTTCACCCTCAACTTTTCTCAAGTCTCCAGATCGCCTTGAATACACCATGCCGTGCCTCCAACATGGATGAGTACCTGCACAGGTGATCAGCTGAAGGTGTGACTTTTCTCGGAGCTCTGGTATGTCTTGGACTTTCTTCTCACAGAACTCTTGAATTTGTTGTTTCAAGTCCCAGAATCTTTTCAGCACTTTGCCCAGGCTGAACCATCTCACCGTTGTGGAGAAGCTTATGCCACGATGTTCAATCTGATCCTCCTCCATGTGTTCAAGTTAATATTTTATCATAACATGGCTGTTTCAGCACTGAATTACACAGCACATTCTGATTTACAATACAATGTAAGAATAATAATTTCATTCGCAAGTTAATTTCATCACTTTACTTTGCATCCGTTTTTAAAGTCCATTGTTTTTCCCCCAGTTAGATTCGGACAGCCATCCATTGTAACACCTACCAGCCTGTCCAGGCATGCTTTTATCTGAATGAACCAATTACTCCCCGTCATTGTCTCTTTCGCTGACTTCATGCCACCAGCTCCTCAGTGATCCTAAAGTTTTAAGTTAAAATCTTAAGTTTAAGTCCTTAAAGTTTTTTTTTTACTTGAACAAAGATGAGCACCTGTGTTGTGGACACCACAGTTCTCATCTAACACCAAAAAGGGAAAAAAAAAAATCAAAAATGGATTCTACTTTATTTTGTAGCTGAAACTCCAGATTTCATATGATGTCCTCAACCCATCTCATCACTGTTTGTCTGGAGAGGGACACATTCCCGAATGCTTCTTTTTCTCTTGGCATATTAGCACTGCAGATTTCACTCAACACACAATGATGAATTTCCCCTTCAGAAAATGACTTACTGTGTTAAGCAATTTTATAGGATATCACAAAGCTGGTCTCAGTAACTGCATCTCTGGATGTATGAAGCTCGTTTAAAAAAAAAAAGAAAAAAAAAAGTTGCAGCTTCACAAGCAAAGCTTCAGATGCTAATGCTACATCAGTCATGTTTTTATATATCTCTGCTTGTTTAGTCTCGTCATGTTTGGCAACTTGCTCTCCACAACTTAAGCACATGGCTTTTCTTCTGACTTAATAAATACTCAGAAGTCCACATTTTGTTAAAAACTCTGAATTCTGCAACAACCTTTTTTTGAGCCTGATTTGGACATTTCACACTAACATTTGTAAACTTACAAAACTATGTGCACGCACAGATTTGTATATACACACACTGACGTATATAGCTTACGCACGTACACATACGTAGACTTCATTGTACATGTAGGGCATGCACATACATATACGGGCATAGGCTACACACATGTATGCTGTTGGCGTAGGCCGATCAGGGACACCCAACAAGCCGGATGTGGCCCGGTGGTCATTCATTGCCCAGGTCTGGTTGAGACTATAACTTGATACATAATACAGTTAGATATTCTGAAATTTCCTCTAAAAAACTTCATAAATGTTTCAGCAACATTCCCAAATGGAGCACTTGGCAAGGTGCGCGACCATCAACGCTGGTTTGGAATTGATGATGCTGCAGACATCTGCTACCTGGAGTCTATGGGAGATAATTAGCCGAGCGCTCATGGGGGGAAAGATGGCATAAACTCACTTCCCCATTGCTCTCAGCAATCACTAGCCAATCTCGAGTGGCTGGCACTTTTCCTCCCTGCCTTAGGCCACCCCAAATATGCGAATACAGCAGCTCCTAAAGAGGCAGGTAGCAGTATCACATATCACGAAGGACAAGGAGGCAATACTAGATGGGTGGAAATTGGAAATGAGTAAATTCGTAGAGTAAAATGGGTAAGAAAGCAGAATAAAAGTTCCATTTAGCTCTGAGACGTACACAATCACACCAATCTGATGACTCTATTCGTCAGTAAAATATTGTATGCATACACAGGTGGTTTCAGTTATCCGTGCTAATTCTTGAAATGTTGGCACAGGGATTCAGATGTCCTACTTTCCCTGTTTATAGCAAACAACCACACAGAATTGAAAGTTGCTCTCAATCAAAATGCTATATTAAAATCCGTGTGATGCAATATCTGCTATTTTTACAGATCTCATTGGTGGTTATTTGAGAGTTGAATCGCAGAAGGATTACATCACTACCCAAGATAACATGGAGGAGTCTGGCTTTTAACATCATTCCTTTCAGTATTTCAGGTGGTTGTATTTAAAATATATGAATCCTACCGCAAATAGTTTCACATTGCACATGAAGTGACTTTAATCTCAACCTTTTCAAACCTCCAACACAAATTAGTCCATAAGATAAATGAATTTATCAAAATCCTACTTGTTGATTTTAGTCTTGATGACATCACTCAGAACCTCAGTTTTAGAATAACTGCCCAGAAAATAAATTAATCGGAACATCTGAATGAGATAAAGTTTTAACAAGTGCTGTCAATTTTAATTCGGTGAGACATAGGGGTGGGCGACACCACTAGAAAATGAAATTACAATCTCTTCAGACATTTTCATGACAATAATATTCACCATGATGTAAAAATAGTGTTTAGAAGCAGATGATAGAGGGCACATGCAAACTGTTTGTATGGTACAGATACCAGGGAGCAATTGTGGGAACAGTTAGCTCTCCCCCCCCTCAAGTGACTGCACTTCCTTCTCTTACTGTCTACAATAAGATTATAACAAGCAGAAGAGTGATTAAACTAGCTTTAATACGCAACAAATGACTCTTCATACAGATAAAAATGTCCTAATTTCTGGAGGAATGCTGATATCGGCGATGATACTCATTAATATCGTGATATGTCGTCTTATCAATATATTTCATAAACCTACTGTAATCTTGGAGAGGAAAGAAAATCTGTTTATGCTTGAACACAAATTCACTTGACTGCAAAGCTGAAATGAGCCACCTTGTTTAATTTTTCTGTTGCCTGTCGGAGCTGCGACACCAATTTATGAACATCCCCGAATACCTTGAAGTCTTGTGAAACACCCGCACGAGACAGAATTTTCCCCGGTTTCAATTGAACGAGCCCAGTGTGTGACACGCTTTTACATCACAATTTTTCATGAAAGAGTTCTTACCTACATCACACAGAATAAGCTATGCATCAATGCTGTGTTACATGAAGTATATCATCTGTGTGTACACACACACACACACACACACACACACACACACACAAGCCCACACCTACACAGAACAGCCAATGCCCCATCAACCCCCTCATCAGGCATTAAAACTGATCTCCTGATGGTCATCCGGACATCATTGAATTATTACATCATTATGTAATGTATTTTTACTAGCAAAATCTTGGCCAGCTGAAGGGATTTTATTTCATCATTCATTGCATTATCAAAGACTGTGGGAACTCAAGACATTTGAAAAGGTCAAGGAATTAATCATCACTGCTCAAAATGATGAAATTGTCCTCACTCTTTAGTGTAGTGGTATCAGTAGGGGTCTACTTTGATATTTGGATAAACCATCTGTGGTAAACAACCGTAAACCATAAATATCTGTGCAGCTGTGTGCATTTGGACACATTTCGATGGCTCGGCACAGGATTTCTTTGTCTCCAATTAGTCTACGCCAGCATCAGTTCTGCAATATAAACCATTTCTGGTAAATGCAAGTAAACAGAGGCATCTCTCCTTGCAGCTGGACACACTATCTAAGCCCGATGGATTCTTGTAAACACTGCAGGGGCTGTTTCCTGTGTCAGCGCACCTGTGCCAATGTGCTCGCGAAAAAAATAAACAATTGGGACAAAGCGAACACAAAAAAAAAACAAAAAAAAAAAAAAAAAAAACCCCACACCACTCATCCCTCCCATTTACAACTACCCCTTCAAGCACAATAAATGCTTTGGAGCCAAGCCACATGAGTAAACACAGTTTATCACCCCCTGTAAAGTTCAAAGGCAGTATGTACCCACAAAACAGGTTTTAGAGGTTTAAACTTGTACGGCTTGATAATAAGAAAAAGATACATGTTCAAATGACCGCAGGCGTGAGCTCTACAGCATCTCAAGTGCACAATATAGTTGGTAGTGTGCATAGGAACTATAGTGCATTTTCCCCTTACCTTGGGTAGCATGGGAGTCGCCCTCTTGTTTTTCTTTTCCGATGGGTCATCCAGCTGATCTGGCTCAAAAGAGTAGAGTTCAGTCAGTTCGTTCATGGTAAAGTGGCGCTCGATTTGCTGTTGGTCCACCACGCGGAATGACAGGGACTGTTTGGTCACCTGTCGGTCGTAAATCTTCTCCTCCATGGTTCCCTATAGTAAAACAGAACAAACAGTATGAAGAAACTTGTACTTTGTTACTAAATGGTTCCCGACACTTCAAGACAGCCCTGACAAGTCAACTTCACTTCTTGGTACTTGAATCCATTACTAAAAGTCTGTGTCCATTTTCATGATCTTATTCCCAGGTTTAGTCATCAACCAAATTCCAGGCTCCCCATCGTGCAATCAACAACTTGGGGACCCCCCCGCCCCCATGTTTTAAAATGCTATCAAAGATAACAAATACAAATGGTGTAAAAGCATGCTCCACCCACTTCTACATACACATGGACACGGACCATTATACCAAATTTAGTGCATTGGCTCCCAGCCATGGATGGCTATGATACCAGTGGATCTGTTCTTGCTCCACTCAGGAGCCACAATCATTTATTATAATGCATCATGTTAAAAGGGACGATGTGCAAGATGTATTGCTATCGACCAGCATCTTGTGGTCAAGTTCCAGACTCCAAGCAACAGACATTTTATTCGAGATGCCTCCACTCATAACCTGGAATGGTTCTGTGCACCTGTAAAAACATGGCGGTGCAAGATGTATATGTAAGACAGCCCCGAATACAGTGGAGCCTCGGTACTCGAACTTAATCCGTTCCAGACAGCTGCTCGGAATCCGATTTGTTCGGATTCCCAAACCACTTTTCCCATTACAAATAATGGAAATGGTCTTAATCCGTTCCGTCGTCTTTTGAACCGAAGTTAAATGGTACCGTAATTCATACCACAGGTCCTCAAATTAAGTAAAAAAAAAATATTGAATACAGTACACTGTTATGGTCTGTGTCGTGATCAATCAAAATTTCACACGCCGCACGAGTTGCTCTCTCATTGACCGTCTCTCAACATCCCGCCCCGCTGGCCTCCCAGATAGAGACAGAAGGAAGCTTCACTCTTTAGTTTAGTTTTTTTTTTAAGTTGTTTGAATTCAGTAAATATTTAATAAACATGGGTGCATTTGAGCTCATCTGGAATTCTGATCCCTCAAGGAATCAAATTAAAGTTGAGTTTGTCAAGCAGGGAATGTGCTTTGAATTCATGTCTTGTGGGCGTGGCCCACAGCACGAGAGAGAGAGAGAGAGAGAGAGAGAGAGAGAGAGAGAGGGAGAGACAAAGAGAGAGCGAGAGAAGGAATAAAACTTTAGTTTAGTTTTTTAAGTTGTTTTAATTCAGTAAATGGTCAAGCAGGGAATGCGCTTTGAATTCATGTCTTGTGGGCGTGGCCCGTGGCCCGCAGCACCCGCTTGCTAGAAAGAGAGAATAACGCTTTAGTTTGTTGTTTAATTCAGTAAATGTTTAACAAATGTGGGCACATTTGAGCTTATCTGGAATTCTGATCCCTCAAGGAATCAAATTAAAGTTGAGTTTGTCAAGCAGGGAATGCGCTTTGAATTCCACATCTTGTGGGCGTGGCCCGCAGCGAGCGAGAGAGAGTGTGTGTTTGTGTTGTTAAAAAAATGTTTAATAATGGTTTAATTAATAAAATGTTTAAATGGTTTAATAAATAATTTTCTTTAACTTTTAACACACATTTCATACAAAATTGATGTACTTTTATTATTAAAGAGTTTATGGGGTTTATCCAGTCGAAAGACTAGAGTCTTGGAATGAATTAGGCGTTTAACATGCCAGATGCGACCCCTACTTACGAAATCCCCGCTATACGAAAAGGGGCCCTGAAACGGATTAATTTCCCAAGTTGGAGGCCAACTGTGTGTATGTACATGTACGAGATATATATATATATATATATATATATATATATATATATATATATATATATATATATATATATATATGTGTGTGTGTGTGTGTGTGTGTGTGTATGTATATATATATATATATATATATATATATATATATATATATATATATATATATACACACACACACACACACACACATACATACCACACACAAACATATCTATAAATTATTAATGTACATGTATGTATGTATGTATAATATATAAAAATTGATTTCATTCTTTCTGCTCAAAGACCCTCCATATGTGACACTGTACCACTACAGACAACGAAGCACAGGAAACATTATGCATCCGTTTGAAAAATCTTCAATGATGCATTCCTCACCTGAGCCAAAAACCTGTAGACGTATACTGTTTTCAGTTGTCCGAAGCGGTACACTCTGAAAATACTCTGAATATCATAAGACGGGTTCCATGAGGCATCAAAGATAATGACCCGGTTTGCTGCGACGAGGTTGATCCCGAGAGAGCCAGCTCTTGTAGAGATGAGAAAGAGACGACCCCTGAATGGGAAAAAAAACCCAGATGTTTACAACTCACTCATGGAAAGAGGATGAAGAGCTAAAAATTCCTTCGTGAAAATATGTGGGTTCGTAGATAAAATCTTGTGATGTTTTAATTATTCATCATCATCTTAATCTGGGGATGGGTTGCCAGGGCAGCAGCCTAAGCAGTGAGGTTGAGCCATCTCTCCCCTCCTCGCCACTTCCACCTGCTCCTCTGCAGGGACACTGAGGCCTTCCCAGACCAGCCAAGAGACCTAATCGCTCCATTGTATTCTGGGCCGGCCCTCAAGTCTCTTCCCGGGTGAACATGCCCGAAACACGGGAGGCCTTCTGGAGGCATTCAACAAGATGTGAACCCACCTCAACTGGCTCCTCTCAACACGGAGGGGCATCAGTTCTCCTCCGAACTCCTCCCGGATGGCCAAGCTTCTCACCCTTGTCTCTCAAGGACAGCCCACCACCGTGCGAAGGAAGCTCATTTCTATCACTGTCTGTGATCCTGTTCTTTCGGTCCCTATTCAAAGCTTGTGACCATAGGTGAGGGTTGCAATTTAAATTGAATGGTAAGTTCAGAGCTTTGCCTTCTGGCTCAGCTCCCTTTTCACCCTGACGAACTGGTACAGGCTTCACTTTACAGCAGAGGCTGGACCATGCAGCCTATCAATCTCCCGCTCTGTCCTTCCCTCACTCATGAACAAGACACCAAAATACCTCAACTCCTCCATTTATTCTCGTTAACTATTATTAGAGAAGCTTTGACATTTAAATCAACTTTCTATAAAGTTTCTGTTCTGGTATCCTACAAAATTACTGTTGGCTCTTCCCGAAAAAGGTTGGGAGCCCACAGAGGGACTTGAATGTTTGTGAACTTTGTATATTTCTGCTTAAAAGTCCTAAATGAACATAACGAGAACCCAATTTTAAAAATGAAATGGAAAAAAAAAAAAAGTGCTTTTTCCACATTAACTGCTCACACAAAATCTTGAAGGTTTTAACCATTCTTGGGTACAACAAGTTGATTCTTCGGTCTGCATCATTAATTTTCCTCTTAAAACTCAATTCACAGACTGATTTAGTGACATTTTCCTTTACAATTGCTAATATAAATCATTATTCAATGCTCCATCAATGGGGCAGTGGTGGTCTAGTGGTATAGGGCGCTGGATCGCTGATCCAAAGGTTGGCGGTTCGAGTCCCACTCTCCACAAGGTTGTCACTGTCCCCCCCAGTGCGGCTAACTGGGTTATCAAAGGCGGGCCATGTCTCTCACTGTCTATGGTGTGAGGCATGTAAAAGAACCATTGCTGACTTTCGTAAAGAGTAGGCTGCAAAGTCGTCAGCGTGTTTCTATCCCTTGCTAAAAGGGTTGTGACAGGAAGGGCATCCGACGTAAAAAAAACCTCTGCCAAATTAATCGTGCGAATCAGGGTGATTCGCTGTGGCGACTCCCGAGTAAAAGGGAAAAAGCCGAAAGGAAGACAGACATTCAATGCTCCATCAATGATGACAAACTACCTTTGCCCAGATATCGTAAACCAGGCTAAAACTTTGACACAATCACCATTGTGTTTTACAAACGGGATACGTTTTTTAGGTTCTGGAGAAAATCTGATGTTTTAAATCCTATTTTTTAAAAAGAAAAATAAAGGTGTTCACAAACTTTCAAACACCACTGTATAAGACCCCATGGTGGTAACAACAGAAATTCAACACATTGGTTATTTTAGGCCTGTAAATGAATGAGCTGAAAATACTTGTGGTTGTAATTAGATTTGGTAAGTCATATCTGATGTATTAAAGCCCTGTTGTATGATGTATGTGAAACCATTTCCCTTCAGATAGAAGAGTTGTCGTTTTTGGCTGGTGGACATCAGCGGAAAAAGAAAAATGTTTACCGAACGTTGCTGGTGTCATTGAATTCCTCAGCCCATTTCTTCCTAGTCAAGGCATTAGTAGAACCATCCAGGCGGTAGTAGTCAATGTTTCTGAACCACTTGCCTTCACCTTAAAGGGAAAAACGACATTACAGCCAATCACTGCTGACTCACTTTGTGCGAGTGCCTCACAAAATAACAATGTAAGCAACAAGAGCCTTGTGCTACTTAAAGTTTCTCACAGGGAACAAACAAGCTGATCCAGTCATAACAAAAGCAGTGTGTTGGAAGCGGTGTGATAATAGCTGATGAGCCAGCTGCATTCATGTAGAATTGAGGTAAAGAATGTCCACGAATAGGTGGCTGAGTGGAGGGTACTCATGTATGGCCTTTAATATTACTGCCTCCCACTGAGAGCGTGTTCATAACTAACATTACAGTATGTTTCCAATTACTTCTCTGTGATCTTTTCATTACAAATTGCAAAGCCTTAAGCAAACATGTTATGGGGAGGGGGTTTGAGGTCTAATCATTTTCAAAATGAAAGCAAAAACAGCTGCTGACGTTTAATTAGGAAAATGATCTTCTGCCAGAGGCTTTGTGTCCAAGTGTGTAGGATGCGTGTATGAGGACCTTTTAACTTAGATCCGTGTCAGATGTGCACTAAAACAAAAAGATGGAGCCCCTATACTCGACCACCAACCTTTTAACTCGGTCATTAAAGACAAAATGACAGGTGTGCTTGACCAGTGCTGTGGGTCATAAAATGGCCAAATAAGCCTAGCTATTAAATGACGTACACCAAATCTGTACTTTAATTGTCTTAGTTTGAACAAATAATACACTGAAATGTAACTCAATGTGTCCCATTAAAATGTACAATGAGGCATTTATAGTCTACGGCTCATTGCCAACAAATGTGCCACTGAGTGCAGGCTCCATTAAAAGAGACAACTGGTGTAATGAAACTACTGTCTGCATGAATGGACTCTAAACTGCATACATTGCGAAATGCAAACTTTCACACAATGTTCATTGAGGAAAACTCCACGGCACACAGACTTTATATGAAACAACAAAACAACTGCTCCACGATCGCCACAAAGAGGGCCTTTCAAAGGCACTTCAGCACTCCACAAAGTGTGCGTGTGTATATGGATCTGATCACAAAACTGGTACTCAAACGTGCAACACTGACCTGCTACATTTTCTGCAGATTTTTTTAAAAATAGCTTTTCCCACCTTTTATCGTATTAGGCCAATATGCTACAGGATAAAACTCCTTGGATGAAAAAAATCATCAAATTATCAATATGACTCAAAAATTCAGTATGTAACAGACAGAATGAACAGCCTTCTATCCACTATTCATAGTTTTCGCTAATGCATGTGTGATTAGTTATATTGTGCCAATTGACGGTGCTTGACATGCTCAATATTGCTTTATTATCTATAGTTAATAAATGCTGATATATCAATGATCAGTGGGAGCACAAGTTGCACTCTGTAAAATGGACATTAAAAGTTACATACATCATCGATCTCGTTTTAAGTCTGGTGCTTGTTTACCAATTTTTCCACGTGCATGCAAATTCCGTGGTTCACTGTGCATCCACCTGTGCTCCATTTCGTGTTGTTATTGGACCTGTTGAAACCTGAGCAGAGGCTCAGCAGGATGTGAAAATAATGAGGTCTTTTGCTCGTCACAAAATTGAGGTAAACAAAAAAAGGTAAACTCGGAATGGACCTACTTGATTTCAAAAAATGTGTTCACTATTTGTACACATTTTGATAGGATTTTTATCTCCCAGGCATGCACGAAAGCTTTTGACGCATTGGTTCACAAATGGACAGGGAAACATTTATTCAAGTTTGAAGTTGGTTAGTTGGAAAATATGTGCCAGGTTTGTGATGAAAGCCAGATATACATATTACATCTCACACACACAAACATACACATTATTTCTGTGTTCCTTTGAAATGTTCCTTCATTGCAAGCAGGATTTAAAACACACTAATCAGTTGCTTACCCTTGTAAGGTGAGGGCTTTCCTTCCTCTTTGGCTCTGCCTGATAATTCCAGGAAATCCTCAATGAGGTCCAGTGAAATGAGAGACTGACTGAACACCAAACTGGACACAGTGCATTCAGTTAAACCTGTGCAGCATCAGAATAAATGAAGTGGCACAAAGCTTTTGAGAAGAAACTCCAACCAAATAAAACTTACACTTTGTCCTCCACATCTTCTGCCATTCGTAGAATTTCAAACAAAAGCACAATTTTCCCCGAATGCTCCAGAATCTCGGAATCTGATTCGGTCACAAACTCCTTATACCATTCAGGAGATGGGCTGCCAGGGCCAGAGTTGCTGGGACGAACTAAGGAAACACACGAACACAAGACATAGTACAACAATGTTAAAAAATCTAAAATGCAGTGGTGCAGTCAGAATTCCCACGGCGATTCACCAGCATGAAGACACCTGGTGTCACAGTCGAAATGGTGGTACAATAAGAAGGTAAATGCTTAGCACAACACATGTAAACAAGAGTATACATTGCGCAATCTTGTTGACATTAGTATTACTGGTATTGCACTCTGACAATATTTCAGCTATGCATCATATTTTAAAAATATGTCTGAATTGGTATTAACTGTCATGCTGTACAGCTGCGATGCATCATAGTGCTAATTGACCATGCATCACCGAGTTGCTTGATGCCCACTGTCATTGATGAGCCTTGAAAGTGGTCATAAAGTAGTTTGTTAGAGCAGGCAACACTCACTGTCAGAATTTAAAAACAAAAAATCTGCTTTAGCTTGTTACCTCCACCAGCACGTAATGTTTTTACCAGTGTTTTTTTTTTTTGTTTCCAAGAAAACTCAATATTATCCATGGATTCAAATTACATGTACAAATGAATACCATAAAAAATGCCAAATGCCTATTTTGTAGTTTGTATCAAAATGTTCAGACACCACCAGGGGGAGAAATTTAATTAAAACTATACCACGTTATAATAATCCATTTGTGTCTGGTGGAGGTACTTTAAACTCTACGAGTGCCAGTCTCATTTTTCTTGTACTTCTGTATAGTAAAACTCAACTTTACCTTTGTTTTAGTGTAACATATACATGTAAGGCAGTGGTGGCCTAGTTGTATAGGTGCTGGATCACTGATCCTAAGGTTGGGGGTTCAAGCCCCACTCACCACAGGTCGTCATTGTTCCTCCCAGTGCAGCTAACTGGGTTATCAAAGGCCGGCCATGTCTCTCGCGATGGCCTGGCGAGCTGTCCAGGGTGTACTCTGCCCTCGCCCGGAGTCGGCTGGAACGGGCACCAGCTTCCCCACAACCCTAATTAGGATTAAGCGGTTACAGAAAATGAACTGAACTGATATACATGTCATGTAATATGTGGTGTGTATAATGCAGTGGTTCTCAAATAGTGGGGCGTGCATGACCACAGGGAACATGCTTTTTTTTTTTTTTGCCGTATTCGGATAAAGTATAATTCTACATTCCACTACAGCAGGTGGCAGTGGCTTCCTCACTGTTAGAGTGTGACCAGAGGTAAAATAAGAAGTGAAGTGCATAAGGCCACCGTGGAAATTTTTAACAGGGACGGAAAGAGAGGCGGAGACAGACCGAGATAGAGAAACAAAAGTCTCCCGAAAGTTAAGTCAAGGAGGTATGATGAAGCGGATGTAGCACTCGACTTCACTGTAACTACAGTGAGAAACGAGGAAAGACCGCTGTGTTTACTATGTCTGAAAACACTGGCAGCAGACAGTATGAGCCAAAATAAATTCACTTGAAGCCGTCACACCCCGATCACATGATGAGCCGCATGAGTTTTTTCAGCGAAAACGTGCCGAATATTGCCAACAACCATCCCGCTTTGTGAATGATATTCCAGCAAACCAGCGAGCGGTGTTAGCATCAGATAAGGTGGAGTACCAAACTGCTCAGTGCAGAAAACCCCACAGCAGAGCAGAGGAACTGATCCTACCTGCAGCAGACACGGCTCTGTCATGCTAGATGATGTCACTGCTGCAGAAATCAGGCCAGGTCCCAGTTCAGCATTTCGCAGGAGCTGTCTCATCATCATTTCAGTATCGTGCTTTGAACCCTGCTTCGAAAAGCTGTGCACTGCGAAACGTGCTCATTGTACCATTAATCTGGACTTAATCATTTTGACAATAATAATAATAATAATAATACAAATTGTTTTATTCATTTTTGTTTTGTATGTTAAAGTGTTTTATATATTGTGCTCCTGAGTTAATATTGCTGATCAATTTGAATTGATTATGATTTATTGATTTTATTTAATTTTATTTTTCAGTATAAAACGGTTCAAATTGTTGGTCAAAAAATGTCGACAGTTTAAACAAGGATACTTTATTTCACGCAAATTGATGCATTTTAAATATTTTTGTGTAAAGACTAAAAAATTGTTAATTAAGTTATTCTTTGTTGGAAATTGACCTATATTTCTTCATTTTTTTGTCTTCAATAATGATAATAAGGATTTATTATGTTAATAAGGATACATTGAATGCAGAGGATTACTTAATTTTAAGACAAAAACTATTTATATTGGGGGGGCGCACAAAATGTTTTCCTCTTCCTAGGGGGGGGGGCACGACAGAAAATAATTGAGAAGCACTGGTGTAATGTAATAGGTGCTTGAAAAACAAACACCAAGAGTGTGAATAAAACATGGAAAAGAAAAACTAGCCATAGTTGAGCAACGTGTGACCTCGAACCTTGGCCCAGGGGGTT
Organism: Plotosus lineatus; assembly: GCA_024760905.1. NCBI lineage: Eukaryota > Metazoa > Chordata > Actinopteri > Siluriformes > Plotosidae > Plotosus > Plotosus lineatus. The sequence goes on from CM045750.1 coordinate 15,872,845, forward strand.
CTGAAGCAGTTTCAAACCACATTAATGATTTACCCGAAGAAAGCACATTGAGCCAGAATCTAGCAAGATTTATAGGCCACGAGAAAACAAGTCAAGATAAACATCATACATATTGTGTATTTTTTTCAACAGATTCTGATACGTACAGAGTCGATGGTATTACATGCATGGTGATATAAAGCACAATGGGAAACCAAAGATAAACTATCGAATTGCCTTTCGAGAACCAGATCCCATTGCTAATAGTCAAGCATTAAAGGTACAGGGTGAACCATTTCAGAGGATCAAATAAAAAAATAAATCAATAAATGTTCGCTTGTCTATGGTGTTCAAAATAGCTGAGATTTCGCAACCTTTGAAGAAACTGTTTATAGCTGCATGGGGAGAGGGTCCCTTCTCATGGAGACCACCATCTTGAAACATTCTGCTTCTGCAGTAGCAAAATATACCACACATGCTTTAAAGGGGGAGGGATTGGAAATTTAGTTTCCGTTGGTTGCAATCAAACCTCACCACTCGATGTCACTAAATCTTGCACTCTGTACCTTTAAAATCTATCTTTTGCCACCATATAGTCATGCTGGATGCTAAGGTCTCAGATGTCTGTAAAGCATTAAAACTGGACACTAAACAAGAAAACAATGCATGTCACTTCATTTGAGAATACAGTCAGTCAACCTAAACATACCTTCTTCTACAGGGTCGGCTCGATTCCGCCCCTCTGGGTTACCACCCCGTGAACTTGTGTTCCACTCCTTAATCACTTCTACGTCGTCGCTGTCAGATTTGTCCGAGCTCTCATCTTTACCTCTCCCCCGTTTCTTCTTCCTGCGAGTGACGAGTGGAAATAACATTCATCAGGGGCATGCAGTTCGATGGGAAAGACTTTCAGGGAGATGAACCAGAATTGTCACCTTTTGGGTTTCTCGTCTTCAGAGGTCAAGCTCATTGACGACTCCTCAGTTTCTGATGCAATGAACTCATCCATGCTGTCTTCATCAAAGTACCCCTGTTCAGAGCAAATTCCATCCTTTATCAACATCTAAATAATTATGAAATGGCTTAATTGAACCACGGCACACGGCTTTTGGAAAATTTGTAAATGCTACAGATTTATTACAGCACAATGCTGCGAAACTTGTACCAGAATGACCGCCTTTCAATAATTTTCTAAAAAGGAAGCGAACCATAATGTATAACAATTATTCATCGAAATTGAGGTGGATGAAAAAAAATATATTTTATTTCGTTATCCATCATGGGCCCCAAGAAAGTGATTCCCGGTGACACCGAAAAGAAGAAGCGGGCTCCGTTATCAATCGAAGTGAAGCAGGAGATAAAAAAATATGAAAGTGGGATGCAGCTGAGCAAAATCGCAAGGGAGTATGGCCGAAACCCCTCTACCATCGGAACGATACTGAAGCAGAAGGAGACCTTAAAAGCGATGACCCCTTCGAAAGGACCAGCAACCCCCAGACTTTAAAGCATCACATGGGTGGTTCGAGATTTTAAAAAAGGTAAATCATTTCCTTTCACTTTTAACACATATTTCATACAAAATTGGTGTACTTGTATCGTTTTTAAAGGGTTTATGGGGTAGTCTTCGGAGCCTTGGAACGAATCATACATTTTACACGTAAAATGCACCTTTACTTACAAAAACTCCAGGTAACGAAAAAGGCGCTGGAACGGATTAATTTCGTAAGTTGAGGGCCAACTGTATTTGGAATCGAGGTGGTAAAGTGTTGGCTTTTCACTCGTCCTAGAGTTGGCGCACTCTAAACTATTTGCACACTGGCATGTGGCAAAAAACCCGGTGTGTTTGAAGCAAATTAACTTTGTGTAGAAATAATCAAGTTTCTTTGCAAAAGTTCAGAGTTTTAAAGTTGTAATATCAAAACAAGAAAGTTAGAATTGTGACCCTGAAAGATTTAGAGCACAAATCCCTGGGTATTGTGATAGTGGAGTAGCACAGGCAAGAAACATGACTTTGTTGTGTCCCATGCCCATACAAAAGTAAACTCAATATGGCTGCCATGTTGCTGAGACACGGCTGATTGGCTGTTATGTATAGATGATTGAAATCAATGGGCAGAGTCACAACTCATTATTAATAAAAACTGAAACCACAAAAAAATAAAGGCTTACCCAACACCACTCAGACTCCGAAAACCAATAGAATCTAACTTATGTAAGCGAAACAAAAAGACGAAAGATGAACTCACGAAGCGGATAATTAAACTAACAAGCCCTGTGATACAATTGACGGCGGAAATCAGTGAGTAAAAATTGGTGAAAGGAAAAGTGTTTTAACCTTTCCTGCTTCTGCGTCTTCTGAAAACAAGGAAGATTTATTTGTTTCTTCAATAGGTGAATTTAATTCAGCCCTGAATGGAGCTTCACTACTCTTGTAACATCAGTCTCGGTCACCTATTAATAGAGATATCCACCAGGTGCCCTGCTTTTAAGCAGTGCCTAGATCTATATATTATCATATGAGGTGGTCCCTGGTGATGAAGGTACAACGGCCAAGTTTCTAAAGCGCGACGTCACACCACTTGATGATTGCCTTTTCAAAAGTCATCCATATCCTCAAAATCTAACCTGTAGTGTTCAGGCTGACTGCATTTACAGTGATTGAGACACACATGATCTCAGACAGCTTTTTCATGGACTCCGCTGCAATAAACAATAAGCTTCTAATTGCTGAGGGCTAACTATAATTAGCTGCATGGGTTTTATTTAATTTAATGAGTTTAAATTTAGCATTGAAGAGCCACTTAATTATCATAACTAAAGCCAGACTTGTATTCTAGAACAATTCTTAATCAGGTGAAGTCTGCTCTGGTCAGTACTACTCCTCAGATTTTTGTAGCAGCCAGTGTTGACATTTGTCACAGAAAATCAAGAAGCGTGAAAAACAGCAGTGAGGCAAAAATAAGTGGAGCGGGGCTCCTTTAAAGAGGCTGAATTAACAGAGCTGGGGCAGGAGCGTAAACGCCTGCACAATGTCAAATCAAAGAAACATCACAAGTGCACAGACAAGAAAGAGAAAAAACAGTGGGCTGTGAATGCCGATGGTTTGAACCAATCGGGCGCGGTCTCCATGTTTGTTTTGCCATTACGGTCTCTTGGTAACAGGAAAGCATATGTTTTTGTGCTTATTCGGTTCAGTAACAACTCAAGTTGGGTAATGTTATTAGTGTAATACATAGTCATTTCAGGCGGACTCCTTAATTTCTCAGAAAAATCTGTAAGTCAACATGAGACACTGATTTTATTATCTGTGAATCAGAAATATATTACATAAATATACTCCCCTTTCTGACTTTAACTGTCTTGTTATGTAAAGGTTGGCATTTGCTCCGGGAATCTTCATTGAGATTGTGTTTTTTTTATTGTGCGAGTCTGAGCAGTGGTGTATGAGCCTCTAAGTTTTTTTTTTTTTTTTGTAAGCTTCACTTTCATTATTTATTTTTTTTTAAATCATGAAGTCAGTGAGACACCACAGCCAAATAGCAACTCTGTCTTATTGGGTTCCCTGTGGCGGGTACGCATGGGCACGAAATGGACAAAGGACCAATGAATATTCTGCTCCACTTGCGAAATCTGCTGCTTTTAAATGCTCTACAATATACTAGTCCTTCTCAAAAAATTAGCACATTAAAAATTAGCATACAAAAAAAGTCAACCTTCAAATAATTATGTTCAGTTAAGGCACTGGGCACTGGCGGCGCTGACCCGGCAGCAGAGGCAGTACCGGGACTGCAGCCTCATGTGTTTCTCAGAGACGTGGCTGAATGAACTCACACCGGACTCTGTGGTTTCTCTTAACGGATTTACATCGTAGCGTGCAGAATCCGGAGTGTAACGGAGAGCGGTAAGAAGAAAGGAGGGGCGTGGCGGTCTATGTGAATGAACGATGGTGCCACCCGGCAAAGCGTGCCACGTGAAGGAGCAGCTATGCACGCTGGACGTGAGCTGCTCACGATAAGCAGCAGCGCCATATTATCTACCGAGGAGTTTTCACACGTGATTGTGTTTTGCGTGTACATTCCGCCCTCGGCTGATGCGGGCGGCAGCGTGTGAGCGATCTACACAGCGCCGTTAATCAGACACAGACTTCGTCACCCCGCGCCATGATTCTGATCAGCCGGGGACTTTAACCACGCCCCTCTCTCCGCCTCTCTTCCGGCGTTCACGCACATCGTGAAGTGCGCCACAAGAGACAATAAAACACTGGACTTACTGTATGCAAATGTGAAGGACGCTTACAGCTCCTCCCCCCTCCCCACTGGGACGCTCAGACCACAACCTGGTCTACCTGCTCCCCCAATACACACCCAGGGTGCGAAAGGAACCTGCACAGAAGAGGTCTGTGAAAGTGTGGACCGAGGAGACCAACGAGAGGCTTAGGGACTGTTTCCAGACCACAGACTGGAGCATGCTCTGTAACTCCTTTGGTGATGACATCGACGGCCTCACACACTGTATCACCGACTACATGAACTTCTGCGTGGACAGCACCGTGCCAACACGAGAGCACGGTGCTTCTCCAACAACCACCCATGGGTCACCCCTGAGCTCAAAGTCCTCTGAACCAGAAAAAGAGGGCTTTCATCTCGAGAGGACAGAGAGGAGCAGAAGAAAGGTCCAGCGTGAGCTCCAGTGGAGGATCAGGAGGGCAAAGAAGGACTATGGGAAGAAGATGGAGGAGAAGCTGGCTCAGAACAGCGTGCGGGGCGTCTGGAGAGGACTAAAGACCATGTCTGGATTTGGGCAGGGGTGTCAGAGGGACAGCTGATGGTGACCAGCGCTGGGCGGATGAATTAAACTGCTACTTCAACAGGTTTGATTCTCCCCCTCCCCCTCTGCACCTCCCGTTCCCCCTCCCCTCTTCACCGTCTCCAGACCAGCTGACACCTCCCCTCCCCAGGCCAACTTCACTTGGCTGCTACAGCAGCCCGACAGACACATCCCCTCCCTCTGCAGCCCACCCCAGCCCCCTCTCCCTCACATCAGACCAGGTGAGGAGACAGCTGAGGCGATTTCAAATCAGAGGAAATCTGAAGGACCTGATGGCATCAGTCCCAGGCTGCTGAGGACCTGCGCAGACCAGCTCTGTGTGGTACTATGCTACCTGTACAACCTGAGCCTCAGCCTGGAGAAGGTTCCAGTCCTCTGGAAGACCTCCTGTGTGGGTCGGTTCCCAAAACAGCACAAGCGAAGGAACCAGCCCACTACAGACCTGTCGCCCTGACCTCCCACCTCATTAAGATCATGGAAAGGCTCCTCCTTGAACACCTCCGCTCTATGGTGAGCCCCACCCTAGACCCGCTGCAGTTTGCCTACAGGCCCAACATCGGAGTAGAAGATGCCGTCATCTACCTTCTGCAGCGGGCACTCACCCACCTGGAGACGCCCGGCAGCGCTGTGAGGGTCATGTTCTTTGACTTCTCCAGCGCCTTCAACACCATCAGGCCAGCGGCGTCTGCGGGGGAAGCTGGAGGGCGTGGGAGTGGACGGGCATCTTGCTGCCTGGATTATTGACTACCTTACTAACCGTCCACAGAAATGCGATGCGCGCTGGGCTGTAAGTCAAGAGTGGTAGTCTGTAGCACGGGGCACCGCAGGGCACCGTCCTCTCACCCTTCCTTTTAACATCTATACCTCGGACTTCATATATAACACAAACAGCTGCCACCTCCAGAAGTTCTCGGACGACTCGCCATAAGTGGGCCCGTGTGTCAGAGGAACGAGCTGGAGTACCCGGTCAGTCATCGTCGACTTCGTGGACTGGTGTGAGCGCAACCACCTGTGCTTGAACACTAGGAAGGCAGAAGGAGATGGTGGTCGACTTCAGGAGAAACACTCAAACACACACACACACACATTTACTAGTGAACATCCAGGGACAGGACATTGAGACAGTGGACAGTTTCAAGTACCTGGGTGTTCACCTTAACAATAAACTGGACTGGTCCCACAACACCAACGCCTCTGTACAAGAAGGGCCAGAGTCGCCCTCCACCTTCTGAGGAGACTCGGGTCCTTCGGCATATCTGAACCTCTGCTCAGGACATTTATGACTCTGTGGTAGCCTCTGCAATCCTCTCGCTGCCATCTGCTGGGCCCCGGCAGCACAGAGCGGGACAGAAAAGAGACTGAACAAGCTGGTCAGGAGGGCCAGCTCTGTCCTCGGCTTTGCCCACTGGACTCTGTGGAGGAGGTGAGTGAGAGGAGGATGGTAGCAAAGCTCACATCCATCCTGTTCAACAGCTCTCACCCACTGCACCAGACTGTCGAGAGCTAAGCAGCTCCTTCAGTGGGCGACTGAGGCATCCTCAGTGCAGGAAGGAGGCGCTACGCGAGGTCGTTCATTCCCACCGCTATCCAGACTGTACAACGCCACTTTGTAACTGTCTGTGAAAATACCGGTTATGTGCAATAAAAACCCCGCGCACTTTAATCAACCACATCTACCCCACTGACTGTCAACCATATCAACTCCATCTACTCTGCACTCAGATACATTACACTTTAATATAGGCCAATCTATAAAGTTGCTCCATTCTTTTCTTTTATTGTTTAGTAATTTATACTATTTATGTATCTATTTATTTATTTACTTATATATGTATGTGTGTATGTTCGTACTTGTATCTATTTTTGCACCCCCTACTGATAGTACCTCAAGAGCCTGTAACAGTGAATTTCTCCATTGTGAGATTAATAAAGCTGTATCTTATCTTATCTTATCTTATACACTCAATGCTTGGTCGGGAATCCTTTTGCAGAAATGACTGCTTCAATGCGGCGTGGCATGGAGGCAATCAGCCTGTGGCACTGCTGAGGTGTTACGGAGGCCCAGGACGCTTCGATAGCGGCCTTAAGCTCATCCACAGTGTTGGGTCTGGTGTGTCTCAACTTTCTCTTCACAATATCCCATAGATTCTCTATGGGGTTCAGGTCAGGAGAGTTGGCAGGCCAATTGAGCACAGTAATACCATGGTCAGTAAACCATTTAGCAGTGGTTTTGGCACTGTGAGCAGGTGCCAGGTCGTTCTGAAAAATGAAATCTTCATCTCCATAAAGCTTTTCAGCAGATGGAAGCATGAAGTGCTCCAAAATCTCCTGATAGCTAGCTGCATTGACCCCGCCCTTGATAAAACACAGTGGACCAACACCAGCAGCTGACATGGCACCCCAGACCATCACTGACTGTGGGTGCTTGACACTGGACTTCAGGTATTTTGGCATTTCCTTCTCCCCAGTCTTCCTCCAGACTCTGGCACCTTGATTTCCGAATGACATGCAAAATTTGCTTTCATCAGAAAAAGTACTTTCTTTTGACGCTGTTTCTGGTTCAAAGTGGCTTGACCTGGGGAATACAGCACCTGCAGCCCAGTCCACTGCTTCCACAGGTCCACCAAGGTCAGGAATTGGCCCTTCTCCACAATCTTCCTCAGGATCTGTTACACCTCTTCTGGTTGTGCAGCGTTTTCTGCCACACTTTTTCCTTCCCACAGACGTCCCACTGAGGTGCCTTGATACAGCACTCTGGGAACAGTCTATTTGCTCAGAGATTTCTTTCTGTGTCTTGCCCTCTTGCTTGAGGGTGTCAATGATGGTCTCTTGAACTCCTCTACACGGGGCAGGACCTCATTCCAGACCCGGAGAGTGCATTCCACCATTTTATGACTGAGGACAATTGCCTCAGACGTGGAGGTGCTGATCCTCATCAGAGCCCCTTCGGACTTGACTATGAATCACTCCAATGAGAGGTGGAGGCCCTGGATTGATGAAGCCAAAATGACATCATTTGCAAAAAAGCACGGACGAGATCCAATGGCCACCAAACCAGAACCCCTCAGCAATGGGTTGCCACCTCATCAATAGAGACACAAAATATGGCCCATTTGGATTCCATGTCACCCACCTCCTTTTTGGTGTGGTTGTCACGCTGCCGGAGGTGGGAGTTTAAATTGCCCTCTGACAGGAGACTCCGCCAAACGGTCCCCAGGAGACCTGAACTACATGCTTGGGCATGCCAGGCCTGGAGGGCCGCCTACTTGCCATCAGGGGCCAGCTCACCACCAGGTGGTGATGAGCTGACAGCTCAGCACCCCTCTCTTCACCCGAGTGTCCAGAACATGCGGCTGCAAGTCCGGTGACAGAACTATAAAGTCAATCATCGAACTGCAACTTAGGGTATCATGGTGCCAAGTACACTTATGGACACCTTTATGTTTGAATATGGTGTTCATGATGGACAGACCATGACAAGCACAGAAGTCCAATAATGAAACGACATTTGGGTTCAGACTGGAGAGGCCGTACCTACCGATCACACCCCTTCCAGGTCACACTGTCGTTGCCCACATGGGCGTTCACGTCTCTTTGTACAAAGAGTGACTCTGCTGGAGGAGCGTTCTCCAACATATCTCCTTAAAGACTCCAAGAAGAGTGGGTACTCTGAACGGTCATTTGGTGCATAAGTACAAACAGTAGTCAGGACCTCCTGAAGGCGGAGGGAAGCTAACCTTTCGTCAACCCCGGAAAACCCCAATGTGTGGGCACCGAGACGAGGGCAACAAGCATGCCCACACCGGTTCGCCGCCTCTCCCTATGAGCAACTCCAGAATGGAAGTTCTCTTGGGATATGGAATGTCCCCTCTCTGGCGAGTCTGACTATATTTAGTCAGTATCTCTCCACCTCAGGCACCAGCTCAGGCTCCTTACCCGCCAGAGAGGTGAAATTCCATGTTCCAAGAGTCAGAGTCAGAAGCCGAGGATCAGCCCGACAGAGCTCATGCCTTCGGTTGCCACTCAACTCACGCTGTACTCAACCCCTTTCGCCCCTCCCACAGGTTATGGGTCCAAGGGAGGGCAGACCCATGTCTCATTTTCGGGTTGAGCCCGGCCGGGCTCCATGGACAGAAGCCCAACCACTAGGCACCTGGCTTTGAGCCACTTCCTGAGGCCTGGCTCCACAGGGGAACTGTGTCCTTGTTTTTTTTTCCTTCATAAAAGGTCTTTTGAATCGTTTGCTTCCTCTGGACCTTCAACTAGGAGCTGTTTTCCTTGGGTGAGACCCTACTACCAGAGGTATAATGCCGACAACATAGCTTCTAGGATAATTAGGACACGCAAACCCCTTCACCACAATAAGGTGGTAATTCAAGGAGGGGTAATCTGTCGATATAATGTGTAATAAAAAGCCAGTTACAACAAAACGAAGTGCCATCCGATAGAGCCGCATGGTTGGATGTTCAGCAAGAACCGCAAATCAAACATAATATACGGCTTCTAGTTACAGCAGTTTTGTAAAATCTCACTTTACCAAGTTGTTAGTTTGACTGCACGTGCAAAAAGTGATGTCTGGAAGGAACCTCCGCCGTTTTTCTTATTGTTAATGAAGAAGCCTGCAGCTTACCCATTCAGTGCCTTTGTTCATTTACCTTGTTTTCCTTACTGATATAGTCCAGCTGGAGACACCAAGGATGTGTCCAGATTCTGCTGAGCATCTGGAAATCTTGGAAAAGTTTTGTGCCTGCACGGCCTTTTCCCCCTTCTGAGGTAGAACCCACACCTGCTCGGTAAAAAAAAAAGTTTATTGAGTGGTGACCGCACAACTCTGAGCCGAACCACCAAATGTGCATGTGATATCAATGATGTAACCACAGGAGACACTACTTATTCTAAAAGCCTGCAGCTTGATGCATGTACTGAAGTGCAACCGGTTGAAATGCTTAAAGATTTACAGGGTTGGATTAATGAGCACTCCCAGGTGAGGCACTTTTCTTAATCAAAACTGCATATAAGGAAAAATTTGATTTGTTGAGGGGACAAACAAGTTGCACGACATTCTAGACTTTGTTAGAAGAGAATAAACTGTTCACTAATTGAGCAGAGAGTCTGGGGCAGTGGTGGTCTAGGGCGCTGGATCACTGATCCAAAGGTTGGGGGTTCGAGTCCCACTCTCCGCAAGGTAGTCACTGCCCCCCCCCCCCCCCCCCAGTGCAGCTAACTGGGTTATCAAAGGCGGGCCATGTCTCTCACTGTCTATGGTGTGAGGCATGTAAAAGAACCATTGCTGACTTTCGGAAAGAGTAGGCTGCAAAGTCGTCAGCGTGTTTCTGTCCCTTGCTAAAAAGGGTTGTGACAGGAAGGGCAGCCGACGTAAAAACCTCCGCCAAATCAAACATGCGAATCGGATGATTCACTGTGGCGACTCCCGAGTAAAAGGGAAAAAGCTGAAAGGAAGACAGACAGACAGACTAATTGAGCAGAGAGTCTGTAAAAAGAAATGAGCATTCTAAAAAGATCTGTGCAAAAAGACCAAGACCGTTTTCTCTGTGCAGACCGAGCAAGGGTGGGGGGTTGGGGGAGGCTTCGGCACCAAAAAAAAAAACCTGGGAATATGTGTACAGGCAGATCCACACCAGCTGCCATGCAGTCACCCAGCTGCAAATCTACTTTTGAAGCCACGCAGTTCAAGTTGGAACATGACTAAATCCAATAACAGTATAATTTTAACCTTGCTTGGCTATTTTTTCTATATTATATATTAACAATCAGGAAATAACTGACTGAGCCAGGTAAAACCTGCACAAAACATGAGCTATTGTAGAGAAGTATTTACATATCAGAAAACAAATAGATTCTCATTACAAAATAAATCCGCAAGAAAGATATTTACCTGTGAAATGCTCCAGATAGTATCGGTATAGCTTGCACTGCAGTGGTGTGATCCGCACGGATAGCACATACTCGTGTTTGGGTGGCAGGAACTTTGTTAGAGCAGTGTAGTCTCGTCTCTGAAATGGATTACAAAATATAAGAACTTAAAAACACAGACATGTTTCAGACACAAAACTCCTGGGTGGACAAATCAGCAACTCTGGGGAATGGGAAAAACAGGTTCAGGTACTGGTTGATGATTTTGTTTTTTTGTTTTTTTAATACACGCAGCATGGACAACAGGACAAACAATCAGCGAAATCTAATTTTGGCATGAAGCAATGAAAAATTCAGGAAAATAGATCACAGGGGTACAGACACTCCCACCAGCAGGACCATTCAACAAGTGTTAAATTTTGAAACAAGGTCACGGTGACCCTTAAACAATCGCACCCTATATGCCCCTCAGGGGCAGACATACACCAAATTTATTGAGCCAATTTAATTTTCTTTCATAGTTATTGCACTAAAATGTCATACAGATTCCAATCTATAGCTCAGTGGTGGTGAAGTTAAAGAAAGAGGGCAAAAACAACAGGGATGCAGGGTCCTCCCATTATGGTGACATGGATAGCAAGGTGTCGATTCACCTTGTATTGCGATTTTTTTTTTTAGTATTGTGATACCATCAATATTTGAATTTGATGTCAGTTTTAAAACTGTGAACCAAGCCAAAGTTGAGTCACACCTCTAAAGCACACGCTCCTTGTGAATTTTCTGCAGGGTGACTTAAAATTATGAGCGCATACTCACTCGACGACCCCAAACTCTTGAAGCCCTTAAGGTTGCTATTCAGCAGAAGATCACCGCTGTTCCACTCGACATGACCCATTGAGCCATGGAAGCCTTCAGAAATCACCTCCAAGAGTGTACGGACAATGATGACCTTAATGTGGAGGATCACCTTTAAATCATGATGAATAAAACCCGTGTATAACTCCCTCTAAAAGGTAATAGCTATAGTGTGTTTACAGAGGATCTCATACATTCACCTCCAGGGTATTAATGCACTTGTAGGACTAACTAGTTCACTAGGAGGTTATTAAAGGGACAGCTATAACCTTACGTTTAGAGGAGGCGGTTCGGACCAGCAGGAAAATTGTGTAGTGGAGGGGAGGTCCTCCACCTTAATGGCTGAAGTGCCCTGAACCCCCAACTGCTCTCCGTGCAGACAACATCAAAGTCGTTCTTGACACTTAATCAGGCTTTAAAATGCACATCGCTAATAATTAAGATGCTGAAAAATACAAGTGAAAAAATAAAACACTTACTTGGACACATCCCGCCAGCATCTCATAGAGAATGTGTGCCCGTTTCTTCATGATGCGTACATCGACCATCGTGGAATCAGCACACTGGCCATTTTGAATAGGGTTGATGAAACGGTTTCTGAACTCTTTCAATGAGCCGAGCAAGTTTTCTTTGATAAAGTTTACCATGCAGTGGTCTGATGGAAGAAACAGAAAAAAACAAACGTAAACACTGGTATTATAATGAACTAATACATTTTTGAGTTTTTACAAAGGTCTAATTTACACCGCAAACAAGAGTGAGGCGTGAGCGGGACAAAAGTGAAATGTAACGTTGGTAATTCACATTGCCTGTATTTCAGAAGCATAATTTCGGAACAAAAGGGGAGGGTTGAGTCCCACTAAACCTAGCTGTAGTAACTGAAAGTCCGTCACAGATCCGCAGATCTGAAATTACTCATGGAGAGTCAGGAACAGTCTCAGTTCAGATGTTTCAGATCTAAAACGTTAAATGTGTCCATGAACTGGAAGCTGTCAAGTGATTACGCAGATATACCAGACATGTCCAAGTAAGGAAACGATTGTCTAGATCTTATTTAACTGACCGTTATCGGTTTGTAGATATAAATGGTGATTTCTCTGTACATTCTAATGTGAAGTTTGGTGTTCCACAAGGTTCTGTCCTTCGGCCTATTTCTTTTCTCTGTATGCATGCTACCTTTGGGTAATATCATTTGTGATCAGAGTATTAGCTTTCATTGTTATGCTGATGACACGCAGTTATATATTTCAGTAAAACCAGACGAGAGACATCAACTTAATAAACTTAAGAAAAGTGTAAAGGACATTAGACACTGGATGCTGACTAACTTCTGCCTCTTAAACTCTGACAAGACAGAAGAACTTGTACTTGGACCTCAGGCAGCTAGAAATAAGGTTTCTGATTATGTAGTAAGTATGGATAGCATTTCAGTCTCATCATGTGTAGCAGTAAAGGACCTTGGAGTGATTACTGACACTGATTTTTCATTTGAAGCTCATGTTCATTTGAAGCCACCCTGCGACAAGTAGGACGAAACAGTTTGACAAATCTACTCTGCGTGAAGGCGTGAGTGAGAATGAAATCCGAGCTGAAGCGAAAGAACAAGAAAAAAAAACACTTCAGGAAAGCTTCGGGGGTACATTATCCAGTGCTTCATATCTATAGGTTCTGAACAAAGCACCTATAATTCAGTATCGTGCAGTTCTTGGAGCAACATATGGAAAGATAAGCAAGGCTTGAACTAGACATGAAACCATGTTGCCCTTGTAAACCTCTAGATCCAGGCTATTCAATTAGTGCCCAATGGACCAGAGACACTTTGCACTCCCCTCTTAAGTTGTCATTTCTATTTTTGTATTTAATTAAAAAATGTCCATAAAATAATTCTTAAACATACATTTTTGTGTGATTCAGTGTCACAACTGTTTCTTGCCAGATTAGCCAAACCTCGCTGTGGCAAAAGTCGCTATCACGAACCACTCACCGTTTGAGTCGCTATCACTCACCATCTTCCCACCAATACCTTACTTATTGCTCGCGTCACCCTGTAGATTGGACAAAATGTCCCCTTTATACTCCCAAAAAATGAGATGATTGTTTGAACAGGCGGCTTAACCGCAAATAGACAGACGTGTTTATCTGTCTGCTTGCAGTAAGAGTGCAAATACGGGTAATTAAGGAATATAAATTCAGAAAGTATTTTAAGAAACCCCATGCTAACTCTGACATGATTGTCCCACTGGGTTCTGATGTTCTACCAAAACATTGTGCTTTGGTTCACCCATGAAACACCATTAAAACTCAATTGCGCGTCTCTCATTCCACGCATGCACACCACTGTCTGGGTGTTGCTCTGACAACGTAAACACCCAACTTCTCTGCTCTTCCTAAAACATAACATGTCAGTTCTGCCATGAGATGTTAAATGTTTGTGAATGAACCAGTAATGTAACAGTTCTGTTCTTCAAGTTAGGAATTAGGAGTTATTTATGTTTAGGTCCAAGACTGTAATTCAAGTATTACAGTCAGCCCCCAACTTACGAAATTAATCTGTTCCAGAGTCCTTTTCGTATTGCGGGATTTCGTAAGTAGGCGTCGCATTTTACATGTTAAACGCCTAATTTGTTCCAAGGCTCCAGTCTTTGGACTGGATAAACCCTTTAAAAATGATAAAAGTAGACCAATTTTGTATGAAACCTGTTAAAAAAGAAAATTATTTATTAAACGATTTAAACATCAAAATATTACACCATTTTATTAACATATTTATTAATTAAACCATGATTAAACATTTATTAACACACACACACCCACCCACACACACCCTCTCTCTCTCGCTGCGGGCCACGCCCACAAGACGTGGAATTCAAAGCGCATTCCCTGCTTGACAAACTCAACTTTAATTTGATTCCTTGAGGGATCGGGATTCCAGATAAGCTCAAATGCACTCACATTTATTAAACATTTACTGAAGTAAAACAACTTAAAAAAACTAAACTAAAGAGTCAAGCTTCCTTCTGTCTCTATCTGGGAGGCCAGCGGGGCGGGATGTTGAGAGACAGCCAATGAGAATGGAAACTTAGGAAAATGTTTCTCTTAACCTAGGGATTTCGTACACAGGGGTCTTCGTAAGTTGGGGGCCGACTGTATATCCATGTGTTGATATTTACATTTTCTTTTCTTCTTACAATCTTGAAAATTGATTCTTCGTCTCACTCACTCACTTCCTTTTTACTCTTTCTCTTCGTATTATCATAACTCAAAGCTTTGCTTTCTTGATATTCCATTAATTATCCTCTTCTTGTTCCTAATATTGACTATCATAATACTATTCATTCATGCTATTAAAGTTGTATACTGTATAATACCTCACTACACACAGTTTTTGTTGGTACAGTCGAGTACAGTAGATATGTGGTAATTTTATAAATTCTAAAATGCCTGTGATATGGCTCACATTGTGTTGTATATTGCCGTTTGAATGTAGCAACACTGAAATTAATTCAAATTTTAAAATAAACACAAACACCACTCACATTCAATCAGGTTGTTCTGAAGTGGAGTTCCGGTCAGCACCACTCTTCGCCGGGTTTTAATGGAATTCATGGCTTTGGACACAGCCGACACTTCATTCTTTAAAATGTGACCCTCGTCGCAAATGACAAAGTCTGGACCTGCAATGTGACATTTAAAGAAAAAAATCTATTTAAAAAATGTTTTACTCTTCCAGTTTTATGTTTTAATAGCCTTGAACTGATGAGCTTTGGCGGATTCAGTGAACAGGTTTCTGATACGCTGACAGAAATGCCGATCTAGAATTCAAGGCCAAGTGAACTTGTAAATGCCAAGTGTCACTCGAAAAAAAGGGAACACTGAGTAAAAAATATATCCTTTTTCTGCTTCGGTGTCCTTGTCAGGGACAAGACATATTCGAAAAAACCTTGAGCACAAGGCAGGAACACATCCTGGATGAGACACCAATTAATCCCAGACACCATGCACACACATTCATACACTCATTAATACCTGGAGGGATTATAAAGGGGCAAATCCACAGATTGCCATGTTACTGATAGAAGGCAGAAGAAAACTGGAGAACCCAGAAGCAAAGCCCACAGGTACATTAAGAATATGCATGAAATGGAAGCCATGAGGATATCTACGACGCCATGTTGCTCATAATATGAATCAAACGTTAATATACAATAAAATAAAAGCATGCACATATACATACACGCAATCAAAATCAGTGAGTATCTCATCACAGTCTGCGAGCTACTCAGTCTGTGGACGCGGTTTATAAAAAAAGTGTTCAAACACAAAGTAGCCCAAAATGGCACACGCGCACACACACACACACACACCTTATTGCTGATTGTCTGGCATCGTGAGTATTTTAAGCTGTGCACAAATACAAACATTCTTCATCGCTGATTGATATGTTGCAATACTCTCTCCTCCCAGCCATTCAAAGTCCATGTAGGTAGGAGAAGATCCATCTTCCTCCAGAATCTATATACAGGGATCCCTCGCTACTATGCGTTTCAATTCATGCGGCTTCAGTGGATCACAGTTTTTTAAATAAATAAATAAATAAATATTCATTGAATTAAAAAAATAAGGAAATTAAGGAAGAATAGGGGGGAAGTTAAGGAAAAATGCCACAAAAACAAGGCCAATTATGCAAAAAAATGACTGTCCCATGTCATGACTGTTCCTATTGTGACTTACGGGGTTTGATGGCACTTACTCTGGGGCTACTTCAATGCGAAAAACCCAAATGAGTTCCTCCCATCAACTGCACACGAGACCAATCAAGATGCAAGGAAATGTTACTGTAGAAGGGTGGGTTTCTTTCTTTTAGTAAAACAGACATCTCTATAACATTTAGCGTCATGTTATCTTTACCATTTGTGACAAAATATGTTGTTGTAAAAATATTTTACTCTAGAAACTGTCAAACATTCAAGTTCAACTCGGCAGCCATGCTAACTGTCCCAAACTCGCTGATAAGTCAATTGTGATGTATTATTGGTATAATTAAAGAAACTTGTAGCGGTATAAAATTGGTTTCAGTGTGGTTTTCAGTTCCCTGTTAGCCAAGAAAAATAAATTTCAAATAGTTGAAGTGAAAACAAATTGAAAATAGCATCAATAATAATTTTCCCACTCGCAGCAACTTACTTCAGGCACCTCAATTGAAGTGAGTGGCGTTAACTTCAAAACACCAAGTTATAAACATGGAAACTATTGGCCAGCAGATATACGAGTGTAAATGTTTTTTTTTGGCTTGAGGCTGAATGCCCTGGGCCAAAGCCTTGAGACAGCCGTGGCTTGTCCCGGTACAAAAGTGGAACAGTGGCTAATGGCTGCCCTTAAACGAGAATAGAAAAGTAATGCACAGAGCTGATCCATAGCTCATAAACAAACCTGCAATCACTAACTTTTCCCTCAAAACAAGCCCAGAATTCATCCTTGATCCAGACTCAAATTCAGACTGAGGGTAAAATGTCAACAGCAGCATTTCTGAACAGAGAACGAAAAGTGAAGACCTGGGATACCTCACCTGGGTTAACGAGGGTCTTCTGGAATGTCTCTTTAAGTTTTTTGCTTTTGATATTACGGCCTTGTGTTAGGTTGCGGTACATTTCATAACCGATGATCATGATGCCACCATCTTCATGCCAGCGCTGCAGGGCATAGGCTCGCTCTTGAGGCCTCTTCACTGTGGCCAACTCAGTGACCTGACAGACAAAAAAAAAATACCGTAAACACAAGCACAGCAGAGTCAATGATTTGTTTTTATTTATGTACCAT
This sequence comes from Plotosus lineatus, assembly GCA_024760905.1. Lineage (NCBI taxonomy): Eukaryota > Metazoa > Chordata > Actinopteri > Siluriformes > Plotosidae > Plotosus > Plotosus lineatus. The sequence continues at coordinate 15,890,197 of CM045750.1, forward strand.
TTAATAGAAATACAAATCTTTTACTCAATTACTAAACACCAATTATTATTTAAAAAATACCAATAATTAAAAAAATTTAACTGAGCCATGTCCTCATGAAATATGAACTGTCTGAACATGTTCTGTTTTAATTACTTTCTCGGCTCTGTTGCAACCTTTGAACTGGAAAAGGGTGCCTTAAAAAACATGTCTAAAATGGAGAAGTTGGTACATTGATAATGATTAAATTAAAAAAAAAAAAAATGGAATTTAACAGCTTTGAAAACAGATAATGACTGTGGGAGTGGAGAACCAGAAATGGTACAGGGCTGAATCATGAATGGTTCCAGTGGTATGTTGCCAAGTGGTGTAAATCACACTCAAGCGAAACACCCATGGAATTATATTTATAATAATTATGTGGCCCCCATGCATGTACCTGATAACCCAGATGCTCCCAAAATTTTAGTTGAACATGTCTGACAAAAGCTGTTAAAACCTGCCGCAGTATATGTTTCTGATTAATATGAGAAACACATACGAAGCCATTATAATCCTGAAATCCACATCTGCTTGACTGATAAGAAATTTAGATTACTACACACGTTATCAGCATGTTATCAGGTTCAGGCTACAGAATTATACACAATACGCTGACTGATTTACTCGAACAGAAATTAGATATTACTGGAATGAAAAAAGCTGACTGTCATTCTGTCACAGGCACTTGGTGCAAGTGATGGGATCACTTCACTCTTTGAAATGGAAAAATAAACCCATAAAGATTGTATTTTAGTTTGTTTTTCGTGTTTCCTCCAGTCTATACTACAACACCTTTATAAAGGGCAGTTTCATTAAGTTTCTGGAGAATAAATGCTGTGAGCTACATAGAACTGTTAATTGTGGATCACCTGTCCTACCTCAGTGTCATGGTTAAAACAGATACAGTGATCCTTCGCTACTTTGTGCTTCAGTGCATTGCGGGGTTTTCAAAAATATTCATCAAAAAATTAAGGAAAAATAGAGGGAAAAGTTAAGGAAAATGCCATAAAACAAGGTCAATTATGCAAAAAAAAACAAAACAAAAAAAAAACAAACAAACAAACGAACAAAAAACCCAACCCAACCCAAAATCCCCCAACAAAACTAGTTACATTTTTATGTGAGGTGCACATCTGTATGCGCGTGGTCTCTATGTATATGTATTTATTTTATTTGCATCTTGTGCATTATTTTTGAATGTTTTATTATAAGCATTTATAGCACTAAATATGTATTTATTGATATTAAATAAACATATACATGTACGTATACGTCAGTCAAAGGGGGTCGATCCTACTTTACGGAAATCAGTGGTCTGGGGGTGGGGTCTCGGTCCCCATTAACCGCGGAAAGTGAGGGATCCCTGTAATATGAATCCACTTATTTGATTTTTATTGTTTCTCACAACTGCAGTACAACTTGGAAACAAGTTTAAAAAGCTGCTTTAACACAGCTCTTGGGCTCTACACCTGCCTGCACTGAAAGATCACGTGTAAATAAATGCAGAAAATAATTTTAAAATATTGAGTGCTTCTGTTCTCCTTCCATTCACGTATAATAAAATGAAAATACATTTATGCATCTTGTGCTTGGTGGTCATCAAAACAGATATTCAGCGCTGTTCATCTCGCCGCCTTGAACATATATATTCATCAACCGTAACATAGGAGGTTTATGTTCATAGAATAAATACGAAAGGGTCTATCAACTTTATTTTACAGTAAATGTTTGTTCCTGGTTGACAAATAAAACACCAGTTACATGTCCTAGTGCAGCTTTCGACACACATCTGGTTACAGGAGACAAACATGAGCAATTAAAGCAGGGCTACAGAGAACATCATGACTGACAACAGAACAGAAAGGAAAGGAGAGATGAATAATCTTTCAATTCCCATTATAGTGCTGTTCAGGCATGTTTCTCTTTCCACACAGTCTTCTCTCACTAATAACTTGTACATCATCATAAGGATTATGGTACAATTTAAGTGGATGGAAACAGATTTCTATGCATTTTCTTTTGTTGGAGTTGAAGGAAATGGGGAAAAACATTTAAAATGGAAATAAAGATGCAATTATTCATCACAAAAGAGTACATGGCTTTCATATATGCTACAACTGAAACGGATCATTGAGAATGTGAGCTATAGTGAGATTCGACATGACCTCGTTCTATGTGATTACAGTGTGTGCATTACACAACATGAAACCTTTACCTCCAAGCTTTCCTCATCTTTCAGGCCCTCCTGCCACTTCTCAAACTCGTTCAGCCAGTTTAGGACTGTGTTAAGGGGACACACCACCAAAGCAGTCGAGAAATCAAGTTTCTCACACAGAAGCACAGTGTGGAGAAACGTCACCACCTGCAGGACAACAGTAGAACAGCCGATCCAATACTGAGCGACAATGTTCAAGAAACGAGGTATTTAAGTTTTATTTTATTGACTTTAGAGCTCTTCTGAGACCATTCCATGTTAAACAACAAAGTAAGAGCAGAAACCTTTACTCAGCCAGAAATAAACCCCAAAATATTTTACCGGGAAGCTGTACCAAAAAAAAATCACTTCTGTATCTTAAGCGTGACAAATTTTGAAATAATAAGCAAATTAAAAAAAAACATTCAAAACTTCACAAAATAAATAAATAAATAAAACAGTATGATCTCACAATGTTAAAAGAATCCTTGAAAACAACATCCTGGACCCAACAAGTGATCGACATCACCATAATCTAATTGAATCTTCCTTGCCTAAAGCTGCGCCCCAGTTGAAATTTCATGAAAATCTGAATAATTTGCTTTTTTGTGCTTGGACCCCAGAATTGCCACTTGCAGCTTTATTTGCGATAATGATGTGAATGCTGGTCAGCTCTTCCCTCCCACCCAATCTGTTACTACACCTCACACACTCCACAGATTACAGGGAATTCTCGACACTCCCAAATGAATATGTTGAACTGGTCCATATTACTTTACCTGAAGGGTTTTGCCAAGACCCATGCAGTGGGCAAGGATACAGCCAGAGCCAGCTGACTTCTGGGTCTTTCTCAAAGACTCACAACAGCAATCCCAAATGAACTGGACGCCTACGGAATAAATAAAAAACCCAACACTTCATTGACCATGTTCTCGACTCCATTATAGACTCTCTTTACCCCATTAGAGCTGTTTTCTTCTTGATCGGTGTCAGTGTTTATTACTATTGAAGGAAAATTGCTTTAAATGTTCGACTGGAATGCAACATTTTCATTGGTCTATCAGTATATCTTTCTCTTCGCACTTTATTTTTAAATGCACCACCGCTGACTATGAAGACCCAATCCATCTTTTTGTCAAACACACCATCAGATTTCTCCAAGCTTTGTTGAGTTATTACCTGGAATTTTATAATCCTTTCCAGTTTTAACCGATGACTTAACTGATAGAGACACACACACACACACACACACCAGTGCAACCAAGGGAAAAAAATAGCAGGTGCAACTTTTTCTCACCTCTAAAGTGTCAGGAGTGTAAATTGCATCCCTTCAACCACACCCCTTAAATTTGTGAGGAGCTCACCCAAATTTTACAGACATACTAAACAAGCTTTTCTCCTCTGCTTAATCAGACGGTACTTGTGATGTACGTCTCCTGCGTGAGCAGCACTCAAGAATGCAACCATGCAACGCAAATATTGTTTGAATTAGAAACGTGTGATCAGCCAATTATAGTGCTCGTTGTGAAAAAGATTATCTTGGCGATGGGTATTCAGATAAAGCCGTGTCTGTCCTAGCAACCACAGCCTCTGGAATTCTCAAGCATAACAGGAAAAACACTGTTGGTAAATGCGCGGAGAGCGATTTTTTTTTTTTTTACATCCCGAAATTTTATTTTGAGAGTGTGAAAGGGCACAATCCTTAAATGGGATGCACCCACCCCCACATACATACAGACTTTTTTTTTTTTTTTTTTTAGATTGATTGATTAACTGTTTGGGTTTTTTTATACCCGAGCCTAGTGACTCATCAGGCTGGTGCTTATCCCCGGTTTCCGTAGCGTGAAGCAATCAGGAGTTGAACTCCTCCTGGATGGAACGCTAGTCCATCGCAGGTTGCCTTCCCAGTATATTTTTAAAAATAAATGTGAAAAAATATACATACATACACACACACACATTATATATATATATTTATATATATATATATATATATATATATATATACATATATATATATATACATATATATATATACATACACACACACCGAGGATTTAGTTCAATTGGTAGAGCGTCCGCTTTATCCTCCAGGAGGTCGGAATTCGAATCCGGCCGCGTCATACCATGAGACGTTAAAATTTGCTCAGCATCAAAAGAATAGAACAACGCAACAACTGGTGCCATACAGCGGTGACGGGTACCCGGAGCGCAGGGGTCTCGTGCGCACTGAGCATACGCATGTATGAAATTGCGCTATATAAGCATCCACAATAATAAGATTTTATATATATATATATATATATATATATATACACACATACATACATACATTCACACACACACATATACACACACATATACACACACACACACAGTATGCATGATTTCATTCCAACTCACCATCCACTTGATGGGGCTTCAGCTTAGTGACCAGATTTCTGTGGACTTGAACGAGTGGCTCTTTGGTCTCATCATCTTCATCCAGCACCAATTTAGTGGTAATGGGACAGGTGACCTGCGAAGATTCCTCCACCACAACTGTCTAACAGGAATTTATTACTTCAATTTTATGCTTTTTTTTTTTTTTAAATCTAATGTAACTGAGTCTTCAGAATTAAGAGACTTTGTGCCATTAGTATTTCATCTACAAAGGATCTCTATCCAAAAGCCTGAACACCCAAAGCCACCAATTCCCATAAGCCCCAGTCTATTCACCTCTCGTAGTTTTTCTCTCAGTCGTTCTTTTTCAGCTATTCGTTTACGCCTCTCCTCTTCCTCTTTCAAGGCATTCTGGGTCTCGGAGCGCAGCTTCTCGACTTTCAGAATCTTACGTATCTTTTTGCGGCCCTTCGGCGTGCCCTTTTCGTCATCTTCATCCCCGTCTCCTTCACCTTCCTCAGCACTCTGCGGAAAAGAAAGTATCAGCCATTCAAAAATGTAGATAAAAAGAAACGGTGTGAATGCCAAAGACACATAGGCAGTACCTTGTTACTAGAGGAGTCATCCTGAACCTTAATCCGCCGCCGCTTTTTCTTCTTCTCTTTCTGGTAACTACGTTCACCATCCTTCTCAGTTTTTTTGGTGGATCTGTAAGATGGCATTCATCAGAAAATTTAAAAGAAGGACTTACATGATATTACACAGGGGTGTCGAACTCATGCCACCAAAGGGCCATGTGGCTGCAGGTTTTTGTTTCAGCCAAGCAGCAGCACACCTGACTTTACTCATTTAAACAAATTGTTCGAGTCTTCAGGCAGTTGATTGATCAATCTGTGTGCTCTGTACAGAGACTGACCAATCAACTGCATGAAGACTCAAACATCTTTGTGGCATGAGTGTGACACCTGTAGTATAGCACATTTTACATAGCCAATGATAGAGTTACACAAAACGGCAGCCAGTTTATCCTCACCGTGTCGTCCGTTTGTTGCTCTTACTGTCATCATCGTCCTCACTCACTGATTCACTCAAAGCTGACTCACTCCCTGAACCAGATTGTGACCGCTTGAAGTCTGAATCAGCAGAGTCATCACTGTTCACTGCAGGAAGCAAACATGAGATACAAACAAAGACAGTATGCACATGCTGTCATCCAAGAGCACATATCACATTTACATATTTTAAAGAACATAGGAAAATTAAAAACACTTTATCGCCCTCTCTCCATAATCACTCACTATCACTCCTTTACCAGACCGTTTAATTCTATTAAGATGCTCAGAAGCCAATTTGCATCTCAACTGACACAGAGTGAAGGTAAGGTACACACTGACCAGCTCACCTGACCATCACTTTTATATATATATATAGTTTTTATTACGTTAGAAATATCCATATGCTATTACAGGGATAAACATTTAATCTTGCGACCTACAACCTGTTTCTTAATGAAGTACATTCTGATAATTATGCCGAATCTGTTTGGAAAACTCCATCATGAGAAGGCTGAGAGGCAGACCAGGATGGGAAGGGTAAGGCTGTTTGTGGGGGCGGTGTTGAAAGGCTCGTTTATCACAAGGTCCAGCACGCTGTTCTGGATTGGTGTGGCCAAAAAAAAAAAAAAAAAACCCAAAAAAAACCTCACTGTGTTCACAAGCAGCTCAAACAACTCATCAGCAGAACAACAGGATCTAACTGTTTTGGCTATTATGCGTAATTGAACACGATGATTCAATACAGGTCAAAAAAGTGAAAAAAAAAAAACATCACATTCCCCTTTATAAAGTGTCTTTGTAAGCGGTCATCAACCCCCCATGGCTTGGGAGGCACACTGACCTTTCTGTCTTCCTCTTCTCTTGGCATCTTTATTGCTCTTGGCTGGCTTGTCGTTGTCTGACTCGCCCTCACTTAGTGTCAGCTTCTTGCGAAGCAGCTTGTGTCTCCGCCCAGCCTTTTTCACATCAACTTCCGAACCTGAATCCGAGTCCTCTTCCTGTTGTTCTGTCAGACAAAAATGAATTAACACTTTTGATCAGTCCTCACAGTGATGCACATGAGCATTTGTTTAATATAATTTGTGTTCTTAATGTTACAAACGAGACACTGAAACAACAGCATCATTTAGCTTTGAAAACACCACAAAGTACACATGATTATAGCTTCCTTTAGTTCTTGACAAACAAGGCATCTACCTTCATCATCAGAGCTGCCATCATTCTTGGCTTTTGTTGAAGACAGCTCCTCTTTGTCTTTATTGGACTCTTCATCTTCTGAAGTGCTGTCGCTCCCTGAAGAGTAATCGGCTTTGATCTGAGCCAATAGCATCTTCTTCGCAATTCTGTGCAAAATGGAAGTATAAAAACAACATTCTTTTGTGATTCGTGTGCATAACTGTGCAGATACAAGTATGAAAAGGATATACACAAATCCAAAGTCAGGGTCATGTGGATTTGGACTCTTTCCTTTCCTTTAACATTTCAAGCAGAAGAACTTCCGAGTAGTACCTTTATTTTGTGCTTTAACCCGGCAGGGACTTAAACTTGAAATGAACGGTGCAATTCTAGGTCATGACAAATTCCACTGGACAACATGGATCCAATAATCATGGTTATGACAGGTAGATAAACTCTGTGATAGCATAAATGAGGGTTAGTAGGCTGCACAATGACACCTCTTGAACTGTAAGTCTGCTGACAGGAGTGGCTGACTGCCTTTTGTCACAGAGCTCCCTCATGTCTATCTTCCTTCTGATTCTTTCTGCTGTGATGTCCTGACTTGAAATCCACATTAATGAACGCTTTTCTTTCACCATTACACTTCTGAGCATGTCTATCAGTCAAACTCTCTCTGTGGTTTTGTTGTGATACATATGCTACTTCTGAGATACCAGTGATCCTGATACATAGGTACTTTAAATCCTGCGATCTGTCTGTCCCCATCTTAGAAGCACCTGGCTCCCATTGATGATCCATGTGGAACTAAGTATACATTCAGAAACCGAAGATGATTTTTCACTGCTGGTCTGGTGATCTCAGGTATAGAGAGTTCTGGTAAACTGTGATGTTGGGATGCTGTCGCTCCCCCAGGTCCATTTGACAGTGGGGTGGTTGATTGTCCAATGTCACAGGGTGCCCTTATGTCGGTCTTCTTTCTGGTTTGCTCTCTTTTCGTTATCCTGCCATAGCCAGTCATGCCGCAGTCCCTGTTTGCACTAAGCAATAATAAAATCTTCCATTTCCTTTACACTAGCTGTCTGACAGTCAACTGACTGTCAAACAAACACAGAAACAAGATGTAAACTAAGGGGGTCAGGGATACACAGCCCGTGAGATACATTGGTTTTGACATAAAACTTTTGTCCTTCACCAAAATTAACGGAAATTGAAGATAAAACACAGACTGTGTGCTACAAATGTGCACCTTTAACATTCATTGTACACAACCATGAAAAAGGCAAAAATCAAAATGTAATTCATACCTATTCTCAGGGTCGTCGTCATCATCAACCATCTGAGAGGCTTCCTCCTTCACTTGAGCTTCATCTCCTTAATAAGATATAATTAAGGCATGAGCATCTAAGAATACATGTGTAGTATGTGTGCATATACATACATTACATACACAAGTCAAAAAATGTAAAAAAAAAAAAAAAAAAAACACATCCTGACCACTGACAGGTGAAGAGAAGACAGATCAGAACATATTACTCAGGAATCGGGAATGACACAATCCAATTGGCACTCAATCATGGGATTATAAAACATTGCCTGGAGTTGACGCCAGGTGTAAACACACCACTTTCCAGAATGTGGTTTACTTATGTTTCTGTTTGGTGTTTACAAAAACTTTAAATGAGCTGACCCTAGAAATACATTGTTATAAATGAATCGACCGTGCATTACATCAAAAAAGACTAAGATTAAGATCAAGCGGAGAACAGCTATTGTAAGAGGTGAGTACAGTACTTCAAGTATTTATACTGTATATAAATTTTATTCAAATATTACTGTAATACGTTACAGTATTTACATATGCTTATAACTAACGTTTAATATACGTTGAATATACACTTCTTGATATTGTATAGACGCTAAAATATATGCGTGTGGTAGAAATGAGAGGGGTGTTCTTACTTCCTGGTTTTTCGAATCTCACAGGCAGGTCTAGTCTATATTATCCGCGATATTCAAGGGATGGCTGTATACATATGTAGCATTCTCCCCAATTTTTCTGGAATGAAATTGTTACTAACCATTTTCGAACTATTCTCAAAAGCGACAGACAATCAAAAGCAAAACTAGACCAGTACCCCCCAACCCGCATGCTTTTCATCTATTAAACTGAGGCTGGAGTATAGTGAATGTGGGGATGTATGTGTCAATCTGTCTGTAACTCAAAAAATAAAAGGCAAATTTCCACCAAATGGTCGTCTTGGACTGATTATATTCAACTTTGTCATAACACATGTTATACAGTTATAATACAGTTTAACGAAATACAGTGCGTGACCATGAGTAACTGGTTAAATTTTGGCTATGATCTGGAACTTGATCCAAATACAGGAGGGTACTGCTTTTTGTTTTTTTAAACCGAGCACGATAGGACAAATCAAATGCAGACCTCAAAAAGATAACTGAAAGCCACAAGGGGGGGCCATAGCTCCACATCATCTGCCCGGACTGCAACGTTTAGAAACTACCTTAGTTGAGCTCTGCCCTCCAGTGCATTTCGGTTATTAATCTGCACAAGTGTCTGACAGGAACAGTTTTACTTTTCATCGTCCTGTTCTCAGTGCTGAGAAAATATCCAGTAAATCAGCATGTGTTTGGTACGGCATGTACAGGGATCCCTTGCTACCCTTGCAGCTTCAGTGCATTGCGGGATTTTTTTTTAAATAAATATTCACCGAATTAAAAAAATAAGGAAATTAAGGAAGAATAAGGGGGAAGTTCAGGAAAATGCAGCAAAACAAGGCCAATTATGCACCCCCCCCAGGCAAACAAAAACAAGGAAAAAAAAGCCCCCCCCCCATCAAAACTACAGTACTTACATTTTTACGTGAGGTACGCGTCTGTGTTGCATATTTATATTTTAATTACATCTTCTGCATTATTATAAGCATTTATAGCATTGGAAGTGTATTTATGGATGTTATATACACATTTACATGTACGTACAGTAGGCCCTCGACATTCGCGGTGGTTCGGTTCCGAGCCCTCCCACGAATCGAGATAATCCGCGAGTTCTGTACCCCGAGGTAAAGCCACATGTATGACGTTAAATGCTCGAATAAGCAGCTGCAAGTAAAATACTATGTATCTATTACATGCGCTAAAATATGCTTCTTAAACACATTCTATAGTCAGTCAGTCTTACTCAGTATTAATGTAGTAAAATATAGTAATGATTCAGAAAAACTTAATTTTTACTCTTATTTTTATTGAAGATAAAATATAAATATTATACAGCATATACTATTGTAAAGCACTAGTTTTAAAGTCTTTTTTAATTATTATTCCAGTACAGTACCCAAGTTAATTCTGAGAATGTTTGTGCGTGAGATTTTATGTTCTGTAGCATGTTTAACAATCGATACCAAAAAGATAAACTTTATTACGCTTCATGTCCTTTTACATTGAACTTGGAGTGATGTTTCCAAGATGGCGCTGCCTAGAGGGCAACGTCGCGGAGTTCTCAGAGTCAAATTGTTTTTGTTCGTTTTAATTTGTTTGTTCATGTTTTGCACTATGCTCGTCTTCGATCGGTCAACCCTACGACAGCCGTGAGCAGCTTCAGCTTCGGGCAACTAAGCACGCAACAATTTCTATCTATTCTATGCTATGGGAGCTCCATGCCAACGGTTACCGGCTAAGCCCAAGCAGAGTTCTCAGAGGGTTGGTTAGCACTTCCGGCCATACTGCTTGAAAATATTCAGTCCCTGCGAAACAAGATGGACGAGCTTCATGCTCAGATTGCAGCGCAGAGGGATCTACAGGACTGTGTTTCTGTGAAAAATGGCTCGAGGAGAATACACCCGATGAGCCGATTATACCAGCCGGCTACACGGCCTTCATCCCCTGCTATCCCAAGCGCCGACGTCGTCGTTCGGCCCCTTCCCGCCTGGGCTGCTTGTCCGCTGGGGTGCGGCTCGCACTGAATTGCCTACCATAGGATGTTAGCTGTGCTAACCGCATCCCGGCTAACAAGCCCAGTTGAGCATGCTTAGTTATACACACCCGAAGATACTCCGATCTTATAGCTGTATAGCGCAAAACATGAACAAACAAAACAACAAATAAAACCGAATCATAGCATGCTTGCTCTGCTAATAGCATGCTAGCTCTGCTTAGTAATACACGCCCGACGATACTCCGATCTGATAGCTGTAACGGTCGTAGACGAGCATAGTGCAAAACATGAACAAATGAAACAAATAAAACAAATTAAAACAAATAAAGAAACAATTTGACTCCGAGAACTCCGCGCGCCCTCTGGGCTTCGCCATCTTGGAGACATCACTCCAACGTCAATGTAAAAGGACATGAAGAAGTACTGTAATAAAGTTTATCCTTTTGGTATCGTTTGTTAAACATGCTACAGAACATCAAATCTCACGCATAAACATGAACTTGGGTACTGTACTGGAATAACAATTGAAAAAGATTTTCATACAACAGTTCAGAGAAAGGAGCAAGTCTTATTTCTTCAGAAGAGACATCCAGCGTTTTCTATCGCTTAGCCAGAGAGTGGTATCATAAAGCTGAACTGGTAATTAAAACATACATGAAGAGGCTCATTGACAACTTGTGCGCGAATGAAGAAAAAGGGCGGGACATCAGCTCAACCAATCAGGAGAAAGGAGGGCAGCAATTGGCTGAATTTGAATCACGTGCCTGTTGCTCGGCAGTCAGCAAATACTCAAACTGTGGAAGCAAAACCGCGAATAGTCATTGGCATACTGTATACGTCAGTCGGGGGGGGGGGGGGGGGGGGGGGGGTCGACCCTACTTTGCAGAAATTCCGTGGTTGCGGGGGTCACGGTCCCAATAAACCGCGAAAAGTGAGGGATCTCCGTACTATTTAGGCAACTTTATCATAGTTTTCTAATTCAATTCTACTTGGGGGGTATCTGTAAAATTTTCTTTTGGTGAAATTTATTTTTTATTTAACAGCAAAGTGTTACAGTGCTGATAGGCTTTATTAGTTTATGGCCCCTGCCATCTGTCTGACCCAGGACTGGTCGAACTGGGGGGGGGGGGGGTAATGAGCACCTTCTATAAAATTAGTTAAATAAAATAATGGCAAGCTGACTAATGTTTTGAACACAATTAAATTCTAACTTCAAAACACATGTAAAATGTATCAGTTCCAATTTAACAAATAAGAAAGTTAAGAACAAGACATCTGTAACTGGGAGTCCATGGGTGCGAACTGTCTGGGCTCTCATGGGAGGGAGATACGGCATACGCTCACTTCCCTGTCACTTGCAGCGATTGCCAGCCAATCATGGGCGTCTTTGAGCTCATTCGTATGAGGGGGCAGAAAGTGCTTTCCTGTTGGGTGAGATATACACCCCCCCAATACACATGCACCGCAGTTCATAAAGATGCAACTGGATAGCACTGAATGTCACAGAAGGGGTGTGTGCATATGGTTTCGTGTCTCCCTGGTCGGTGGTGGTCATGTGATAGGGAAGGTGCAACACCTGATGGGTGGGAATTGGATACGACTAAATTTGAGTGAAGGTGGGTAAAAATCTCAGGGGAAAAAAAAAAATTACACAAACTAAAAACATTTAAGCTTTTTTTTTTTTTTTTTTAAATGACAGTTGTCGACGAGCTCCTAATACAGCCAGACTAAGAGCTGTGTAACAGTGTCTCTTTATACATAGTACAACCAAACACTGCAAAGGGGTTAAACATCATGAAAAGTAAAACTAAAATAACTTTTGCATTTTATTTTTACATATTTGAACCATGACAAAGACTGTTCAGGTGAGCTCAGCACTGCAGCAAAGTTAATAAGCGTGATGAAGTGCTAAGCACACTCATCATTTTCTGCTCCATGGATCTTCTCCTTTCGACTTTTCCCTTCAGGGGTCGCCACAGCGAATCATCTGCCTCCATCTCACCCTATCCTTTGCATCTTCTCTTACACCAACTGCCTTCATGTCCTCCTTCACCACATCCATGAATCGTCTCTTTGGTCTTACGAGGCCTACTGCCTGTTCGTTCCAACCTCAGCATCCTACTACCAATATACTCACTATCCCTCCTCTGTACATGTCCAAACCATCTCAATCTAGCCTCTCTGACTTTGTCTCCAAAACCTCTAACATGTGCTGTCCCTCTGATGTGCTCATTAAATTAACTATAACGAGGTTTTTATGCCTTTTTTTTTTTTTCCCACTTTAATACATGCTCTCCCTCCGTGGTTGAGATGCACCTGTTCCGTGAGCTTAGAGCAAAGGGTCTGTTTTCCATCAAGGGCGCTGGGTTACATTGGATATCTATTAAAAGCAGGTGCTCGTACCACAAAGTGTGCTTGATGTACACAAGCCATTATTATTATTCATGGTCTGATTACAAAATGAAACAAACAAAATCACTATGCTGAGTATTGAAGGGTTTCTGCTGGCTGTTGCTAGGAGTTTATCGTTTTTTAATTAGCCTAATAGTTTCCGAAGCAAATAAATTTGTACATTTAACATTAAAATACAAAAACACTAAATTTCCTATAATGCAGGAGATGTGGTTATTCTAAAAACAGCTTAATCACATCATACAAGGTTGGTAGCCGACTCCATACTGCACGCTCACTATTAGATATAAATGTTCGACTCCTCTTCTCCTCTCACTATTTCAAACAAGGTGATTATGTTTAGCTGACTGACCTGATGATTGATGAAAAGCATCTGCATGGGGCATCACAGACTCGAGAATCGGTTTTATCTTCTGCTGATCACCGCTTTCCTCTCCAGAGTCTGCCGTCTGCTCCTTCTCTTCATCACTTGAAGATGAATCTCTCGCGGCATTATCTTGACCTCTCTGAGGTTTCCGTTTCCGCCTAAATGATCTCTTTGAACCTTTTTTACCCTCCTTCTTGTCCTCCTTTTCCTTGTCTTCACCCTCCACCGCCTGCTTCTTGCCTCGTTTATACGATTTCTTCGAGGGGTTGAGCTTACTTAAACTTTTGATCTTCTTTTCAAGATCCGAGTCATGGTTTGACGAATCCGATTCTCCAGTCTTCTTTTTTTTGGACGCTCGTTTCTTTGTGGTCGATGACTTCACTTCTTTATCTGACTCCGAGGATAGGACGAGCTTGCGCTTTGCCATCCTTTCAGAGGATGGGTCAGTTGAGGTCCTTACTTTGTTTCTTTCCATAGCCTTGCCATTAGGCTTCACCTCTTGTTCATCGGAGCTTGCTTCCATGGCCTCAATTTGCCGCAGAACCTCGGGGACTTCATCAGAGTCGGAGTCGGACGCCCCTCCAGATGCTGGAGCCTGTAAAACTTCCCCGTCTTCATCATTCGGCGTTGTGCTCTCTGACCCACTCTTACTCCTCCCTTCAGATGATTTCCGTAAGGGGGTGGTCTTCATCCTGGGGGAACGTCTGCTTTCGTCCGGTGACAGGGCATCCTCCTTCTCTTTCGGCTGCGTCTTGTTTTCATCTTTCTTAATGGTAATTTTAAGAGGGATTGGTGTGAGTTTTACAACAAGTTTTTTACTCACCTTTGTAGATTTCTTCCCAGATTTCCTGGGCTGGCCATCAGACTCCGAGGTCTTGCTTGATTGACTGTCTGGAGAATCAAGACAGTCCTTTTCACCCTCTTGTTTAACACAGTCTGAAAGACTCTCAACCATTTCAAAGAGTTCCTCGGGAACAGACGGTGGAACAGACACAATGTCTTTGTCAAGAGAGGCTTCACCAGCTGTTGAACCTTCATCTTCACAATCAGGTTCACTCTTAGCCACCTTTTCAATAGTTTCATCTGAATTTTCTGCTGAGAGAACCGTGTCCTCTATCATTTCTACATCATCTTGATCTGTGTTGTCCTCATCCATGTAGTCTTCTGATGCTGCTAGTGGTGGTAACTGATCTGTGGTGCCACCCAGAACCAACTGATCACCTTTACTCTGGTCAAAATGCTCAGAGTTGGGGACTGTGCAGACTACATTTGTACTCTCTGCAAAAACTTTGTCTTCTCCGTTCTGGACTTCTAGATCTCGGAACTCTTCCTCTAGTGCCTCCTCCAAGGTTGTATGGACCTTTTTCAAGTCAGACAAAACAGATTTGAACGCTTTAAGGTGCCTGTGGCGAGTAATGTTATCACCAAGGTAGACTGGCTCCTGCTGTATAAATTGCACGAAGGTGCTATTCAAGCCATTTGTCGTCTCAATCAGTTTCTTTGTCTTTTTGATCAGCTCTTTTGGAACCTTGAGCATTTTATAGGAAAAGGTAAGTGTCCCTGATCCATCGCAATTAGCATCCTTTCCGTTAAGGGCTGTGTTTTTCAGTTTGCCCTGTTTGTGCTTTGTACTGTCGCGCTTTGATTTGTCAGGTTCTCCCTTCGACTTTTTCATACATTCCAGGTTTCTGAGAACTTTCTCACAAGCCGCAACAAGATCTTGAAGTGGCTCATTTTGGCACACATAGCAACGCCACTTAGAGTTTTCATTCATGATTCCGGAGAGGGCCTTCCTTCCAATGTTGCGCAGAATACATGTTTTGCAAAAAGCATTGCTACAATAGTCACAACAGAGGAGATTACCTCCTTCAGCACACCACCTAAAAAAAGAACAAAGTTAGGGTTGATAGAATACACAATGAAAGTGCAAGAAACATTTCACTGCAACGTATGACCGCATGATGGCAATATGACCAAAAAAAACAATATTGCAGACATTTTCACAATACGGTATTTATCAGACACCCTTATCCAGAAAAAATTACGTTTATAATTTTTATTCAACTGAAAAACTGAGTGTTTAGAGTCATGCTCAAGGGTCTTTGCTCCTGTTGAGGGACAGCATGGTGGTGTTGGGGCTTGAGCCTTAATTGTTGAGCGATATCGAACCGTTAAGATAATACGTTGTGAAAATGTTTGGTAGTAAAATAACACGATGGTACAATAAACTGTGTTTGTATTCGCAAACAAGGGGGCCAGGGGGCACCCACAGGCTCGGTTTGGGGTTAATAATGCTCGATTTTTTTTTTCCACCTATCACCTGAAGACTGCCCCCTCGGGCAGTGGTGGTCTAGTGGTATAGGGCGCTGGATCGCTGATCCAAAGGTTGGGGGTTCAAGTCTCACTCTCCACAAGGTTGTCACTGTCCCCCCCCCCAGTGCAGCTAACTGGGTTATCAAAGGCCGGCCATGTCTCTCACTGTCTATGGTGTGAGGCATGTAAAAGAACCATTGCTGACTTTCGTAAAGAGTAGGCTGCAAAGTCGTCAGCGTGTTTCTGCCCCTTGCTAAAAAGGGTTGTGACAGGAAGGGCATCCGACGTAAAAACCTCTGTCAAATCAAACGTGCGAATCAGATGATTCGCTGTGGCGACTCCCGAGTAAAAGGGAAAAAAGCCGAAAGGAAGACAGACAGACCTGAAGACTGCCCCCTCCAATTGGTTCCTGCTGTAAGATTCTAAAAACAGGCCAAGTACATATTAAGCAAGTTCTACATATTATACTACATTATACTTCAAGTCTGATTGGTTATTGATCGCGTGGAAGTTCAATTGAACTCTCACCTGCCCAAATTGTCAAGTGAGAAACATTTACCTTTCTGTTGATCATTGACTTTGCACAGCCATTTTTTTGATCCTCTCTTCCTGTGTGAACGCAGCTTATGTCCACTGAAGTCGTCCAGTAAAATGGGAGGAGCAAGGACACTACGAGCTATTTGAACTGTACTTGGCTTGATGCAAACTTTAAATTGAAATAGTACCCATGCTGTGAACGGTGACATTTCATACGCAATACAAACAAAACTGCAATCTGGGAAACACAGACTTGTGATTATTAGATTGCCAGGCGAGAAGCATTATAAGGCAAAGTCTGTTGGGCGTTTAGACCCGAGCCGAATGGCTCATCACATCCTGGTTTCTCTAGCAAGATGCGACCAGAACTCCTCCCTGGATAAAACACTGGTCCATCAGAGGCATTTTCACTGTTGGAGGGATAGAGGCACAGCTTTGGTAAAGACCCTGCTCAGGGGTCTTAGAATGATGGGGTGTCTGATGGGAAGCCAAATCAACAACCTCCTGGTCATAAACCAAGCTACAGACTCACCCACTAACCACTGCACCACCAGCCCTCCAAAGAGTACTATTAGTTGGTGTTGAAGACTTTCAAGAGGTGGATCTCGAGGAACAGGGCTGTGCACCAACACCAAAGATGGATCATTTTATATTAGATTTAAAAAAAAAAAAAAACCTTATTCGAAAACAAACATGTACGTATTTAGCTTAAAATATGGTTCGGCTTTATTTTGTCCCACCCATGGGATCATCAATTGAATTATCATATGTCCATAAGCACACTGGGAGGTTTCCAAGTTGTGCATGCACTTTGGTCAAACAAATTAACATCACCATTCACCCCAGACTGTGGATGTTGGTGAGCTGTTTGCCACACTGACCTGCACTGCTCATCCATTCCATCTTCATCCTTACTGATGTCATCACTCATGTAATATTTAAAACAAGACTGGAATGAACATAAAGGGTTAATTTCAAAGCACTCAACGTAAACATCAACATGCTGATGCATGGAGTACAGTTTGAGATATTTACTTTACAGAGAAGCACTTTGAGGACAGGATGCTGATACACAGAGTCCCTCTGGAAATGATTAACTTGCTGCCCGCATGCAGTGCAGTTGACTCTTGCACACCGAATCTCTTCAAGTTGCTCATCTGCACAAAATAAATTTTTTAATGAGTCAGTTAAATTTTTTTAAAGAAAATTTGACTTGGGAATAGTCCCATTAAAACACCTCATCCTTTGAAAAGTGTCTCACCTGGACGCTGCTTCCGCTGACTGTCTTCTTTGCCTTTGCTCCCTCCTTTGTTACGGAACTCTGGGCCTCTGAATTCATCCTTTCCTTCATTGCTTACAGGTTCTGGTTTCACGACAACCACATCTGCGGAGAGTCAATGCCACGGTAAACAAACAGCCATGCCTGCAGCAGACCACAGATCTGTCAATCATCCAATTTAACAAAAAAATGAAAGAAAAAAAAAGTTCTCACCTTCAGGAATCTCCTCCATCTCAATAGGGGCATTGTCAGTATTTTCAATGGCGCAATCACGCTCGCATTTATCGCCAGACTCAGGCTCGCTTACAGCTGTATGCTTAGTAACAACTGCAGGTTTCCTGAAATTATCAATGAAAAAAGGAAACAGGTCAGGGTTACACTGTGCAAACACCATATCCAAAGTATTTATTTAATCAAAACCATTTGTTTTTTTTTTTTACTGATTCAGTCATGTTCAACATCAACAAGAGATACTCACTCAAGCACATGTTTACCAAACCACTTAATCCTACTTGGGTCATGTGGCTGGCAGCTGGAGCCTATCTCAACCAAAACGCACCCTAACCACCGAATCATACCACCACAGTGCCAAAACAATCATTTACACCCACATCGAGAGGCGCGAAGTGGAAACGAGAGTATCCAGAGGAAATCCAGACACGCACTGAAAACTTTAAAAAGAGAAAACTCCACACAGAAACGTACTCACCGAGCCCAGGACTCAAACCCACTACCTACTCTTTCTGTGAAGCGGAGAAACTAATATTGATATTTTGGTATAGTTACAGAAACAGAGCCCCTCTCGGAACAACACAAAGGTGGGGTACACCCTAAAAGCTTGCCAGACCATAACAGGACCAATGCACACACATACAACCATTTTCACTCACACCTGGGGGAAATTTGGAGCAGCCGATTTGATTCATGTGTCTCTGGGCTGTGGGGGGGAAATCAGAGTACCCAGAAAAAACCCATGCAAACTCCCCACGGAAACAGCCCAGTCTGGGAATCAAACCTCGGACATCTTGAACATGGTTCAAGGTTTTAAATTTGTCATTTAAAAAAGGCAGGGGGGGGGGGGGGGACCTGTAATACAGAACCCACACTTACAAAATCACAATGCGAAAAATATCACCATATTGTATCGGGTGGTTCTCGCCGATTCTCATTCATAATCTTATCTACAATGCACCAATATGACCATCCATTTTCACCATTCAGGAGCCAAAAATGAAAAAACATTTCTTGCTACCTTTATGATGCAAATATAGTTCAAACTGAACTCACCTTTTGGAGCGTGACGTGGCTTTCGGTACTTCAGAAGAACAACTGGGCTGTAAACCCGGATACACACATTACTCACACACCTATTTCATCAACACAATGAGAACATGACGAGGAGGGGTATTCCCGAACCTCACCAAAGCAATGATCAGATAAATATCATACTAGCTCGGCAGCAAGCTTGAAAATTTGTTTGAAAAACAGTTCCTCAGCCTGAAGATAATTAGCTCTGTTAGATATGATGATGATGATGATGAGCATTGTTAGTTCTGTGTAGTGCATTAAGAATCACTTTCTAATGTCAGAAAGGTATTTGACTACTGTAGTTCATTTACCTTTTCCATCATTTCATCATTGATATTTGAATCACAGGAGGCCATTTTACCTGAGTAGAAAAAAAAAAAAAAAAAAAACAATTTAAACAACTGCAGGCTGAACAATCAAGATCTGAACGTACAAAAAAATCCTTATCTGGACTGAATAAAAAATACTTAAATCAAATCAATGGCCATGTTGGATATCAGAGCGCAGTGAGCTACACCGTCTCAACAACCCCACCAAAAATGTTCATGACTGGATCATGGTTAAGAACACAGTGTAAATTAAAAAAATGTAACTATAATTTTGGTGGGATAGTGAAATTATTTAAATAATTTGGTAATCTTTTGTAGTTTCCCAGTTTCAACATTCACACCAAAAATGTTGATGATTGGTGATGTCGTTTTTAAGTTAGATTGTGGAATGCAACCGGGTACAGACGAAACCCCTCACACCAAGCGGGAAAAAGGGATAAAAACTCCCCCTGTAATACCCAACAATTTGTCTTCGAAATGATCTATTTTGTTTTGGGGTACAAATTCTCACATTCCTGAAAGAAGTCAAAAATGGAAATAGCAGGTTTCGTGAGGAGGTCGACAATATGCTATAATAATTCTGCATTTATCTCATCCAATGTGAGCACGCACACACATACACTCAGCTGTATGCAGCCACATTGCAGTGCCTGGAAAGAAGTTGGGGGCTCGGTGCCTTGCTCAATCGGACTTCAGACACAAAGGCGCAGGAAGCAGAAGATGCTTCTGACACATTTTCACAGCTGATCCAGGAATGAAACCAGCCAACATTTTCGTCTCAAACCCGCTTCCCCAATCTATAGGCCACGGCTGCCTGCCAATATATCCGCATTCCAAAATGCAACCCAAAGCACACGTGTGATCTGAGCAACACTTTTGATGATCCTTTAACATGACGATCTCTTACCACTGGAGATTTCATCAACTTGAGAGGCAGCAGTTTCTTCTTCTGGAGAATGATCCAGGAATTCATGAAGTTTTGTCACCAGTGCAGTCAGCTTGCTGGATCAAAAACGGTAAAAAGACAAAAACTTACATTATTAAATTTAAGTCAATCACTGTATACTTATGGTTTTATTGCATGAATGCTAATGAAACAACACTGGCCATGATCAAACATTACAATGAACAAAGATTTTGAGAAGCATCCGAACAGAAAACAGCAAAAGTTGATTACAAAAAAAGAAGAGTTGGGGAAAAAAAGAAAAAGCTTCCAGCTTCTGTGTACATTCCCATAACCAAGACAAACATGACTGGAGAAAACACATTCATGCTCCCTGGATGGTAGAGCTTGTCACCTTATCTCTAAGGCGATTAATCAGTTTAATAGATTGCACATAATTTACTATTTGGCCCTCATTGCATCTGTGTCACTATGCTTTTCAGATCGATAGCAGTGTGACCTTTAACATGAGAAACAGATTTCCGACCATATTTTGCAACGATGCTCTCATCTTGACCCGGCAAAATCATATATATATATTTTTTATGATACTGCATTAGCTGCAAGCTTCCCGTCAAGGGAAATTCGGGTCCGGATCCCCCCATATTTATATGTCGACATTTAACCCATCCAAAGTGAGCCCCCCCCACACACACACACACTGGGGGCGCCTGGAGAGCAGTTGGGGGGTTAGGTGCCTTGTTCGAAGACTCTTCAGTCACAATGGTGGTGGAAGGGACATTCCAGCTCACCCCTGAACTACCACCCCAAGGTTGGGGGTTCAAGACCCACTCTCCAAAGGTTGTCACTGTCCCCCCCCCCCAGTGCAGCTAACTGGGTTATCAAAGGCCAGCCATGTCTCTCACGGTCTATGGTGTGAGGCATGTAAAAGAACAATTGCTGACTTTGATGGCTATGCAGCTACTCTTGACCAGTGTGTTTCCGCCCTGCGATGGCCTAGTGAGCTGTCAAGGGAGTACGGAGCTGGGCGCCAGCCTCCCCACGACCCTAAGTAGGATTAAGCGGTTCAGAAAATTGAATGAATGACAAACATAAAGGCCGGCCATGTCTCTCACTGGCTATGGTGAGAGGCATGTCAAAGAACCATTGCTGACTTTCGTAAAGAGTAGGCTGCAAAGTCGTCAGCGTGTTTCTGTCCCTTGCTAAAAAGGGTTGTGACAGGAAGGGCATCCGACGTAAAAACCTCTGCCAAATCAAACATGCGAATCAAGATGATTCACTGTGGCGACTTCTGAGTGGAAGGGGAAAAGCCGAAAGGAAGACAGACATGTTGATCAAAAGTAAGGTTTTAATGACTATCATCTTGAGAAGAACCGTTAAAGTCTTTTATCATCAGTCACATGAAGGACCTGGGTTTGAGTCTTGGGTGTTTGTGTGGCATGTTCCCTCACGTCATTGTATGGGTTTTCTCCGGGTACTCCGGTTTCCTCCACACTTCAGAGAAATGTACATTCAGCTAATTATTGATACCAATTTGCCCCTGGATTTGAGCGTGAATTGCTCGGTGTGTTTGTCCTATGATGGTCTGGTACGCTGAGCCGAATGCACCCCACCACAGAGATAGGTTCCCTGAGACCCCAGTCGCATTAAGTGGTGCAGAAAATGAGTGCGTGAATGATCAGTAGACTAGGATCCAGCTTTAAAATAATTCGCTTTGGTTATGATATAAATAGCGAAAATAACATGAATAAAAATTACTCAAACACAAAAATCAAATCTTTTGACATTAACATTATTATTAAATGTCTACTTCAAGTAGCCGAAAAAGAATTTATAGTCAAACATGTCGTTATACTTCAAATAAATTATTTTAATTTCTTTCAACACTACTGTTGGTTCTCGGACCTCTTATAGAAGATAAACAAGTCATTCCACAAGCGGTTCAGACTCAATTTCCATGGTTCTCGCCCATATTATTTGGTGATTTTTGCCCAAATTGTGAGGACAGGTTTTTAGCCCAACTTAATTTTTTTAAATCTTTTTATTGAATTCTCTGGTTAATAGTTATTTACAGATTTATGACACTTCCCTTAATGAGAGGTGATAATTACAACTAGAATCCCGAGTTAAGCTGAGCAGGGTAAGTGTGAGTCATGTGTTACTTTGGTGGTATAAACTGTTAACAATTCCCTTTGTGAGAGGTGTTCATTTCAGGGATGTGAAATGGCAGAGAAGAAATCCCAGGAAAATGTCATGGACAGTTTGAGGGGGGTTTGGGGCCCACAGGGCCCCAGACACCGAACCATTTTTTGATATAAAGAAGTGCATCATTTAATATTTTGTTAATACAAAAATGTCAAAACTTGTATGTTATGGCATCTGATATTTCATGAAGTAAACTGGGATAAAAGTATTACACATTCCTACAATTCATAAAGATGAATGTATAAAAAGATAAAAGATTTGTAATTTTCTTCATAAACTGAAAAAGAATCACATCATCGACAGTTGATTCTGTGGGTGTGAAATCAAAATATGAACAATTTCTAAAATATCAACACCTTAACTTTGTGGAAATACTGTCAAAATTGTATATTCAAACAACAAAATTTATTGATCACATACAAACTTTGAAAGTCATGAATGTCCTTTTCCGGCAGTTGCAGAGTTCCAAAGTCGTCCACCAGGTGTCGCAGGTAGCACAGAAATCGTAAATTGACAACAGTACAAAGATACTGCACCTATAACTACCATTCCGACCCTATTTTTTTTATTAATTTATAGATTTAAAGAAAAAATATGAACCCAAGGTGAACCGCGCGGAATTCACGGAAATTTCACATCTCTGTTACAACTGGGATCATGAGATTAACACGATGGATATATGTGGTGGTCTAGTGGTATAGGGCGCTGGATCGCTGATCCAAAGGTTGGGGGTTCGAGTCCCACTCTCCACAAGGTTGTCACTGTCCCCCCAGTGCGGCTAACTGGGTTATCAAAGGCGGGCCATGTCTCTCACTGTCTATGGTGAGAGGCATGTAAAAGAACCATTGCTGACTTTCGTAAAGAGTAGGCTGCAAAGTCGTCAGCGTGTTTCTGTCCCTTGCTAAAAGGGTTGTGACAGGAAGGGCATCCGACGTAAAAATCTCTGCCAAATTAAACGTGCGAATCAAAATGATTCGCTGTGGCAACTCCCGAGTAAAAGGGAAAAAGCCGAAAGGAAGACAGACATATATATATCAGAAACTGCAGCCACCAAGGTTAGGGCATCCATGAAGGAACTTGCCAACTCATCTCAGGACAAGCCTCCACAGATCTTCTCCTCAGTCGGAGAAAACCTGCCAACAGATGATTGGGCTGCTCTGTCACCTGAGCAAGACTGCAAAGATGTTATGCAGAGTGTTCGTCGTGCAAGTCTAACCACCGATCCTCAGCGCCTGAGGTTCATACAACCTTCGCAGATTAACACTTTTTAAAGTTTTTAACGGGTGCTACTTTATCTGCCAGTTGTTTCATTGACTTGCTCTTGCAAACTGACTGAAAGACCGTGTGTGTGTGTGCGCGCGCGAGTGTTGTATTTACTTCCTATCAGTGTGAGTAGTTCACTTGGTTCAAGTCGTTTTCTTCATTCCTAATGTGGGAAGCAGATGTAGGCAACACGCAGATATTTGGGACGGAGTCTGACAATGTGGCTTCTCTGGGATGGGGTTCGTCTCGCTGATGCCAGTCAAGAGGGAGCCTCTGCACTTCAGGCTGAAGCGCTTGGTATACTGCCAATGAATCTTGCCCTTCATGGTAGTCTATTTGGTGTAGGAGTAGCCCTCATACAGCAACTTTAACCCTCCTCTGGTACTTGTGATGAGCTCCATGATGTGTTTACTTGACTCTACTGAATGGATTAAGTAACTAATCATGCCAGCTTGGTTTTATACCAGTGATATACATTTACTCAACACAAGTGAACTACTCACCCTGCTAATCTTCTCTCATGAACACTGTATACCACCAAAGTAACACACACCTCTCACAAAGGGAAGTGGGCAGAGGTGGTCTAGTGGTATAAGGCGCCGAATCGCTGATCCAAAGGTTGGAGGTTCGAGTCCCACTCTCCACAAGGTTGTCACTGTCCCCCCCCAGTACAGCTAACTGGGTTATCAAAGGCCGGCCATGTCTCTCACTGTCTATGGTGTGAGGCATGTAAAAGAACCATTGCTGACTTTCGACAGGAGTCAGCGTGTTTCCGCCCTGCGATGGCCTGGCGAGCTGTCCAGGGTGTACTCTGCCCTCGCCCAGAGTTGGCTGGGATGGGCACCAGCCTCCCCGCGACCCTAATTAGGATGAAGCGGTTACAGAAAATGAACTGAACTGAACAAAGGGAAGTGTTAAAACAGTTTATCCCACCAAAGTAACACATATGACTCACACTTACCCTGTGAAGCTTATCTCCGGATTCTAGTTGTAATCTCTCATTAAGGGAAGTGTCACAAATCGGCAAGTAAGTAATAAAAAGTGCATTTAATTAAAAAAAAAATAATAAATAAAAATTTAAGTTGGGTGAAAATCAGGTGCTGCTGGTGTTCGTCCAGGTGGTTAGAGTTAGTTGGTTAGTTGTAATTCTGACCTCTCATTAAAGGAAAGTGTCACAAATCTGTAAATAACTATTAACTGGTGAATTCAATACAAAAATAATAAAAACATTTAAGTTGGGCTAAAAACATGTCACAAGTTTGGGCAAAAACCACCTGGGCGAAAACCCTGGAAATCGAGAAAAACACTTCAGGTTAGCTACCAGGCTAATTCTTCAGATCTCACTCAGGTCAGTCAGGTGAGGTTTGAATGTGGGTGTGAAAACAACAACAGTTAAGACTAGAAGTGTGTGGGGTTTCAATGAAAGTCATGAGCAAGGGGTCTTCAAAAATATATGCATTTGTATTAATATTAATAATTACCGGAAAGGCCTTTTCATGTCTGTTTTGTTGTTTTTTTGTTAAACAAGGCTCAAAATTATGATCATGTCACTCGTGTGAGTGATTTACATTTTTCCTGTTTGACAAAACACACAGATGTATACGACACGATAAACAGAATAATATCCGGTTTATAACTCGTTCACTTTACCACTTGCGTTGCACAAAAAAACTGCACGTGATCCAGAACACCTCACACACGCCGGCATATCCCCCTCACCAATCTCAAACATTCAAATATTCCCTCCGTTATCCGCCGACAGCTCGATTTTGACGTGGTAGACTTATCAGGGTTTTTTTTCCCCCCATATTCGCCTACAATACACTACCGCTGATGTTACACGCCGAACGGAGGACACAAAGCAAGAGCGCCATCTTGCCGGATGAGTCTCGCGCGCTAAAATGGCGCAGGCTGTGCTAGTCAGAGCGCTGGATGCTAGCATGACTGACTAGCCGGTCTGGGTGCTGAGTTTTTATAAACTTAACTATATGAGTAAATATAATTTAGACATAGTCCTTATACATGTCTGCAGTAGGACGTCTGCACGTATAACCCGTATAATTATGATTTAATTCCGAGTGGTTACATCCCAATATACATTTCATAATATTCGCGATACATGAACATGTAGCACATTAACCGGCTACCCAGACATTGTTATCATACAACTTTTCCTCAGTCAATGTTTAAAAACAGACGTATTCAGGTTTTCCGTTGATTATTCACGTGAGGAGAAAGATAATTTGCGCTGTCTTTATTAAAACATGACCTAAAATTAAAAAAAAAATGGACGAGGAGATCCAGAGATCCGGGACTGATTCAGTGTTTATATGTTTATATAGCGCCCCACTTTGTCTCCAAAAGTATCCGGAAATTTTTC
Source organism: Plotosus lineatus (assembly GCA_024760905.1). Classification (NCBI taxonomy): domain Eukaryota; kingdom Metazoa; phylum Chordata; class Actinopteri; order Siluriformes; family Plotosidae; genus Plotosus; species Plotosus lineatus. The sequence continues at coordinate 15,916,280 of CM045750.1, forward strand.
ATCTTCCAGTGTGCACCAAAAATCTGCTCAAAAGCTGATATTTGGGGCAAATAAATTATTATAAGCACTCCCGATTGTAAGTATTGGGCCTAATTTTACGCATTATCACGACACCGGTTTCAATTCAGACTGTAATCCAATCCAAACCAACTCCTGGAAACCAAGAACATTTTCCCGTGTGCACATACCTGCCGTTTTCGGTGCTCATTTCTTAACAACAATGAGCACGCAAGATCTCAGCATCTCCGGAGTAAAAGCAAATTATACTCGTTTGACCGTAAAAGGTGCAAAGTGGAAAAGACCCGAAGCTAGCCAGAAAAAATCAAACAAAGCAAAGCGCCATGTTTTCCAGCAGCGAAGGACACGCTGATTGGCTGGCGCTGCTCAAACCAGGAAGTGAATCTGATTGGTTGGGGAATATCAGCGACGCAATACCTTGCACGCGGGAAGACAGCATTGAGTTGCACATGCATTAAGAGGTACGTAATGTAAACATCATTGAGCCATCACTCAGAATATAATAATGAGACGAGAGGGGCAATTATAGGGTGTCATGGTCCGCACAGCCATTTGTGTAAATGTAATCTATAAAATTAGACGACGTTCAAAGTTAAAATAAATAACAATAAAACAACACAAAATAACTATAAATAAACAACCATTTTTTTATGTGTGTTTAATTAAGAAACACGACCAGACATCAGTTTTGTTCATGCGGTCAGTTTATTAGGGCTTTGCAGGGTATTTCAATTTCTGAAAATCTTATTTCAACAAGATTTCAAAAATTCATGTTGCAATCCATCCTTGCTCCACCCCCACCCCAAAAATGTACATTTCTTTCGGTTTGCTGTTTAATAAATAGACTCGTATTTTGGACAAGCATTGCATATTAAGGTGACTTTTTAATAAGTGTAATTTTCTGAAATGAGATTTGCAGAAGGTGACATGGTGCAAGATCCCATTCACCTCACAGTAAGAAGGCCCTGGGTTCAAGTCTCAGGCTATACTGGGGCATTTGTGTGGAGTTGCCATGTCCTCCTTGTGTTTGTGGTGGTTTCCTCCAGGTCCAAAGAAATGCAAATTGCCCACATTGAGTATGAATGGTTGTGTGTGTGGCGCCCTGTGACGGTCTGGTGAACTGTTCAGGGTGTCAGTTTAGATACGCTTAAACCTCCCTGCGACACCAATAGAATTAAATGGTTGAGTATTTGCACAACTCAACGAATAGGATACTTGCTTGACTGTTGAATCCTGTGAAGGTCACAGGGAGGCTCGAGCCTATCTCAGCTGACTCTGGGCAAAGGTGGGGTACAATCTGAACAGTTCACCTTTATAAATTCCATAAAAATGTTAATGGCATCTTGCAGCAACTTGACAGTGGCATGTTAGCAGAGCGATTAACACATTATTTCACCTGAACCTCAACCACTGCCTTTCTATGTAGAGCAGTGGTTCCCAAACTACGGCCCGCGGGCCGAATACGGCCCACCTCAACATTTGGCCCGGCCCCCTGAACAATACCAGATACGCATTATGATTACTGTTTTTTTAGTCTGGCCAAGCAATCAAGACTAATACGCACCTAGAACATGACATTCAATTCCACCCTTCTGCCGTCTGTGCCCCTATCTGACCCCCCCCCCCCTGCAAGGTCAAATGCAAGTAGATAACCTCTCAAAGCTACAAGTGTACTGTTAGCTCAGGAGAATACATTTGTACACCAGACTCGGCTGAACTAGTCGTCTGTTCAGGCAGCTTTCGAGTTGCTCAACTGATAGCAAGCAGTGTTTTTTTTATTATTATTATTATTTCCTGACTTTTTTCTGTGAAAGTCCCAGAAAGTGTTACTAATATTTGGTTGTGTGTGGCTTACTGGAAAACAATAAATGTTTACATTAAGGCAGCCCTACGATCGTTACACTTTTTCTGTTACAAACTGACCTCGGCCCCCCCATCAGAGAAGGGAAAAGATATGTGGCCCTCGCAGGAAAAAAGTTTGGGGACCCCTGGTTTAGAGTACTGTATTTGCTTCAAGCACTTGTGTGGGTTTCCTTCAGGTTTTCACTGACAGTGCAAAGATGTGCACATTAGATGAATTGGCTCTTTCGTATTGCCCCAAGTGTGTGTTTCCATGTGATGGACTAGCAAGCTGCACAGTGTGTAACCCAGCATCATCCAGAATCAGTTGAGACAGCCACCAGCCTCTCCATACTGTCAGGTAAGCAAAATCAACACTGAGACTCAGTAATCTTTTTTAGTATATTTAACCAGCAGTGTTCCTCTATCTATCTATATTATATATAAATATATCTATATATATATATATATATGTATCTATCTATATATATATCTATCTCTAGCTATCTATATATCTCTAGCTATCTATATATATATATATATATATATATATATGTCTGTCTTCCTTTCGGCTTTTTCCCTTTTACTCGGGAGTCGCCACAGCGAATCATTTTGATTCGCACGTTTTAATTTGGCAGAGGTTTTTACATCGGATGCCCTTCCTGTCACAACCCTTTTAGCAAGGGATAAAAACACGCCGACGACTTTGCAGCTACTCTTTACGAAAGTCAGCAATGGTTCTTTTACATGAACCTCTCACCATAGACAGTGAGAGACATGGCCCGCCTTTGATAACCCAGTTAGCCGCACTGGGGGGACAGTGACAACCTTGTGGAGAGTGGGACTCGAACCCCCAACCTTTGGATCAGCGATCCAGCACCCTATACCACTAGACCACCACTGCCCCCCATATATATATATATATATATATATATATATATATATATATATATATATATATATATTACTTGTATATAAAACTCAACATCATACAAGTGTATTGTGTCAAGGACAACTTAAATGTTGAGATTTATTTATATATATATAAATAAATCTCAACATTTAAGTTGTCCTTGACACAATACACTTGTATGGTGTTGAGTTTTATATACAAGTAATCTGAGAAACACCTCATGTTGAGAAAAATAATAAACAGTATCACCATGAGACATGTCCACCATTGGGAACTTATGTTACTCATTTAGCTTTATGTTATTGGTAACCAAACACCTCCATTATTTGTACTACTGGGCAAACCGGTGTGTCCAGCAAGTCATAGATAGAAGTACAGAATGCATGTGTGAGCCATTGGCCATAGACTCAAAAGCACTGACAAGAGTAGCTGCCTTCACACAGGACCAATAAATAAAGACATTAAAAACAGATGCCACTTGTAACCAAAACCGCATACCAATAAATCAAAAGTTTCTCTTGTACACAACAGTCTGAATTCATCAAGTGCGTATCCAGGAATACAAACCAGCTTGGCGAACAACTTGGTAATTTGAACAACAACATACCCATGTCTGTCTGTGTTCACAGTAAGAATATTCACAATAAAATAAGGGTTCTCATGTCTTCCTCAAAGCAGGAAGGCCCCGGGTTTGAGTGCCCAACTTGGCAAGTGCGTTTCTGTGTCATTCGCATGTTCTCCCTGTGCGTGCGTGGGTTTCCTCACAGTTTAATAAGGTTGATTGACTCTTTCAAATTGGTCCCTGCAATGGCCTGACAAGCTGTCTGGGGTGTACCTATCTTTGCCCCGAGTCTGCTGGGATAGGCTCCAGCATCTTTGCGACCCTAATAGGACGAAGCAGTCCGTCAATGAGTGAATGACCTCTTGTAGAAGAATATCTGCCAAATATTCAGCAGATAAACACAACAAATAAATAAAATTATTTCACTTGTAAAAATAACTTTTCACGCCGCCAAAAAGTACCATACGATAATGTCTGAGATTTTCATACTCTCGGAGGTTTCATTACTAGCTAGTTCAAAAATAGACAATCATTTATTCCTGGCAGGATGGTTATCAAAATAATCCCATCTGTGGACTGTGGGAGGAACCCAACACAGCACAGAGAGAGAGAGAGCACGGAAACACCATATCGAAGCTCAAACTAGAGTCCCATGTAAAAACATTATCGACCTCATGCAACAGAAAGCAATAGGAACCTTAACGTCTGTACTCCAATTTTAATATATTAAGAAATTTAAAACATGCACATTCCCTAGTACAGAGTAACTCCCAAAAAAAAAAAAAAAAAAAACAACTCTTAAACCTCAAAAAGAAACAGAAAAAAGGTTAAAGAATCAAAATATGAAAACACATGAAACAGTGAGGCAAGAGACACAGTGCTGAGGTCTGTCAACTAAGGCAGCTCAACATTGTCCACAGTCAGTAACAGTGTGGTGGAAAAGCAAACTATGGGTTCGCTGTCGAAACTTTCTTTGCAAACAACTGCTTCATGACCATTTCAATGTTCCACGGCACAAAAACATTTCAGATGGGAACATTTTGCAGTCGCTTTACAATTCCAAAGGAGCAGGATCCGCATTGAAAAGAAAGTCACCTAGTCGACCTTGAAGGACTCGACCTCCTTTGAACAGTGATGCAATGTGTTGTGCAGGTTCTTCCAGACGTTATTTTAGCCGCATGGAGAATTTTACATCCTAATACCTTCACATTCATCTGTATAAAAACTGCAATCACTCAAGTTTCATGTGTGCAAATAATTTGATTCTCTTTAACCATTTAGTTTTCATTTTATTTTTATTTTCTAATGTTCAGAGTGAAGTCTGTTTGTATCTCATGGTCTGGCAAGCTGTTCAGGGTGAACCCTGTCCTTGGCCAGTCTGCTAAGATGGGCGCCATGCTGGTCAGAGAACACGAGGAGTATCCTTAATGTGGTCAACAGCACACTTAGTGCAAATTTACTAACTTTGACCTCTGTGACCTTGAAAACTAGGTCAAGGTGACCATGTTTTTACAAGGTTAACACGGATGTCCAGAGGCATATCCGGCATAAATAACACAAAATCATGTGCTAAATTTGACATGTCTGATGTTTTACATGACCAGATGTACATTTCATTTGTCCCCTGTGACCTGGACATTATGCCCCAGTTATAGGCTTAAAAACCGTGACCTGAAGTATATCGGGTATGGGTTGGAAAAAGACCTGACAAAAACCGTGCCATCTACTGTACAGTGCGAATAGGTATTGATGATGAACTGACCACTGTGACCCTGAAAAAATTGGTCAAAGTGACCCAAGTTTCAATCGGCTGGTAGAGACCATTCAACATAAATATAAAATTATTCCATAAAGAACTGGCACGACCAGAACTTTAACAAGACGTTTCTGTCACAAATGGGACGGAGATGGACAGCTTGTGAAAACAGCCTACGTTTCTTAGAGCGATACAATTAAATCCAAAAAATATTTTAAAAGCATAGAAAGAAAAAGTAGATATTTTTATTTAGAAGTTGAAAAATTTTGTTCATTTACAATACAGTGCCATGTTTTATATCAATCACTGGAAACTCAGACGAAAGCTCTTTTCTTGTTCTTTACTCCGGCTCTCACACAGCTTGGACACCTCCTCCACGCGTCTCTGTAGCAGAACTGTAGATTAAAAAAAAAAAAAAAAAAAATCGTTATAGAGACCCCAACACAGTATTTCACTTCGAGAAAGATCACTCAAAATGCGAGGGAACAAATTTAATGCTGACCCGAGTTTTGTTCAACCCACTGCAGAGAGTCCATGTGTGCGTTGAGAATTTTGCAGATCTGCTGGAGCTGAAATGTGAACTTCAAATTATAAGCCAGTGGAACAAGACAAACAATAAACTAAACTAAACTATTGCATTTATCAGAATTGTGAAATAAAAAATGTCTGACACATTCATCTTCACTTTTCCCCACCTATTTTAAGAATTCAGAATTAAAGGAATGCAAGTTAAGGAAGGAATACTTCTCAAATCATACAGGCTGCATGTTCAAGTTAATTAAAAAAAGAAATGTACCACCCCCTTGAACCGTCCACTGAGGAGCTTTTTAACTACTTGAGTGACCTCCAGGGCACTGACTTGTGGACTCCCACCCAAACCCCTGGGCTCTCTCTCCTGCCAGAGGGCATGTTGGTCGAACTGAGATCCTCGAAGTATTTCTTCGGCTTCGTTTTTTTTAAAGATTACAGTGACTCCTGCAGTGACAATTCTCACAAGTAAATATTCAATAAAGAAGTGGAAGAGCTGAGGATACCCACCGGGTCACTTGTGTCGGCCAGTCCGCTGGATGTATTGAGGTGCTCGATTATCGCCTTCAGATCTTGAGACATTCTCTTCAATTGTGCATCGACATTTTCTGCCAACTTGTACCTTCAAAAAACAAACTTTTTCAAAAGCAGCACATGTACAGACACATCTCAGACTGCAAAATTTAGTAATCTTATCATTTATCAGATTTCAGCAGGAATGAGCATTCAAGAGGTTGTGTTTATAAGCAGTTGATTAAATAGTTTAAGTCCGTACATGCTGCTTGATTTAACAGAAAAAGCCAATGATCATTTTCCTGAAAAACGACTCAAGCTACAACTTTAGCTGCACTGGAAGAAAGGAGTAATAAGCTGCAGTTTTCTGCCCCTCTGTCTGACTCTTAAATATCACTCACTTTGTGAGAGCAAAAATAATAATAGCACTACAAATAATGTTCCTTCACATACAAAAGGGTTCTTTCTGTAGTCTGTAATATATTTAAATTAAATGGTATTTATTGAAAATAAACCTCAACAATTTTTCCTTCTTCCTTCAGTGACCCATGAAAGCAGAGTGGGGATTAAATCGAAAATTATTAATAATACAGCGATCCCTCACTTTCCGCGGGTAATTGGGACCAAGATCTCCACGCGACCATCGAAATCTGTGAAGTAGGATCACCCCCCCCCTCACACCCGACATATACGTATTAATGCTTATAATAACAATTAAACATTAAGAAAAATAACAAGATATAAATAAAATAGAAATACAGACGTTCCCCAGCTTACTAACACTCGTTTTGCAAACATCCAGAGATACCAACATGTCCAAGGTCGAAAGTGAAAGTGAAATGAAATTGAAGAACAAGTAGAAATAGAAATGGAATAAAATCTACAGAAAGATAGATCATAAATATAAGCATGAACTATGATTAAACATTATCCTGAGATACACTTAATACTAGGCTACGGCAGAGGGGGCGTGGCTGACACAGTCCAGGAAGAGAAGCAGAACTTCTGAACTCCTGCCAAAACTTTCAAAGAAGAAACAAACTGACTCCAGTATTATAATGAACTGGATAAAAGTGAAACTCTGTTAATCTGATCAGATCCACTGTGCTGTGCTTGAGAGGAACCAGGAGTTTAAATATGGGACATATTTTATGGGGGGGGGGGGATTGTATACAGTACAAACTCGTATAGGTTACTTATACATGGTTTGAACATACGTTCCCCTCTAAACAATGCCCTGTAACGACTGATAAACAAATTCATCGAACAGCAGCTGTCTTGAACCTAACTTGTTAGTAAGCTGGGGAGCGTCTGTACACACACATACTGAAGGTATTGCAGGAGAAAAAGACGGCACACATACAAACGCGTGCGCACGCGGGCAGATGCACTTGCGCGCACAGAAGCAACAATGCCAATCCAGTTTTGATGGGAGATTCTGGTTTGTTTTTTGTTTGTTTAGGTTTTTTTTTGCATAATTGGCCTTGTTTTTGTGACATTTTCCATAACTTTTCCACCTATTCTTCCTTAATTTTCTTATTTTTTTAATTCGATGAAATTTATTTATTTAATTTTTAAAAAACCACAATGCACTGAAGCCGCATTAATTGAAGCGCGAAGTAGCGAGGGATCCTGTATATGCTGCTTATTTTTTAGTTTCTAACCCAACACCGACAGGAATTTTCCGGCTTTTGAGTAACTCTGGAGAACAGCACATTTCAAGTTTAATGAGGTCTTTCATCTTTTCTGACTTAAAGGGTACCTGTAGTGAAAGCACTCATCTACCTAATTTGATGTATTGTGTATAGCTAGTGACAATACACCTATAAGGCGTTTATTATATTCTCTCACAAACCAGCTTTAAGCGATTTAAGGGCTTCACTAACGTCAAGCTTCAGAGCACAGGAGTTTTAAAACTGCGCATTTGAAGTGACGTCATATCGCTGACAAAGCTTCGACCAGAACTGCGAGATTGCAATGTAAACGTAAGGCTATACACCTGACATATACAACACAAGCTCACAGAAACTTGGAAAAAACAGACATTATAGTAGTTTTTTTTAAACCATGGACGAAGACAATTTCGTAGAAGGATTAGAAGGTTATTTATATGAACCACTGAAGAAAGACTATCCACATTTAGTGAAATCGGACCAGAAAAGTGATGACTCGGAGGAAGATATTAGAGAGTCGACAGAAGCTCTTACACGGGAAAATCGTAGCAGACAACCAGCAAATATTTGGTGCTCTTGTGGAAAATGCGTGCGTCAAAAAAACCGATCAGGAGTGCTATTGTTGTAAAGAACATGAATTGCTTGAGGAAAATATACTGACATTATGCAATTGGCTATACGACTGTCAACGATGTTACGTCACAATGACCTTTAACCCCGGTGAAAAGAAGTCAACATGTCCGCGCGCTCAACCTTCGTGAGCAAGGATTGTAATAGACGAAAAGGAAATGTGGACTTCTAAATAAACTACCGACAGCACACAATGTTTAAAAGTTAATAATAAAGTATCGTGGATATTTTCTGAATTCTGTAAATTTTGGGTACAGGTACCCTTTAATATGCACTTTTCTGTGATGGGTCACAAATATGCCACAAGTATAAACTTGAATCTAACTTTAATCTGTTTAGTGATGTGTGTTCAACCTAGTGATTGCAATTTTGAAACCACGCTTACACCCATCCCTGGTTGTTGGCGACTATATGATAGGGAAGGCAACACTTGAGGGTAGGAATGGAAAACATTACAGCCGCTGTCTGGTTCATTGGCAAAGCTTCAAATTTTGGACATGGTTGTAGCAAAAGGTGCTGTGGAAAACCTCTGGTAGAAGGTCAAGTACGATGTCTAAACAGATTTATAAATAAGAGATTGGTTTACGTTCTCTCACGCTCCTCATCAGCATTCTGCATATAAATGGTTCCACTTTGCTCCTTCACCGACTCTTCTAAGGGAGCGAGAAGATCCTCCAGCTCCTTTTGTTGGGAAAGAATAAAGTCTAACTCCTGATCCAGCCTAAATTATGAAAAAAATTATCACACGACTTTCAGACAGAAATCGGTCTACAAATATGTCATAAATACATCACTTACGCTCACTCAATCTCACCTTCTCTGGTCCAGTTTAACCTTCTCCATGTCTTTATGAAGGGCTGTAATCTAAAATGGCACACTTATATGTTAAAAACGATCAGTAAACTTTATTTGTCGATGATAGAAAATCAAGTCCTTCATTATTCATTTAACCAGCACATACTTTAAATAACAAACATCACAGAATAATTATTTAAAAAGGACATACGAAAACATATGCAATGGGAATAATTCAGAAATCTTTGACGAAAGTTGTGTGTAAATATTTTGAATGTGTGTGTGTGTATGATATGTGTTGAGTGAAGTGTGTTCTTAATGTAGCTCATTTGCATTATTTAATCCATCCACAAAATACTCCATGAAAGTTTACATATGCACAGTGCTTGGGGAACATGATCTGTACGGTGAAGCAAAAGGGAAAGTTCATTTAACTTCAAATTAATAATGAGGATAAAGGGTAAAAAGTAGAAATGGAAGTTATTCTGATTTACTTCGACCCTGATAAAAAAAAAAAATGCCAGTGTTCAGGCACAAGGAAAGGTTAAAAAAATTATTAGAAAATAGACCACAAGGGTCAAAACACTCCCGTCGACAAGGTCATTTGAGAATATTTGTCAAGACCTTTCCAAGGGGAAGCTATCTACCAAATTCAGTAATAGTGTATCATGATCCTATGCTCCAACAAATTTCGTAATCCTACATAATTTCCTTCAAAAGTTATCACACTGAAAGGCCTTGGCAATAATAAAGAAAACGTGACCTTGAATCAAGGTCATGGTGGCCCAAATGCAATCCAAATCAAGACATGATTGATGGAAACTCATCCACCACATTTGGTGATCCTATGCTATTTTTTTAAAGTTATCACACTCATAATCCATGAAAAAGCAAATGTAGAAAAAAAAAGAGCCTTGCGAGTGAACTTTAAACAGAAATGAGAGGATCACAAAATTTGATGGATGGCTCTCCCTTGTGGGCAAATAGGGTGGGACTGTATCTAGGTTACCTTGATCTTGGTTCCCCAGATACAATCCCATCCTATTTGCCCACAACGAAGAGCCATCCATCAAATTTGGTGATCCTCAGTCATTTCTGTTTAAAGTTACAACACTACCGTAACCAACAGATGGAACCCATTCCTGTAACAGCCGGTTCACTCACCATTGAAGCAAAACAGTTGGTAATCTGGAAAGCTAGAAAATTGCAGCTAGTTTGTGTAGGATAGAGTCACACGAACAGGGTGACAAGAGCATGGGATTGGATATTTCTTAGCAGACAGAGAGGTAGTGGTCAAGGTTTTTAATTTTGGGGGGAAATTTTTAGATTACTATCAGGGTGCAAAGCCTATTTCAACCAATAAAGGCTTGTGCAGACAAATGAACATTTACCAATCCCTGCTTTCAAGCTTGAGATTAAATACAATGTTACTGTACAAATGTTTTTTGTTCAATTCTGCATGTTCTAAGAGTATTTCTGGCAGTTTGGCACCAACAATAAATGAATCAATTAAAAAAATCAAGAGTCAATAACAAGACCAAAAAAAAACCAAAAAAAACCCTTCAATTATTTGTATCTGAAAGATTACTAATAAAAGGAAGAGGTGAGAACTTATAGAGCTTTGGTTTTTATGAGATTCCACAGCAATTACACAACTGGCAATATTTGTGGGCGGGGCTTTTGTTATATTTTGACTCGTACCATTGTTCATCAATATTAAAATGTGGCGATGCACAGAAAAACAAGGGAGCAGATTACCTTCTCTCCATTTTCCACCAACATGTGGTCCCAGATGTTGACCTGAGTGGCCTGCTGCAGGAAGTGTCTCTCCTGATCCTCCAACTCAGAGCTCCACTTGTTGATCAGGGACTCCAGCTTAGCATATGACATCAATGGTGCAGTACTGATTCCAGACATTGGAAAGTAAAGAGTGAAATTGTTTTAAGGCATCAACAAAGCCAGCTATATATTTTAGAATTCACGCTGACAGAACAGCACATGTATCATGCATTGGTGCGTGTTCACACCTGGCAGTAACTACGGCGGTCAACCCTGTAGTAGAAGTAGACGGTGCAGCAGAGGCAGTGGGTTTCGGTCCAAGAGAGAAGCTTGTGGTAGCAGCTATAGTAGCGGCAGCTGAAAGAAAGAGATGATTTATTCGATCTGTACAACTTCCTATTGGTCACGAATATTACCTGCATCATTATTATTTTTTGGCAAAATCTTTCTCACATGACTTCACTAAGAGAGAGACAAGAAATTCTAAAGTGTGATTGCAGTACATCGCTGTGGTGAGACTATAATGTTTCAGGATGATTCGGTCATCATTAGTATGACAGTATGACATGATATTACATTAAAGTCAGTCTCCTGATGCTGAGCTCATTAGCTTTGAATTGCAAATGATGAAGATGCTCAAACAATACTGGGCACCGATGTGCAAAACTGAGTAACCTTCGTGAATCTTACAGAAAAGTCGGGCGAGGCAATAAATTAATTTTTTAGATGTATTGAATTTGTGTTTTGCTAACATACTTATTGTAAATTTATTACTGGCTCTTGAAATCAATAACGTACGACATTAGCAGTTCTGTCAGGCCTTGCCCCTTGTCAAGTACATGTGCCTGCTGTCACACTACGATCACTACAAAGCATGCGTAGCAACATTTTGCCTTCTTCACTGGCTGATCCAGCCCTGGTAGATGCAAATGTTTGTTTTGTCCTATTGGCTGGGCTGTGTGCAGCAGACACTGGTCCAAAATAACACATTTTTGGTGCTGAGCCGTGTCACTAGGAAAATGGTGGAGTACAAAGCATACAGCTGCAAAAACAAAAAGCACAGAAAACATAACATCGGCACAGGCTGTACTCAAACCATTTCCCTTCGGACACAATTTAGTAGTCACAAAGACCACTTCAACCCGACCTGCTATCGGCAGAACTACACGGTACGATGTGGGGAGTTTTATCACATAAAATATCACTTGCTGCTTGTTTACTTGCACTGGACAACCCGAACCACTGAGTTCACATCACTTGCAGGAAAAAAAAAATGGTTGCTCTGTATTATTTCAGCACCTCCTATTAATTCAGGGGATATAATTGCTCAGTATAGTGATTTTTATGGTTGTTTCTGAAAATAAGTCTGGATATAATGCAAAATAAGCCCTCTGAATAATGCATTTCATTTAAAAATAATAAATCAAGTACATTTTTTCACTTTGACCTCCACAGGGACCACTCAAAATAAATATAAAAAATTCATAAACAACTGGCGCCGCTAGAATATGAACAAAAAGTGCCTGCAAGCAGATGCTTGTCGGATATATGAAAACCACACTGTTCTTGGAGTTGCTTCAGAGAAGGTTCAGATCCCAGGCAAGTTATATAACCCTCTGTTACCATCTTATTGTTGTTATTATTATGTGCTGTAGGAATAGGTAGGTAAAGGCGAAGTCTGTTGGGTTTTTAGACCCGAGCCTAGTGGCTCATCATGCCGGTGCTTATCCCCGGTTTCTGTAGCGTGAAGCGACTAGGAGAACAACTCCTGGATGTGACGCGAGTCCATCGCAGGTTACCTTCCCAGTATATTGTTACTGGTACCCATTTATACTGCTGGGTGAACAGAGGCACACTTGTGGTTGAGACCTTGCCCAGGGGTCTTAGCACAGTGAGGGTCTCAGTGGGATTCGAACTCACAACCTCCCGATCATGAGCGCAGCACCCTAACCACCACACCACCGACCCCACTTGACTATACGCGGTTTTGCACTCACGGTTTGCTGTAGAAATAACACTGGTAATAATTCTACCACCGCTGCTATGGCTATTATTATTAGATCATGTATATAATAATGGCCAGGATGGTGGCCCAATGAAAAGTTAGAAGGTGGTGAGTTTTAATCTCTTCTTCGGGCATTTCTGTATAGTTTGTTTGTCATCCTCATATGCTGCCATCATCAGCTTGAACTGGCTCCAGGTTCTAATGTGCCCTGACCGATTATTGATATCACAAACAAATAGTCTTGTGATTTAAACCTGGGACATCCTCCATTCTGCTAAAATTAGCATGTAATTATAAGTGTGTGATACACCAGTTGTACACTCTAGTATGACCACACTGATGGTACAGATACCACATATTTGGTATAATTTCTGATATGTGGCAAATTAAACTACCCAAAAAATAAAGATAGCAAAATGAATCCCTTTAGTGGTGCAATAATGGATTTGTCAAAAAAGTACACATGCTAATGGTAAACAGCCAGCTTACTTTATAAAAAATAAATAAATAAAAAAAAATAAGCCATTACCACTGTAGGCAAATATTTAAATACTAATATTAAATATGGTTTTAAAGTCCATCTATTAGTACAGACAGTCATGCCTGTAACTGTGACGACAAGCATTCATGTTGATCTGTGTGCTGATGTGATACGCGATCACATTGATTGTACTGATGTAATACATGATCACAAATATTACCTGTGCTGGAGGTGGCAGTGGTGGCAGCTACTAGCGGTTTGAGCGTCAAGCCAGTGGTGCCGAGAGTTGCAGTGGACACTGTTGGGACTGCTGTACTTGTTGGGCCACCCACTAGTGTAAAAAGAGCATAAAGTTTTCAGTTTGATTGATTGAATGACTTATTATTTTGTGGAAACCTCATCCAGAACACCAACTTACAGATGAGGCCTGAAGAAGCCGTGGTAGGGATAGGGGAAGCAAACAGAGAAGATACAGGGGCAGTCTGGATAGTGGCAGCTGTACTAGCAGGGACTGGGGTGGCTGCAAAAACAAGAGAAAAAGAAAACGTAACTCTTCTAATTTTCCTTTCTTTATGTTTCATTCATGAGTGTTTAAACTGCATGCACACCTGAAGGCTTGATCCCAAAGTTAATCCCAGAGGAGGCTGTGGAGGCTGGAGCCGGAGCTCCCAGAGTCAGACCTTTACAATTCAGGAGAAACACTACATGATTAGTTTGTTACCCATCAGTCATCAGGCTGTAAGGGGACTGTCATTGCCTGTGTCTCTGTTGCCGTTCCCGTCACTGTCCCCATTTTGTCCAAGCGATTTCTCAATAACTGCTGAACAGTTCATTCTGAAATCTAGCATGCAGATTTCCTATGATGTTATGGTGTGCATAGGCTCTGTTGACCTCTAACCTTGACCTTAAAAGTTTTGACCAGGCAATTTGTCAAGACCTGCCGGTCGGCTTAAAGACTTCGCCATCTCCAATGGCTGCTATTCGAAATTTCTGATCATTAAAATACAGCAAGGTATCCATAAACACACGTTGGTGAAAATTCACCATGAAGTCAGTGATTTTAGGATCGATTCAATAGAGTTCTGGTTTTTGGCCAATTATTGCATGTCCACCAAAGGATGAATCTGCTCAATTATGCATTTTTTTAAACTGTAAGACAGAACAAACATGTTTTGAAAACCTTAGTTTTGATTGCAAGCGATCTCAAGCTGGCTACAAATGGTACACAGAGGGCTAATGCAGACGCGCCCTCTTTCCAAACCATTCTGAAATCAAAATGGAAAGATTTTTATCTGAAAACAAATTGCATTTTACTTCCATCACCATAGGCTACAAAATCAAGCAAATATTACACCATTACCATGGGAGCTATTGTGATTTCAAATATACTGACCCAATAGTACAGGTGTCTTCGTGTGTTTCTGATCACCTAACTTGTCCTCTAAATCCTTGTCCATCACACCAATCAACTGCATGTCTTACTTCTCCCTCATCTTCTCCTCCTCAGCATCATCAATCCTCAACATTCTTCTACCGATATTCCCTTCATCCCTTCTGTATGCATTCCCAAACAATCACAATCTCGTCTCTCTCACTTTATCCCCAGACCTGTGCTGCAAATCGAACATACCGTATTCAACGTAATACCCCCCCCCACACACACACACATTTGTGAACACATTTGTTCTGCTGTCCTTTAAAAAACAGAAAAATATTTTGCTGTGTTCTCTTGGTAAATGTCCAACGATCGAGGAACCATTAGAGACTGATACAGCAAAACTATGGGATGCTCTGAATGAATGGAGCAATGATCTAGATATGGACCTATCAGAAAGTGATGAGTATTTTTCCCTCCATTTTCCTGCTCACTAACTTCATAGATTTAAAGGCATTCCTGGCCATGTGCTTTTCAATGTGCCATGTGCTAAAGTTGACCTTTGTGTTGATTGTTTAAACCCATGTGCTAAAGTTGACATTCATGTTGATTGGCTCAATTTTACATTGGGGGAAAATATTTAAAGGAACAGCATGGGAGATTTAAAGGGTCTTTTTTTTTATTATGCTGTTTTCTGATTATTTTCAGCTTTCATATACGTAATTTGGTTGATACCACAAAATAAATAACACAAATACCAGTAAAACTCTTATTTTTCTGTTATGATTCATGTTTTCCACCTCTATGTTAATAAGCACCTACGGTTCCACTCCGCTGGTATTCATTTTAATAATCGCCCACCCACTCCAATTTTTTTAAGTGCCCTGGGCGCTTATCACCTCGAATACGGTATTCATTTCTAATTCTGTTCATTCTCATCACTCTCTTAGAAAATCACATCTTCATCTCTGCCACTTCCAACTCTGCCTCTTGTTCCCCAGCACAAGAATCTTACAACTGCACAGCATAACCAGCCTCACCACTGTCTGATAAAACTTTCCCTTCAACTCTTAGATATATTTCTAGCACAAATCTCTCCATTCACTCTTCTCATCCCATTCCATCCTGCTTGCACTCTATGCTTCACTTCTGTCCCACATTTTGCATTAACTCCATGTATCATTTCAACAGATAGTTTCAAAACTTTATTTATAGCCTTTATATTTATACCATCAATACACCCCATTTCAATTTCAAATAAGAAAGATAAGTCATCGATAACTCGATTATTACATGAAGACATTTCTATACAAACGCAAAATCATTCATAGAAAGCAAAGAGAACATGAAGGTGCCGTAGCTGTACCACGCTGAGCTTACCTGTGCTCTGCCCGCCCAGTGAGAAGGAAGGCAGGCTCTGAACGGACGTGACAGCAGTAGCCTGAACCTTGGCCCCGGGAAAGCTAAAACCTCCTGTGGACTGCTGACTCGGGGCTGCGGTCTGAGTTGCAAGGCCTCCAAATGTGAAGCCTGTGCCACTACTCGGGGTGGTGGATGTCAGCAGGCTTCCCAAAGACACCGCTGTACTGGTCGGTTGAGAGGCTGGAGGCACACTGAGACCTAGTTTTGGAGCACTGCTGAAAAAATCAAGAACATACAGTGAACAAAACCAGTTCGACTCCAGGTCTCATCATATTTATTATGAAATCCTGTCTCTTTAAATTCATGTCTAGGGCTGTAGAAGTCTTACCCAAAAGTAAATCCTCCACTAGGTGTGCTGCTCTGCGAGGGTGCACCAAAGCTGAATCCACCTTGCGTGGCTGCAGTGCTCGTAGCATTCTGTGTGAGAAGCCCTGCAATTTGAGACGTTCCAGCAGGGGTCTGAGATGGCTGTGGAGCAACCGCCCCGAAGGTGAATCCTCCTGCTGCCGGAGTGCTTGTCTGCAAGGAGAAGCTGGGGGCAGCGCTGGCTGACGCTGTGGTTTTGGTTCCAAAAGTGAAGCCACCCCCAGAAGCAGCTTGTCCAAAATTGAATGCCATGGTTCCTCTGTCAACACCCTTAAATGCTGAAAGAAAATATCAAAGCCACCTCAATGACCATGTGATCAAACTCAGCATGAAACACAGAATGTGTGATCCAGTCATCCCTTGCCACTTTGTGATTTGAACATTGCGGTCTTGGTGCATCGCGGTATTTTCCACAAGTATCCAAAAAAGTAAAATAAAATAAAAAAATATTCATAAAAATGTCAAAATTCGCGCCGAACCTTGCAGGGACTGCCCACTCAACTCAATCTCGCAAGCTGATTGGCTGAGACGCATGACGCTGTAGCCTCGCACATTCCCGCGGGGAGGAAGAAGATGCCGAGTTCATTAATGCTTTGTTTGGATTTCGTATAGCGCGATTTCTCTAATTGTGTTCCTTAGTTTATTTTATTTCCCTCGAAAATGCCTCTTAAACGTCCTGCACCATCTACGGCCTCCAATGAGCCCAAGAAAAAGCGGAAAATGACGACAGTGAACGAAAAAGTGAAGTCAGATATGTTGACTGCGGGCAACACGTATGCTCATGTAGCATGCCATTACGGCATAAATGAGTCTACCGTGCGATATATCAAAAAAAGATTTCATCTTCACTTCACCTTCATCGTACTGTACAGGTCTCTCATCATCATTTTTTTGGATTAATATCAAGCGGAGAAGAGCTATTGTCAGAGGTGAGTACAGTACTTAAAGTATTTATACTGTATATAAATTCGATTTAAATATTACTGTAATGCATTACAGTATTTACATATGCATATAACTAACGTTTAATATACGTGTAATATAGTAGTTGCATGTGCATATAACTGTGTAACGTTTAAAATACACTTCTTGATAGACAGACGCTAAAACATATGCGTGTGGTAGAAATGAGAGGGGCGTTCCTACTTCACGGATTTTCGAATATCGCGGCCAGGTCTCGTCTATATTATCCGTGATATTCAAGGGATGACTGTATTCCCAGAGCAAGAAGCGTGTAGTGCAGCACTTTAACATGTGCTTTTCATCCATTTACATTTGCATCTAATATTGTGAAACCTTGAAGTTACTCTAATCGTCCCCACTATAGAAACACAAGCTCATCGGCTGATTATCAAGCACAGTTTATCAAGCCAAATATTTTAGATATGGAGCCCTGCAAAAAAATTAGACACCACTTTAAATGTTTCTTAAATCAGCATCTCTATCTATGGCAGCAATCTCATTCCGGTGTCTAATAGATCCCCGACATCAACAAACTTCATTTTATTTAAGAACAGCTAATTAGGAGATTAAGACTTGAATAAAACTTTATTTAATAAGGAAAAGTACAAAAATTGCTTCCAGTGCTTCACTGTCCTTTTGCAACAGAACCAGTTTGGATGACAAAAACAATGCCAGCCATACTATAAACTTAACCAGAATGTCAATTTATCATGACATAAGGCTTAAAAATGTTTCACTGAGGAAAAAGAAGGTTTTCCTTCTGGCTTTAGTGGCAGAGAGATACAGTGAATATCAGGTTGTATCTATACTTGAAATTTTAAAGATGGCAGTTCGGACAGGTTCAAGTAACAGACATTGGGGACACCAAAGCTAATTGTAAAAATGAACCATATACTGTACACTGCTAGATAAAACACATCATGAAAGAAATTTGGTAAAGCTTATTTTCTTTTGGATTAACAACACCACTACTGCTGCTCTACAGTCGAGGAAATGTCACATTTCCACTCTCCTTTTTTCTGGGTGCATGATTACACAAACTAACTGGGGAAACATTGGCCATTTGAATTAAAATGGCTGTCACTTGAAAAATATTGAGGGAACTGAAAGAAATATTTGACTCATCATTGGGTACATTGACATTTCAAAAACACTTAAATTACAGTTTACTCTTAACCAGCAATATGTATGATTATAATTCCAAAATACAGGGATCCCTCACTTTCCATAGTTAATCGGGACCGAGATCCCACTGCGACCACCGAAATCCGCAAAGTAGGACTCAATTAAACATTAAAAAATAATGCACACACCCATGCAGACGCGCGTGCACGCACTCCGATGTGCAGCTCACAAAAATGTAACTCGTTTTGATGGGAGGTTTTGGGTTGTTTTTTTGTTTGTTTGGGTTTTTTTTTTCATAATTGGCCTTGTTTTTGTGACATTTTCCTTAACCTTTTCCCCTATTCTTCCTTAATGTCCATATTTTTTTAAATTCAATGAATATGATGCACTGAAGCCACATGAATTGAAGCACGAAGTAGCGAGGGATCCCCTTTATATAAAAGAGACCATATGTAAATTCATTGCTATTGGGGCAGTGGTGGTCTAGTCGTTAAGGCGCAGGATCGCTGATCCTAAGGTTAGGGGTTCGAGACCCCACAGGGTTGTCACTGTCCCCCCCAGTACAGCTAACTGGGTTACAGCTAAAGGCAGGCCATGTCTCTCACTGTCTATGGTGTGAGGAATGTAAAAGAACCATTGCTGACTTTCGTAAATAGTAGGCTGCAAAGCCGTCAGCGTGTTTCTGTGCCTTGCAAAAGGGTTGTGACAGAAAGGGCATCCGACATAAAAAAACCCATGCCAAATCAAATGTGCGAATCAGATGATTCGCTGTGGCGACGCCCGAGAAAGGGAAAAAGCCGAAAGGAAAAGAAGAAGAAGATGTAAATTCATTGCTATTGCATTAAATTTTATAATCCATTTTTATATCTGTGTGACTTTCAATGCATTTTATATATGAACAATGTTTTTAGAATTAAATTTAGGGCATACAGAATGTTTATAATATTCTGTCCTCTTCTTACTTGTGGAATTTTATTGAACACCGATGATGTGAAAAAGTCAAATTTATCCCCACTTTTGACTGCTGGTTGCACAGGATTTACAACGAATTAAAAACAGCCAACACACTCTGCACCACTGAGACAGAAAAACACCTCACATCTGCAGTCTGTCTCAACACCATCATTCTTTAATTATTTAAATACAGTGAATTAAAAGTCCTTTAGGCTTTTTACACCTGAGCCATAGTTGCTCATCAGGCCGGTGCTTATCCCCGGTTTCCATAGCGTGAAGCGACAAGGAGTCCAACTCCTCCTGGATGGGATGCAAGTCCATCGCAGGTGACCATCACAGTATATTTTACTGGTACCCATTCATACTGCTGGATGAACAGATGCACACTTGGGGTTGAGACCTTGCCCAGGGGTCTTAGCACAGTGGGGGGTCTAACTGGGATTTGAACACACAACCTCCCGATCATGAGCCCAGCAGCCTAACCACTATGCCACCGGCTCCACAAAATTATCTTTCATAGCAGTGGTCTCCAACCTTTTTTGCACCAGGGACCGGTTTTATGTCTGAAAATGTTTCCGAGGATACTCCGTATTCTTGTCTTGGTGGCGGTCACCACAGAAAACCCCGTCTCACAAAGATATGTGGTTGGAAAGAGGAACTTTCAGTGCTTCTGTAAGGTAAGGTAAGTCTGTTGGGTTTTTACTCATCAGGCCGGTGCTTATTCCCGGTTTCCATAGCGTGAAGCAACCAGGAGTTCAACTCCCCCTGGATGGGACGCTAGAAGGTGACCTTCCCAGTATATTTTTACTGGTACCCATTTATACTGCTGGGTGAACGCACACTTGTGGTTGAGACCTTGCCCAGGGGACTTAGCACAGTGAGGGGGTCTCAGTGGGATTCGAACTCACAACCTCATGAGCGCAACACCCTAACCACTACGCCACCAGCCCCACAGTGCTTCTGTGGCAATGTTAAAATCAGTCGTTTCTCAAAATAAGATCCTCAAGCTCTGATAAACTATAACTTGTACCATGAAAGATTTTGTTTGCGGACCGGTATCAAATGATCCACGGATCGGTACTGGTCCATGGACTAGGGAACCCCTGTTTTATAGAATGTTCTGATCTATAATAATTAAGAATTATTTGGCTGTGTTGTATATTCATCACATTATTACGTCAAACGAATAATTAGTTGTCGAGGTCCATCTCTGATCATTTGGACCATCTCTCAGTTACTCAGTCACTGAACCGCTTCACCCTTTGGGCTTGAGAGACCCTGGAGCCCATCCCAGCTGACACTGAGCAGAGCCTGAACACCAGAACAGCCCATCAGTCCAGAGTCAACAACCAAGTAATTTAATGTACATGACTGCAGGAGGAAGCCCACCACACAGACGCCCTCACTGAGCCCCGAACTCGAACCCAGAATCTTCTTGCTGTGAGCATAAAATATGGCTAAAATGGCCATAATTCCATCGTTTCTTGGAGTATTGAGATGTTTGCGGGTCCCAAATTAAAACTTATTTCATGCTCCACCTCAGTGACTGAAGCTGTATAATTTTCGACTTTGAAATTGCGACGCAGAGTCATTTAACTAATTTAAAACCAGATGGATGACTATAAAACTATTTATATGATGGTAACACTGAGGTCACTGACTAGCTAGCTTGAACAGTTTACCATTACAGTCACAATATGTGCAAATATTTCAAACAACTCGAACATAAGCCTCCTCTGAGTACCAACATGATGTTTAGATGATACAACCCCTCACGCGCTTGGAAATCTGTTAGCAATATAAGCTAATGTTTGACTCCATGAAACCATTTATTGAAATACAAACTTTCTGACGTAATTTATTCATTTAAACAAAACATTGCGCAATAAAAACTATTGTGTCATAAATAAAGTCTCCTGGACTCAAATTTATACTTCATTTTCTTAAAAAAAAAAAAAAAAGAGTCAGTTCCATTACCTCAGAAGAAATGCGCTGCCATCCCAAATACGAGCAGAGCGCGAAAAACATATACGTCAAAATTCCGCGCCGGCTGCCAACAAAAGACCCCAATGGTACACAAGTCGGCCACAGAGGTCGCCTGTTTAAAAACATGGGCCTGCACGGCACCGTTTGGAATGGGTTGACGATTGCTTTGTATTCATTAATTTTTGTCCGTAAATGAAGAACAGGCGTTTAATATACATTACATCAAGTGACAAGCATTCCTGGGAGGCAGAGCCTTCCTTGCCAATCTTGAAAAAAAAAAAAAATAATAATAAAATACAATAAATATTAATATTTGTCAGCTGGTATGTAGAAACCCTTTCACCGTTCGAATCCAATATTTATTTCAGTAAAGAATAGCAGAATTTCCATGTGTCCCATTCAAATACAGGGAGGACATCCGCGGTGAGGTGGCGCCTTGCTGCCTTCTCAGAATGTTTATATTTTGTATATATTTAATGTTTTGCAACAGAAGCCTTGACATTTCCAGGATCTGATCTTGTTTTTATCCCCTGTATAAATACTGTACGTACTTATATGGTGCATGAGCTGCATAATGTTTGCATATTTGTTCATTCATTCAACTGCTTTTCAGGTAGAAGGCAGGCTGGGGCCTATCTCCGCCAACGCCGAGTGAAGGCCAGATACACCCTGAGCAAGGTTGCCAATCCATCCTAGCGCCAACACACGGATAAACGTGACCATTCACATTCACACCTATGGGGGCAAACTGGAACTGCAAGTTCGGTCAATGTGCATGTCTTTCCTGTGAGAAGAAACTGGACGACCTGGAGAAAACTCACACAAGCACTGGGAGAACATACAGACTCCACAGAGAAACATCCTCACTGAGGACACGGAGTCCTGGACCCAGGACCTTCTAGCTGTGAGGCAGACATGCTATAACCGCGACACCACTGTGCTGCCCTGCATAATTTATGGCTCATAATAAAAATAAAAAGAATCAGCTGTTATTTTAAAACTGGACAGTTGTTGATCCAAAATTTTCAAGAGGCAGTTTAAGTAATGTTTACGGAAGGAATGTCAGGTTGAAGTGCTGCCTATCATCAAGAAGCACTGTTGAGTCTTCAGGGCGTAGGCGTCAGTTTTGCCTGTTGTTTGTGTTTCATGAAGACGCTTCATTTCCATGTGTTCTGAGTTTTCGTTTTTGGTTCACTTGACTACATTTCTACTGCCAAGAGTCAAACACACCACTCAGCATTCACATCAATGAACAGTGTGGTTCCAAGTCTTCTACAAAATTCCACCGCTGAAGCAACTTCATCAGAAGAGCCGTCGCGGATCAACAGGTCATTTGCAGACAGGACATCAAAATTCACACTCGGATATTAACATTGCTCTGGTTTTTTTTTTTTTTTTTATTTGGTATGTATACAAGTGTCTCATACAAATGTCATACTTCACTTTTAAAGCATTAATTTTTTTTTACAAGACTTCAGAACTGATCGTGAGAGCATGTTGTCCAGCTAGTGGTGACCCTTTACGGGCAAGGTGGATGTGAATGTTGTGGGGATTTTTCCAAGCGTGGAGAAAATACTGTATGGGAGTGTCAAAAAGTAAACAAGTTTAAGATTGTTTTAGTTTTACATATTTGAACCATTACAAAGGCAGATCAGGTGAGCTTTAAGCAGAATACTGTGCTGGGTAGCTAACCGTGTCATTTAAAACTCATTCAAAGTTTCAGTATGTACGAAGTGGAGACATAAGGAAGCACGGTGCCTTGACTAACTATAAGTGTCCATCATTTTTTACTTCATTCAGGACAACATCCTTTTCAACCCCAGAAAGCAGACCAATCAGATTCTCATGTGGAGAATCACCTTCACCTAATGTCAGATAAAGGCCTCAACACTCTCCTACCAACCAACTCTGTCAGCCACTGGAATGTGTACCTCACTCCTGTTCCTCCATCCAGCTCTTTCTTTTCCTCCTTTACTCATCCTGCTTCGTGTTGTTTTGGGCCTGCCCTGCTTTCCTCACCCTTCCAAGGTAGTACTAGGTAGGTAAAGTCTGTTGGGTTTTTACACCCGAGCCTCATGGCTCATCAGGCCGGTGCTTATCCCCAGTTTCTGTAGCGTGAAGCAACTAGGAGTTCAACTCCCCCTGGATGGGACGCTAGTCCATCCACGCTAGCAGGTTACCTTCCCAGTATATTTTTACTGGTACCCATTTATACTGCTGGGTGAACAGAGGCACACTTGTGGTTGAGTCTTAGCACAGTGAGGGTCTCAGTGGGATTCGAACTCACAACCTCCCGATCATGAGTGCAGCACCCGAACCACTACGCCACCGGCCCCTCACCCTTACAAGGTCCAAACTAATGCAGGTCTACGATTCTATGTCGTCCTGCGGGCGTCCTTACTGAGATGTTTTCCATCTTGATCATTTGCATTTCGAGTTTTTTTATTGTAATTCTGTCCTGCGAACATATCATCATGCAGTTTATTCTAAAATAAATATTCGGTTGAAGTCAGTACATCAAAAGACTTGTTTGAGACAACACCACCAAATGATGAAATTTCCTGAAGGATGCTCCACTGTGTTTTTTATTTGTACAAAGGTAAGTGTACAACAAATTCAAAGCATGAGCAAAAATGTAGATAATATACAGGTTAATGTGTTTGAGTGTATTCTTGAATGATTTTTAAGACTTTGAGAAGCTGTAGAGAAATAAATTTTAATGGACACATTGTTAAATTATATATTAAAAAGGGACTGAAGGTACGATACATACAGAATCCTATAACTGAAGTGGGCAGTTGGATGAGCTTCACCACAGTAAAAATCTGTTTTCTTTCTTTATTTAGCAATGAAAACAGTTTGTGAAATAAATTATAACTGTATAAATTGTAATACACCCAACACTTATATTACCTTGTTTATATAACTTACAGTTTCTCACAAATTAATAAGTATAATTTGTAAAAATGGCCCCAGAGGTAGCAAGACACGCCCGTTTGATAAACTTTGTTCATTGCTGTACTGTTATCCGGAAACCAAATATTCAGTGAAAAGACATAAAAGGTCACAGTAACCTCAACCTTTGACCCTTTGATCACCTTTTAAACAGGGTTCTGAACGACGGCTTGGAGGAAACTGATTTGACTTTCACTCAAATTCATGCATTTGTGGTTAAGTTATTGTGTGGAAATCATGAGGGTCTACGTTGCCCACCCAACCACTCAGTTTCAAAGTAAAGTTTGAGTACTAACATTGATTCTAGAAACATTTTTTCAGTATAATAGAAACATTCCTTTATAGGGCTTCATTTTTTAAGAAGAACCCCTAAAATCATTGGAGGATAGATGTCCGTGTCTACAGCTGAATGTTCACCTCACTGTGAGTCCCGTCACCATCAGTCGTGCTCCCATTGTCATCAGACAGATATCCACTACCTGAGTGCTGCAGTTTGCCTTCGAGGTTCGTGAGCCTCTGTTTAAGCCTCTGCTGAGTGGTTGTGTATTCCCCCAACAGCCGAGCGAAGCGGGTCTGTAGAGAGTCCAGTGAGACTTCAAGCTGCTCCACTTTCACCTCCATTTGTTCACCTGTAAGCCCCCCGATGCCCAGTTCCTCAAGCAGGCCCTCCTTCCGGAGGATCTCCCGACCCCTTTCCTCCAGCACCTTTTTGGCATCAGGATATTCCATCACAGCTTCCATCAGGTCATCCTTGGAAAGACAGAAGAGGTCTGAGTAGCCGATGCTGCGGATGTTGGCCGTGCGACGGTTCCCCATTTTGCTGCCTTTAATGTTGAGAATGCTGATCTCGCCAAAGCAGCTGCCAGATGTTAAGAGGGCATACTGAGTCACCCCGTCATCGGCTACCACTGCTAACCGGCCTTCCTTGATGATGTACATCTCCTTACCGATATCACCCTTACGACAAATGTAATCACCTGGGCTAAAGACCTGAGGACGCAGCTTTAGGACAAGTTCCACTAGCAGGCCTGCTTCACAGTCCTGAAGGATGCGCACCTTCTTTAGTGTGTCTAGGTGCACATTGATCGCAATCTCAGCCCGCAGTTTGTTGGGAAGATTTTTGAGCACTTCTTGCTCATCAATTGTCTTCTTGTTGGTCCAAAGGTAATCAAACCATTTAATAACCCGTGCTTCTAGCTCTTTGCTGACCTTGCGAAACTTCATATAGTGCTTGATGGCATCAATGCGGGCTTGGAACTCTGCACGTGTGGCATTCATATTGGATATCATGGCCCCTACATTGCCTACAATGGTGGCAAAGATGAGAACACCTACTAAGAAGTCAAAGATCACAAAGATATATTCCTCATCACGTTCTGGTGCAGGCATTTCCCCAATGGTGGTGAGTGTTAATGTGGACCAATAGAGGCAGTAGATGTAACATCTGGTCAGGGTACCAAACTCTGGATGTGAGATGTTGGGATAGACCCACTGGTCTGACCCGAAGCCAAGAGACTTGGAGATGGCAAAGTAGATGCAGGCATTCCAATGGATGATGACCAAAATATAGAGCACCAGGTTGCCAATGCGAAACGTGTTTGGGTAGCTGGTGCGAGTCTCAGTGCGGTCAAAAAATTCAAACAGTCGAGAAAAGCGCATCAAACGATTGAGGCGTAGCTCAGGCACGTGGATACCAGTGGCAATATAAGCCAGATCAGTGGGCAGGATGGACAAGAGGTCTAGTTTGAACTGGAGTGTGCTGATGTAACTCTCTCTTAACTTTTTGAGGTCCTTCACTAGAAGACCCTGCTCCAGAAAACCTGCAGGGTGTCATCCTTGTAAGTGCAGATCAGTTGGTAACAGCATAATATTTCAGTCAAGTCAAGAGGGGAAGATGTTGCTTGAAGGTTAAATTTATACCACAGCAATCGTCAAATACCTGGTTTTGATTGATTTATGCTTCATCTTTACTATTCGTCTATCAGAGTTGGAGGAGAAGGTGGAGCCACCGTAAAGAAGCAGGGTACACCCTGAACAGGACACCAATCTACTGCACTCTACAGCTCACAGTGATATGAAAAACTATCCACACTCTCATTCGTACATATATGGGAAATTTATAGTAGATTGTGATCTAATCTTTGGTACCTGGGAGGAAACCAGAGCATCAAGAGAAAACCCAGATAAGAACAAGAAGCTGAAGTAGATACCCAAGTCAGCCATGGGATTCAAATCCACTCCTGTTTTGAGGGAATATTTATTCATTCATTTGCCAAACCACTTTATCCTTAGGGTCATGGAGAGCCTGGAGCCTATCCCGGCCAAATCTGGGTGAAGTATATCATAAACAGCTGGTTAGTCCATCACCGGCCAACCACACGCACAACCATTCACACTCACATTCAAACCTAGGGGCAATTTGAAATAACCAGATAGCCTAATGTGCATTTCTGCGGGCGATGGGAGGAAACCAGAGTACCTGGGAAAAATCTCACGCGAGCACAGAGAGCACGTGCAATCTCCACAAAGTGTTTTGAGTTCAGGACTCAAAACCATATCCTTCTTGCTAATCAATATGACACTGTGCCCCTGTGAGGCAACAGTGATAATGTATTTGAATTTAAATACTTCACACACAAGTTCCCTCACAGAGCCCGAGACTCAAATCCAGAACCTTCTTGCGGTGAGGTGGACATGCTAGCCAGTACTAGAGTGAACATTTCACAAACATAACATAACGACTACATCGCTGTGTACCCTCTGTGACACAACAAAAGTATATGAGCTGAGATTTTATTTATATATATATATATATATAAAATAAAATATTTGGCAGATTGCTGTAGTATAAGGGGAATAAAACACTCCAGAATGTGTTACAGTATTATTGAAAACTTTTTCAAGTGTTAACCATCCTGTTTTCCCATTTCATACTAGTGCAATATTATTAATCATTTGACTGCTGACCTGTTCTCAGCCTCACATAGGTGTCTAGGATGTAGATCACATCAGAGAGATAATCCAAAACCAGCCACAGAACGTAACTGTTGGTTTGAAGTTCATCAAAGCAGGCCCTGTGTTTAAAATATAAAAGGCTACATTGTGAGCCATTAGGGGAAATTCCCATTTACACTTTCCATTTATTAAATTCAATCATCACCTTCATATAAATCATCATTAAAATAAGAATCTAAATTATGCTTCACGAGATTTGTAATTATAAAAGCATTTGAATTTTTATTTCATGAAAGAAACAGCCGCTTGAAAACTGCCTGGCGAGCTTAAGAGACTAAACCATCCGCTGGCCCATGGGTACAAACCCTATATGATTGGATGCAGCTTGGAAAAAAGAATGAACAATGGTACACATTACCTTGCCACCAGGAGACACCAATTATAGAGTACAGCTGTGGCGATGATAAACAGCCAGTGGTAGTACTTGTCATCTGCTGGTCCGAGAATGAACACGTCTGACTTCTTCCTGTTGATAAATTCCCAAAATTCTGTTGAATGTTTTCCCATTATAAAACAATCACTTCCTCACTCATTTTCTGAAATGTTTAATCCTACTGTTGGCAGAGTTAGGCTGGTGCCTATCTCGTCCACCACTGAGCCAATCCAGGGTACATTCTGAACAGCTCACCAGACCATCAAAGGGCATAAAGCCTATATTATTTGATGCAGCTTGGAAAACAGAAAGAACAATGGTGCACATTACCCAGTCAGATACAAATACAACCATTCACACTCATTCCCGCCTAGGGGCAATTTGAAACAGCCAATATACAGTACATGTCTTTGGACTGTCTGAGGAAACAGGAGAACCCAGAGGAAATCCATGCAAACACAGGTAAGGCATGCAAACTCCATACAGAAACGCCCCCGCTGAGCTCGAGACTCGAACTCAGGACCTTCTTACTGTGAGGCAGACATGAGCGTATGTCACATGTTATCCTACCAGCCTTCTGGAAATAATTTTCCATAATCAAACACTATTCCATATTTGTGGAGTTGATAATAAGCAAAACTGCAAGGAAATGGCGTGATCTGATTGGTAGGTTATCTCGATGATAAATCATTATT
The DNA here is from genome assembly GCA_024760905.1 of Plotosus lineatus. Taxonomy (NCBI): domain Eukaryota; kingdom Metazoa; phylum Chordata; class Actinopteri; order Siluriformes; family Plotosidae; genus Plotosus; species Plotosus lineatus. Next base: position 15,945,001 of record CM045750.1, read on the forward strand.
CCGGGTGAATAGTGCTGTCACTGAAACTCAAGCAGACATCATTTCACACAATAAAATGGGAAAAAAAAAAAAAAAAACGGAACCATAAAAATTTCAATTTAGTTTGTTTTCTTGAGTTTCCTGTAGTATATAGTAAACACGTTCATGTACCACAGCTTACATTTATCTTGTCATTTTACTTGAATTTCTAAACAGACCATTACAGGTGCCGTTAGTAACACAGAGATGTTCGCTAGTTAGGGTGAACCTCGCCTTCACCCAGAGTTGGCTGGGATTGGCTCTCGTTTTCCCAGTGACCCCAAACAGGACAAACAATGACTGAACACCTAATGTCATGACATGGTGTTATTAGCAGATTAAAATCCAAAGCACACCTGACCTGTCACAGTCTCATTGCTACAATATTTAAACACTTAGTTTTAGTTTGCTGTTTTATTATGTTTTAGTGTAGTGCCACCACAACACTGAAGAAGGTGTAAAGAGAGGCCTGTGCTGGGAGCTCACCTTAGTCCTACTCGGGGAATCTGTCATTTGGGCATGTCCACAAAGCCTACTAAAGATGCCGCCCCCCCTTCCATGGCCCACATCCTTGGGTGGTAGCCCATATCCTAAACATCGTGCTTATATTTGGGTCACAGAGAGGCTGGAGCTCATCAACAATTAGTGAAAGTGGGGGACACCCTGAACAGTCTGCCAAAGCATCATAGGACAACACATACAACCAGTCTCATTCACAGCCACATCTAGGTTAAATTTGGAGCAGCCAATTAGCCTAATATGCATGTCTCTAGATTGTGGGAGGAAACTGGAGTACCAGGAGGGAACCCATGCAAGCACAAGGAGAACATGCAAACTCCACTCACAGATTCCCTCACTGAGCCCAGGACTCAAAATCCAGGACTATCTTGATGTGAGGTGGACATGCTAACCACTCTAGTTCTCACTTGGTTTTGACACCGGTGTCTTGCAGATCATGATGATTGCTGCTAATACGGCTGTGCGTGATGCGAAGCTCAGGCCCTCGAAATCGCTCCAGAAATGAGTCTGGCCTCTCTTCCTCTTCCTGAAGACTCTTATGGGCCCATTCTCGCAGCGTCACCACCAAACTCACCAACCTGGAGGATATACAGTGGTTTTCAGAATAATAGCAGTCAGACATCACAAACCTGATTCATCAGTGTGTTTGGTAGAAATGATATTTCTACATGGCAAATAATTTACTATCAGGTGTAGTAGAGTCATAAAATCCAACAGACCCAACAGTCATGACCTGCATGATGCTGATTCTGTGTGATTGAATCACGATTTGAAAGGGGTGTGTTCAATGAGTAAAGTCATTCATTCTTTGAAAAACAGGTACCAATTATTGTCCTTACTGAAGGAAAGAAGGCAGGAAATGTTGTACATGCTGGTTATAGATCACTTTTCTCTAAAATTCTGAGGAAAATGGGCTGTTCCAGACATTGTTCAGAGGAACAGCGTACTGTACGTACCTTGATTAAATTGGAGAGGGGGAAGCATATACATAAGTGCATAAAATAATTGGCTGCTCAGCCAAAATAAAAGTATAAGTTTTTTTTTTTTATTTTGGGTCTAGTGGCCGGAGACAGTTTGTCAGAGGAGACCCAGATATTTGAATTCAAGCCACAGTACAATGAAGGCAGTGAAGCCTGGTGGCAGAAGCATCATGATATGGGGATGTTTCTCATACTACGGTGTCGAGCCTATTTATCGCATCCCAGGGATCATGGATCAGTTTGAAATACATCAGAACATTTCAAGAGGTCGTCCTGCCTTCTGCTGAAGAGAAAATTCCCTTGAAATGGGTTCCAACAAGACAACGATCCCAAACACACCAGTAAACCGGCAACATCATGGTTCCAGACCAACAAGATTGACGTTCTGGAGTGGCAGCCCAATCCCAGATCTTAATCCAATAGAAAGCTTGTGGAGTGACATCAGAAAGGCAGCCTCTGAGGCAAAACCAATACAGACGAACTGTGGACTGTACTCCAGTCATGTTGAGCTGGAACACCTGTTCACAGGTGCCGGAAGTTGGTTGAACTCCACGCAAAACAGTGTTTGTCCCACGAAATATTATTTCTGTGATTCAAAAGAAAACAAAATCTTACATTTTTCAGTTTATACAGTGAGTGTTTGAGTTTATAAAGAACTCGGCAGACACTGCTATTTTTTGTTGAACAGTTTAATATTTACTTTTCTTAAATTTCCTTTCCAGGTAACGCACAAATTTGATTTATTTTTCATAAGGATTTTGAGCTTTCTTCGCTTGATTAAACACACTGCAATTATTTTGAACACAAATTGTTCAATAAAACAAATATTGTTTATATTCAATTAAACAGTCTTCAGTGGTCCCTCCAACATGGAAAGCTCAGAAATTAAGTGAAATAATAGAAAGACTTTGAAATGTGATTTGGCTCTTGTGTGAAGACAACGATGAAATAAACTCATGTGATGAGACTGCTTACCTGGACAGGGCTCCTCTTCCCCGGAAGGAGTTCTGGGAGTTGGGGCCACAAGGCTCCAGTGTGGCCATCCGCTGTAACTCCGAGGAAGTGTCATCGCATATAGAATGGCCGCTTTGAGACAAACAAGCTATCGTCAGTTTCCATTGTGTAATATTCAATACCAATTTCCCTAATAAAAAATTGACTTAGGTTGCTCGTAACCCCATGGACATATCCCTGGATATGATTTACACACAAAATACCTCAAATCCTCTTGTAGCATTCATGAACGAGACTGATTTTCATTAAAGTGTTATTTTATATTAACTAAAATGACCACTGATAATTCAATATGGTACAAAATTCCAAAAAGTTAGTGAAGTAAAGCTGTACTATGACTTATAATACATCAAATTAGAAGTTGGACTGGGTGTGGGTTTCATTTGTAACCTGTACATTTGGATTTAAGCATAAATTATCACAGAAACAAGGGAGTGTTGGCCTGCTGGTAACATGCTGGATTACTGATCCAGGGTTGGGGGCTCAAGCCCCATTCTCAACAGCTTGTCATTGCTGCCCCCCCACCCCCTTTGCAACTAAAATAAAAAGCCGACCATGTCTCTCACTGTCAATGGTGAGAGGTTCATGTAAAAAAAAAAAAAAAAAAAAATCAGGTCGGCCGCTCCATAACGTCGCTCTGGAACCAAGATGTTGACCGTTTACTGGTGTGTTTGCTGTCGTTGTATTGTTGGAACCCATTTCAATGACATTTTCTCTTCAGCATAAGGCAGCACGACCTCTTCAAATGTTCTGATGTATTCAAACAGATTCTGGTATGCAATAAATAGGCACCGACACTGTAGTAGGAGAAACAACCCCATATCATGATGCTTGCACGACCACGCTTCACTGTCTTCGTCTTCATTGTACTGTGGCTTGAATTCGGTGTTTGGGGGTTGCCAAGGGAGCCATAGACCCAAAAAGAAAAATCTTACTTTCATCAGTCCACACAATGTTGCATAATTTCTCTTTAGGCCAGTCAATGCGCCCTTTGGCAAATTGTAACCTCTTCAGCACGTGTCTTTTTTTAAACAGTGGAACTTTGCGGGTTCTTCTTGCCCGTAGCTCAGCTTCACATAGGTGTCTTCTAATTGTAACAGGACTCACAGGTTACTTCAGACCTTCTTGGATCTTCCTGTAGCTGATTGTTGGCTGAGTCCTTGCCATTTTTTTGATCCATTCAAATTGTAGTTTTTCACTTTCTTTCATGTGTTTCAGGTTTTGGTTGCCATTTTGAAGGACTGTATTCGGGATCATTTTAACTGAGCAGCCTCTCTTTATATGCTTCCCTTCTCCAATCAACTTTTTAATCAAGATACGTTGTTCTTCTGAACAATGTCTGGAACTTCCCATTTTCCTCAGAATTTCAGGGAGAAATGTTTATAATCAGCATGCACAACATTTGTTGCGGCATAACACGCTCGGAGGGAAAGTGCTATCCACTCCTCATGCAAATAAGTTCACAGACTCCCATGGTTAGCTGGTCATTGTTGTGAGTGATCCCTCCCTCCCTTGAGACCTGAGCCAATAAGCTCCCATGGATTCATGTTCACAGATGCCTGCAACAGCAACCTGGATTCAAACCGGTAATATCCAGGTTGATAGTTGCGCACCATGCCAATGTGCCACCTTTGAGCCTCTTCTCCATATTTTCAAGGTGTCCCTGGAATGCTAAATGCTAATTAAATTTGAGTCGAAACAAAACTCGGTTTAACCTTGACAGCAACACAATTCCAGTCACAATATAATACAATATGTTTGTATAATGATCTGGATAGAATAGCAGTTTGAGTCTCACCGACTCAATGTGCTCTCTGCTCTTTCTGAATCATCCTCCATTGAGGTCTTCACTGAGAGCCTGTGGGCTTTCAGATCTGCGGTCTCCTCCAGCACTTGCCCTGTCATCCTGCAACAGAACTATGTAGTTTACCATGAAATTCTTTCGAAAACATGTGAAGGTGGAGTAGTGGTTAGCTATTAGCCTCACAGTAAGAACTTCCTGGGCACAAGTCCTTGGCTTGTGGGCTTGAAGTTACTATGTGGAGTTTGCATGTTCTCATCAGATTTGCAGAGGTTTCCTTTGAGTACTCCAGTTTTCTCCCACAGTCCAAAGACATGCCCAGTAAGTGAACCAGCTGTTCGAAATTGCCCCTCGGTGTGAGTGTGTATGGGTTTGTTTTACCCTGCAATGATTTGATGAACTATTCATGGTGTACCCCGCCTTCCTCCAGTGCTTGTAGAGATAGGTTTCTGCCCCCCTTCCACCCTAATAGGAGTTAGCGGTTCAGCAAATGAGTGAGTGACATGAGGGAAGTTAGGAGACAGAAGAGTAAATCTATACAAAATGTGAGAAAGTATTTATGGCCTTGGCTGTACCTGACTGTACAACACCAAGCTGTGGATCTCGATGCTCCTGGGGTGTAGAACAGGAAGAACAGAAATGTCCTCACTGAAACCAGGACTTTCTTGCTGTGAGGTGGACGCTCTAAGTACTACAGCACTGTGCTGACCATGCTTGCCTCAATCTTCTACAAACTGCTCTGACTCAACTCAGACCATTTTATTTTAGCAAGTTAAAATCATTCCTTCCTTCATTCTACTAGGATCACCAGGAGGCTGGTGCCTATCTCAGCTGACACTGGGCAAAAGTGGGGCACATTTACATTCATATTCATACCTAGGGGCAATTTGGAAGAACAAATTAACCTAATATGCATGTCACTGGACATATTCATTCATTTTGTAAGCCACGGCATCCTTATTAGGGTTGCGAGGTGGTTGCCGCCAATCCCAGCCAATCCTGGGCCAGGGCAGGGTACACCATGGACATCTCGCCATTCCATCGCAGACAACCCTTCACATTCACACTCACACCCAGAAGAGTGATTTGGAACAGCCATTTAGCCTACTGTGTAGGGCAGTGGTGGTCTGGTGGTAAATGGCGCTGGATCGCTGATCCTCAGGTTGGGGGTTCGAATCCCACTCTCCACAAGGTTGTCACTGTCCCCTCAGTGCAGCCGACTGGGTTATCAAAGGCCGGCCATGTCTCTCACTGTCTCTGGTGAGAGGTTCATGTAAAAGAACCATTGCTGACTTTCGTAAAGAGTAACTGCATAGCCGTCAGCAGGTTTCTGCCCCTTGCTAAAGGGTTGTGTCAGGAAGGGCACCCGACGTAAAAACCTATGCCAAATCAAACATGCGAATCAAATGATTTGCTGTGGCAACCCCTGAAAAAAAGGGAAAAGCCAAAAGGAGAAGAAGAATTATGCCTACTGTAAGTGTCATTGGACTGAAGGAGGAAAACCGATGCAAGCAGAGAAAACATGCCATCTCCATACAGAAATGCCCGGGTTTAACTCCAGGACACAAACCCATAACCTTCTTGCTAACCACTAAGCTACGGTGCTCCCTGTAAGGCAACAATGCTGAAGTATTTGAGTTTAAATTCTCCACAAAGAAGTACTCACACTCGAGACTCGAATCCAGGACCTTCTCATGAATAAATGAGGCAGACGTGCTAACCGCCTCTCCACTGAACATTTCACACCCAGAACATCTTTGGTGAAATAAACTGACATCATTTTTAAGGTTGACGTTTTTAAGGTGCTGTGCTAATTCTAGGTTCTTCACCACGAATGAAAATAAATCCTCGTTGAAGAACTGCCGGTCTATATTAAGTGACTGTAATAAAAAGTAATTTCACTAAATCCAATCATATACTTGGTGACTGTTTCAGTTACTCACCTGTTTATAATGATCTATTATACGTACCTTGCTGATTAGGCAGGAAACAGTTGCATCAAAACTTCATCCATTCCAGAAATAATCCTTAAATAATTCCTCCATGACAGAATTAATCTTGTTGTATGCTTTCTCTACTGTGTTGACGCTTTAGCATGGGGCCATCTACACAGTGATCTATCTGTGTGTAACCTATAAATCTAAGCAAGACAGGAAGAGACGAGAGTGGGGTAGTGGACTTGAAGGATGGAGGGATGAGAGGAGAGACATTACCATACTGCACTTCAGATATCACACACCTCTCTCCATCCCCCAATCATGTCTCAGTCTATCTTGCATTGAAATTCTTTCAATGCTGAATCCTCCAACCATCGTCGTGATGCTGGAGTCTTTCTCAGCTGACATTAGGGGAAGGCAGGGTACACCCTGAATAACTCACCAGTCCATCACATTGACAATACACACAACAATTCGTACTCACACTTGGGCACACTGGGGGCAATTTAGAACACCCAGTTAGCCGAATGTGCATGTCTTTTGACTGTGGGAGGAAACCTGAGGACCCAGAGGAAATGTACGTAAGCATGGCGGTGGGGGTGGGGGGGGGGGTGGAAATTCCACACAGAAACACTCTTGTTGTGCCCAAGACTCAAACCCAAGACCTTCTGTGTGATGCAGATATGCTAACATGCCACCATTTACACATTACACATACATACATACACATACACACACATATATTATATGGTCTGGTACCTTCCAAATCATAGGATGACACTTGGCGACCTGCCATGAAGAATAACGCCTTGATTATCATCTTCATGGAGGTTTTCTTGGCAAGGATAGTGAAGTGGTTTGCTATTGCCTTCTGCATGATGCGAACGGCCAATTAACCTACTGTGCATGTTTTTAGACTGTGGGAGGAAACCGGAGTACCCGGAGGAAACCCACGCAAGCACAGGTAGAACATACAAACACCAAACAGAAACGCCCAGGCTGGGAATGGAACCCAGGCCTTCTTGCTGTGAGGCGGACATGCTGACCACTATGCCACCATATATACATATATATACATATATATATATATATATATATATATACACACACACACACACACACACACACACACACACACACATATATATATATATATATATATATATACACATACACACACTGTAATTTCCGGACTATAAGCCGCTACTTGTTTTACACGCTTTGGACCTTGCAACTTAAATAGCGATGCGGCTAATCTGTAGATTTTTTTTTTTTTTTACAGGCTAATGGCCTCTAGGGGATGCTCGAGCAGGAAGCGCAAGAGTGAGCCAGACACCTGCGGCTTATAAAGAGGTGTGGCCTATATATGTACACTTTTTAGTTGGTGTGGCTTATGTTCAGGTGCGCTCATTAATCCAGAATTTTTTTTATATATATATATATATATATGTGTGTGTGTGTCTGTGAATTAAAAAATGTGAAATGTTAAAATGATGCTAAATCCAGATCTGTCGGTTTTACTTTACCTCTTCATGAGCACTGATAAGGACATCACTTGGCAAGTAAAGCGTTTCAGAGTGTTCCGTGCCAAAGGGACGACGATCCTTTTGTACGATGAAGCTCATTGTTATTCAGCCAGACCCACGTCTCTTTGAAGTGTGCCGATTGCATAGGAGTGATGCTTTTCCAGAAGAGCGCCTGTCTGATACATGATTGCTTTGTGTAATCATTATGTACACTCTCCACAGACTCTGTAAACCAGCCTTTCATTTCGGACACAGTTTGTGGTCGTATTGGAGACTCGTTCCATTACTTGCACATCTGCAAAAGGATTATAAAACCTTCATCTCTAATGGTTGATGCAGCATAAACTCCCATCCCCAGCTCATCAAGCAATGATGAGAGCAAGGAGGGCTTTTTCAAGTAGCATAACAGAGAAATGATGATATCTGTTCGCATGATTTAGAGGATGATCCCGACTCTCCAATGTCATAATTACTTGGAATAATCCACAAGGCTACTAAAATTATTTGAATGCGATTCATGAGAAGGTGTTTATTAATATTCTGTCATGCTCTGTCATTAGGGTTGGCTGTACAGTACTGTACTGCAAATCATTAGGCCAGTGAAACCGTTTCTATAGTAGCAAGTTCCCTATTTGGGGAAGCCAGGTAACGTAGCAGTTAGCATGCCTGCTTTATAGCAAGGAGGTCATAGGTTCAAGTCCTGGGTTCAGTGAGGGTGTTTGTGTTGAGTTTGGATGTTTTCCCCCATGTGGGTTTCCTCCCATATTACAAAAATATGCACATGATACTCACTGGCTGTTCTTAAATGCCCCAAGCATGTCCCAGAGAAGCTTTGTGCCTTCACCGAGAGTTGATTGGCATAAGTTACAGCCTCCCAACAGCTCGAGTACGATGAAGTGGTTTGGAAAATGAGAGGAATAAATGGTTCACCCTGCACTACACAGGAACACAAAAAGCAAACCAAAATCAAGATTTTTATCGTTTGTTTTTTGACATAACTTGCCGAGGCATATTAAGGGAAAGCCACATACTGTATACCGTTAGCACTGTGTAGCTAATGGAATCTTTTCAAGTATATGCTACACTAAAACATAAGAATAGCAAATTAAATCATAATTTTTCAGAGTTTCCCAGTTTGCAGCTGGGCCTCATAAGCATGGAACATGACCTCAATGGCTGCCCCATGTCACGTCGCTGAGTTGATGCTGATTGGCCGTTAGGTATAGCTTGCTCTACAATGAAACAGGAAACAAAGTTGAAGATGGAAGGGTTACATGAAATAAGGTAAAATAATGAGGTTCACCAGTTCGTGCGAAAACACAAAGCTTCTTTAGATCACTCAAAGAACTGAAGCTGAATGCACACACAGTTTATCTACTGTACAGGTGTCATTACTGTATTATTACTTTTTACATGAGCAGTGAAGCACATTTTAAAAGTTTTTATTTTGGGGCTCAGATTTCAGTGGTGAATGCTGGGAGTATGAGCATTTGAGAAATGATGGGGTTTTGATTGGTTCTCGGTGTGATTATGTAATCAGTCTTTCATGCTCCTTGATACCCCGAATTTCGATGTACACATAAAAGTAGTCATTCAACAGATAAAAAAAAATAACAGGCAGCTGATTGGTGTAAATTAAATCAGCCAGTGAATGACTCAAAAACAGAAAACTCATTGCTAACCTTTTCTGTTTTTGCTCCATACAGAAATAAAAAAAAAAACACAGGAGGAACTTTCTTCTTTCTCTCTTGATTGGATTCATTGATAGGGCAGTGGTGGCCTGATCACGTGCTGGATCACTTATCTTCAGGTTGGGGGTTCGAGTCCCACTCTCCACAAGGTTGTCACTGTCCCCCCCCCCCAGTGCACCGAACTGGGTTATCCAAGGACGGCCATGTCTCTCACTGTCTATGGTGTGAGGTTCATGTAAAAGAACCATTCCTGATTTGCGACAAGAGTAGCTGCAAAGCCGTCAGCATGTTTCTGCCCTGCGATGACCTGGTGAGCTGTCCAGGGTGTACCCTGCCCTCGCCCAGAGTCGGCTGGGATGGGCCCCAGCCTCCCTGCGACCCTTCACTTCACTTATCCCTTAACATCCGAGGATGTCGTTGGGGCACCTTCATGGCGAGACTTGGGCTGATTTGGCCTGGCGGAGCCCATTCCTCTCCAGGTCGAAGAAACACACTTTGCAGCCTACTCTTTACGAAAGTCAGCAATGGTTCTTTTACATGCCTTTCACCATAGACGGTGAGAGACATGGCTTGCCCTTTGATAACCCAGTTAGCTGCACTGAGGGGACAGTGGCAACCTTGTGAGGACTCGAACCCCCAACCTGAGGATCAGCGATCCTGCGCCCTAACCAGGAGACCGCCACTGCCTCCCCGCAATCTTAATTAGGATTAAGCGGTTACAGAAAATGAACTGAACACTCTCAGGGATGTGACAATCACCACAAACTTTCTTGTAGGATCTTGTGCTTTTCATCACAGACAAGAGCTGATTAGGTGAAATATAGTCCCGGTTTATTTTCCTGGTTAAATAATACAACCAACAATCGCTCTTTACCACAATGTTTAACTACATATGTGTCTATAAATCAGAAAATTCTCAACATTATTTTCCATTTTAATGTTTTACCAAAAGTTTATTAAGGTGGTTCTACTGATCTCTCGTCTAGGTCGCTTTGGAAGGATCAATCAAAAATTAAGACACGTCAGCAAGAGACATTGAGAATGTCTCAATATACACAAGACAGATCGAGTTTGATTCCTGGCTTTATCCAAAATGAATAATTTTATTTTTGCTGAGTCACAGACACTTCTTGTTCACACTGTAGCAGTGCCAGTTCTTTATGGGTTTATTTTATATTTATCGTGAACAGTTTCGATGGCACACACCTTCCAGCCTATCAAAACTGGGTCACCTTGACCTATATTTGAAGGTCACAGAGGTCAGTTCATCAAAAATGTCCATTACTACTCCAGAGGGTGTAAGTTTCGACAGATACATTTCAAATTTATATCAGCAATATAAATGTGTCAAGTTTAGCACAAGCTATATTGTTATTTATATCATATATGCCTCCTTGTGAACCGTGTAAAAACCAAGTCAATCTTGACCTAGTTTGAGGTCACAGATGTCAATGTGAGTAAAGCCACATGCACGCCAGCATATCAAATTTCTAATTTGATTTGCTTTTATTTTATATCAGACATTACGCTCAACTGCATTCTCCATCTTCCAATCAAAATTGAGCCACCTTGACCTATTTTTCAAGGTCAGAGATGTTGATTCATCAAAAATTCCCATATACACTCCAGAAGGGACAGGTTTAGACAGGACAGTTTTGAATTTATAGTCGTTATACTTTTGTGTCAAGGTCCTCAAACCTATTAAAACTGTCACCTTGACCTAACTTCAAGGTCACGGCAGCCATATATAATACACAATCATGTAAAAAGTCACATATATCAAATTTAACACGGGATTGTTTGCTATTTATAACAGATGTACATATTTATATAATTTTGCACATTGTTTCTATATAAAAAACTCAAATTTAGAAAAACATGACACTAAACGTGCTGTTAAACATGTGGGAAACACTTAGTGCCCCTTTAATTATAACATTTGATCTATCAAACTATTCAGTAAAAGCAAATTCTGGTTCAAGCTCCGAGCCAGTTTTCCTCAAAAAAGAGAGCTTCATATGACAATTTTAAATAAATAATTTTTAAAAATGACATCCGGAAAAATTTCATGAACTGGTTTATTTTCAGAATGCAGATGTAAAGTTGCAAGATACGTTTACAATATTTTGTCTTAATCATATGTCCAGTAAACACAGACTAAACCCAAACAGTTCCAGTTTTATCTCAGACATTAACATTACACTTAACCCACAAATACAACTTCCATACTGAGACTCATTTACCATTTAAAGTTCCCATGTTTTTCTTCCCTTTTTTTTCTCCAGTCTACACTGCATTCATTCATGTTTCAAACCTTGGTAACTTTCCAGGGGAGTATTGCTTTAAATAATTTATTTTTTAAAAATATTGCTCATGCATAGATGGTCCCATTTTTTCTATGTATAAAGCACACTCGCGTAGACATGTTCATGTACATAAGACACAGGAAAATGAGATGGTAACTACTGGAATGTGTGAAAGCTTCTGCCTGTTAGTCTAAGTGCTTAACCATAAACTATACTTACATATAAAACGCTAGGAAAATAAGCATCTTATTTGATGTCTTACAAAGAGGCCACAAGAGTATGTACTGCATATAGGCAATACTGCACGTGAGTAAGGCCTTGTCTCCATATTCCCATACGACGTTTTAGAGCAGTCAGGATCAAGATGCACATTTTAAAATGACACTAGTCATTCGTGTGTACTGCTCCATAATCAAATATGCAAATAAAATACACATGGTACAGTCCGACATGGCTTAGGTTCCATCATGGATATGCTTTGGTCATCTTGCATCATAAACATAGAAAGGCGTGTACCAGATGTGTGGATCTGTTGGAACCTTAAATTTGGTCTAGGAAAAAAAAACCCTCCATCCCACCCCCCCTTAACTAAACCCCCTAAGCCCGTTTACAAATATATCCCGGGTCTTGCCAAACCTAAACATAATCTGCTGTTAATTGAGTTTTTCCTCTTTCTTTTTTTAATTGTTATGGCTAATTTATTTAACCTGAAGCCTTTCATCCAGCAAATGGCTTGTGGGTCAGACGTCGGCTTCTGATTGACCGTTGCATATTTCTTTTATGCCCTCTTCATTCCTCGACCCATCAGGCAAGCAAAGACAGTCATGACCATTTTGGGTTTCACCTCCACCAGGTCATCAGGCAGTGCATACACACGAGCGCCAATCTTCCTGGCCATGGATACAGCATATCTGGAAAGGAGAGGATGGGTTAGATACATTACACAAATATCAATCACAAATTCAATATCAAAGTCCACCTTTTTATATGAATTCATTAATATGTCCTGTTCACTGTCCGTATTATGTCTGTCGGCCTTTCGGCTTTTTCCCTTTTACTCGGGAGTCGCCACAGTGAATCATCTGATTCGCACGTTTGATTTGGCAGAGGTTTATACGTCGGATGCCCTTCCTGTCACAACCCTTTTGAGCAAGGGACAGAAACACGCTGACGACTTTGCAGCCTACTCTTTACGAAAGTCAGCAATGGTTCTTTTACATGCCTCTCACCATAGACAGTGACAGACATGGCTCGCCTTTGATAACCCAGTTAGCTGCGGGGTGTGGGGGTGGGGGGGGTGTGGGGGGGCAGTGACAACCTTGTGGAGAGTGGGACTCCAACCCCCAACCTTTGGATCAGTGATCCAGCGCCCTATACCACTAGACCACCACTGCCCCACCACTGTCCGTATTATACACACATGAAATATTTTACAGATTTACCTTTGAACAAAAAAAGAGACAAATATCCCTACTTGTACTCACTGAAGAAAACGAGCCAATACTATTACATAAAAACAAGTAGCAAAAGTATGTGAACCTTCAGGACATGTGCGCCAAACTCATGCCACAAAGGGCCATGTGACTGCGGGTTTTTGTTTCAACCAAGCAGCAGCACACCTGACTTGGCTCTTTTAAACAACTGATCCGAGTCTTCACGCAGTTCATTGTTCAGTCTCTGTACAGAGCACACAGATTGACCAATCAACTGCCTGAAGACTCAAACTGTGTGTTTAAATGAACAAGTCAGGTGTGCTGCTGCTTGGTTGAAACAAAAACCTGCAGCCACGTGGCCCTTTGTGACATGACTTTGACACCCTTGCTCGAGGATTACAAGTGAAGTTGAGGGTGAAAGAGTCAGGTATTTTCAATTAATGGGACAATCATTAGCGACTGAGAAGGTGCCATGTGTTGTTCAAAGAATAGGCATTTTTCGGACAAATCTGATATATAGAACACATGAAAATGGAAGTATATCAGGGTATAAGCAAAGGAGATTTCTGAGAACCTCACCAATCCAGGGTTAGAAAGACTCAAGTAATTTACAAGCACTGTTACCCTACCCAGGAGGAGATGGGACACCTCGACAAAGATCACTCCAAGACCCAGGTGTTCTATAGTTTGAACCATGACGTCAAGCCAGAAGGCCATATAAGTTTTGTGGATAGACAAGACCACAATATAACCCTTTATTTTAAAACAAAACCCATTACAATCTGATAAAGAAAACACCGCTGTCCAACAGAAGAACCTTATATCATCTTTGAAACATGGAAATGATCAAATCTTGGTTTGTGCCCGATTTGCTGCACCAGGACAGCATTTCCTTATTGATGGGACAAATCATTCTGAATTTACCACGGAATTCTAAAAAAGAAAAAATCAAGACAAAGTGGGCAGTCGGCAGACAAGTCTTTCTTCTAAAGCAAGGGTACTCAATATGTCGATTGCGAGCTACCAGTCGATCTCGAAGGTAATATTGGTCAATCACGAACGTAGTACTGTATTGGTAAATGATATAACGTTAAAAAAAAACAAAAAAAAAAAACACATTTTTCTGACCTTTAGCTCACCGCTCATGTGCAAACAACGGCACTAAGTATAGCAAAACAAGCTAGTCAGTGAGTTCCCTCCTATTTTAATCCCTCGCTTTTTTCTTAAAGTAAAGAAAGCTTATCGAACATGAGTATTGATGCTGGAGCAAAGAAGACAAAGTATCGCTTTCATACGTAATGGGAGGCGGACTTTTTTTCCATGATGTCATTTTCGAAGTGCTTTTGGAAGTGTGCTTAAGGCTGGCTGTCAGCAGGTACTGTCCGGACTGTGCATCCCTGGCTGATTCAATTCAGTGCACGTCATCAAGGTGAGCTCAGGTCGTTACGAAAAATGTTCATAGTTAATTATGTTGTGTTGTGCAATATTGGCTCATGCGGTTATGCAAAGAATATAAGCATACATTTACACAAAGAATCATCAATATACTTTAAAATAAATCTATGTTTTGCATTTATGTAGTGGGTAGATCTTTGTGACTTGGTCATTCTATAAGTAGCTCGCGTGCTGGAAAAGTGTGAGCACCCCTGTTCTAAAGAATAGCAAAAGGACAGATGTAATGTTTTGGAATGACCAAGTCAAAGTCCTGATCATTAAATCCAACTGAAACATTGTGAGAGCAGTTTATCTGAGAAAATCCAACATCACAGAGTTGAAGCTGCTCTTGTGTGAAGAAATGGATGATATGCAAAATTGATCAACAGATAATAGAAATATTGAATTACAGTGGTGCCTGCAGAAAAGCTTCAGAGACTGTCACCACCTAAATATGTAATGTTGGACAACTTTCCTCAATAAAAAGTACAAGAACAATATTTTTTCTTGCTTGTTTATTCTGGTTCTCAGTATCTACTTTTAGAATTTTTTGCAGAAATATGAGAAAAAAAATTAAATCAGTGAAAGAGATTTTAACAAAAAGATGAAGACCCTGCTGCTGATGCTCTCTGCTCAGACTTACTTGGCATTGTCCAGCTTGTCAGTCTCCGACAGGTTTCCATTTTTTACTAACTCGTAATTGATGCAGCCTGGCTGGATGGCATCTAAAAGATCCAACACTGGCAAGCTGGAGCTGATCTCTTTGTCCTGTAAACCAATTACAGAGTTGCTTAGAGTGCATAACAAAAATACAGACTATCAAACGTGTTATCTGAAAAGAGAAATTAGTGCTGATTCAACACATACCTTAAAACCAGAAATTTTTGTCTTCTTTCCTGCATCTGCCAAAGTTGCATTTACCCATTTGACAATGATGTCATCGTTCACCTTCTCGCCATCTCCCAGGTCTTCAAGAACATTTATAGTGTATCTAATACAGAACAATAAACACCATAAAATGAGCACAAAGTAGCACCAAGGAGACTGTCAGGAGTTTTTTGTTTGTTTGTTTGCTTTTAATTGATGTTAATACGGCCTGTATGATTTGGGACCGTTTTCAAAATGTACTTTGAATGTATGACATCATAATATCTCCTTCTAACATGGCTAAGGGATTTATTTCTACCTCCTCATAAGCTGCCAGACCATAGCCAGGGTGAGGGTGGGGTTAGCATCATTTAGATCTTGGCCTCCAATGCCCACCAGTGAAAATTTGGCTTCAGTTTTCCCAAGTTCCACGGCATAGTTGCAGTTCTCCAGCTGTAGTCAGATGAACAAAGATCTCCTTATTAACATGTGCATTTCTTGTGGCTTTCACTTCAGAACTGAATGTTTGATTCTCTCTGGTAAGATGCTTTTGATGTTGATGGCTGTAATTCAATTCACAGGTTTATATTAACGTGCTCACTGTTTCTGTAGTACAGTAATGTTCTGCATGGCAGACGCCACATGTAATTTAAAACTAATAATATATTAATTGTAATGGAGAAAATAGCTTATTTAACAATTCATCACGCATGGAAGCTGCTGATAATTACTAATCATATACTACACAGACACTTGAGCAAAAATCAAAACACACTATAATTAGGGTTTTTATTTACTTAAAACAATGTAATACATTCAGAATATACATACATATTTTAAATCAGAATTCTGACCAATCCAAATATGTAGTTCCTGTGTGGCACTTACTAGAGGTTGATATGTTTTTAAAGTTTAATCGGTCACGCATTCACTTGTTGGCTAAACCACTTACTCTTACTAATGTCACAGGGATCCTATATTCGCCAACATAGGGCGTAGGTGGGAAATGTCCTGAAGAATGCGCCAGACTATCGCAGGGCCAAAACAGTGACACAACTATTCACACTCTGGGGCAATTTGGAATTAGCTTAATATGCACGTCTTTCAACTCCAGGCAAATACGGAGAGTACATGCAAACTTCACAGAGCCACTCTGAGCCTAGGACTCAAACCCAGGACTTTCTTGCTGTGAGCTAGATGTGCTGACCACTATCCCACAGTGCTGTCCGATTTTTAATCAAATGATCCCAAATATTGCTCACAGACACACATCTCCAATATTATTGAGGTCGGAGATGATGGCAAAAATGCAGGAGTATTCTCAATACAAAATGTAAAGTAATTTTGAAATTTTTACTTAGTGATGAAAGTACCAAGTAGAAAGGAAATGGGTACCTTCTTCATGTTCGACCCAAGCTTTGGATAAGGGGGCCTATTGACTTTGTTGTTCCAGTCAACAGGAACCTTGATCTTCTCATAGAGCTGTAGAATGACCAGAGCATCTTGGAGATCACTGTAGAGGAGAAGAAAAAAAAAAAAAGAAGATATCACATTCAGAGCATCACACTAAAGCATGTTTAAAATGACTAAACATGTTCCAGCACAATTAATGATGCTCTGTTCCAGAGGAATGATGACAATAATTTAGCATGGAAGAAATCTTTTACCCATATAGGTGGTTCACATGAGGATTCACACCCAATGAGTTCATCCAATTCCGGAATGTTCTCTCCTCTCTGGTTTCACCTATAGAGTAAACAAACCCAATCCCAACACACAGCTTAGTTACTGCCTTCAGTAATAGTTTGAAATCCATCTTACACACTTTCTGAGAGTCTGCAGAGAACAAGTAACCTATTGCAATACTCCAAAACAGATCTTCACCAATCGATAACCTTTACTAAAGCATGCAGACCTCAAACAAACAAAGCGGTAGAGCTGATTTCAACAATTCGGTTCACTGCAAAATGTGAGGGGAATCAGCAATTATTCCCATACTGGCAAGCACGTGTGTGATGACATAAATGCATAAAATACCTCACTCAACTGCAGAGTAATTGTACACAGCCTAGCTTGATAAAAATAAGCCTTTTTACTTATCTCAGTCCTTGGTGAAAATAAAAATTAAAAAAAATAAAAAAAGAGAGAGAGAGAGAGAGAGAGAGAGAGAGAGAGAGAGAGAGATAGAATAAATAAGATATTTGTCTGTTTAGCCACTAGATGGTCCCAAGATTCTCTTGAACACAATGGCAGACTTCAGGAACCGATCATGGGTTTTGGCCATGCTCCAATCCAAAGTAAAACTACGTTCTCCGTCATCTTGAACACACCCATCCATAACTGCTTTTAACAAGTTTATTTCAAGATGAAGAAATGTTTATTTTTAGAGTTCTATTCCATAATGGAAGGACATGAAGTACCAAATAAATGCTGTAAATGGTGCTTGGTTTGGAAAATAACCACAAACTGCCATATCATGTTATTCCAATGGATCTTATAGCAGTGACAGTGGGAAGGGTGGGGTTAAGGGAGTAGTGTGTGTTCAGCTCTTTTCTCACCCTCCAGCCGGCCCCAATCGATATCCTGGTTCTCAGGTTTGGTAAGTGCTGGATACTTGTTAAAGAGGTTGGCAACAAACGCCATGTTAAGTTTTGGATTTCCAGATACCACATCAGTGGGTGTGACAAACTGTCTGCAGCCAAGTCTGTCGGCCTGCTGCAGCATAGCCTCTGCTCTCTTCAGGTCGTCTTTCTCCTGAAGAAAAAAAAATAAAGATTTCATCAATTAAAACAGATCTAATAAATAATTAAACAATCTTTTTTCCCCTGTAGTTTATCTATGTTATGTTAAACTGCCAATATCTTGAAAACATTCCTCTTTATGAAACCTGAAAACTAGTATCATAAAATCCTGATACAATTCTGATTTTAGTCAGCATTACGGTCAAACTGAGAGGACAAAAAAAGATGGAGAATAGGTCATTAAAATTAGTTTCTACACACGATAAAACAATTATTACTATCCAAGAAACTGGTGTAAAATAAAAAATAAAATAAAAAAAAGAATAAATAAATAAAAAATACATTATGCATCCCAGCATGATGTAATCAGCTTTAGAATACAGTGTGTGCAGCATGAAAACGGAAATAGAAGCATTGAAAAGGGAGTATTCATAGCAGAGACAGACAAACACAAAGCTAGTGTGAGGAAACAGCCTGGTCTCTGGATCATGTTGATCGCATTTTAACCCTGAAAGAGACCCGAGAACAATGCTGCCTTAAATATGGATTGAAAAGGCCTCTTTGACTACTAATGCAGTCTAGCCACCCCTGCACTAGCTACTCTTGGCACAGCAAGGGGGTTAAGTATATTCACATGGCATTATGGACCTCTGAATCACTGAATGTGAATCCAGAGCCTGTTCTACAAAAGTACCAGAGATATAGCATGAAGAAAAAAAATAGTTAAGGCATGCAAAGGAATGTCTGTGCCAGAACCATGGTGGATACAGACTTCCATATTTCGACGTCATGTGAATAGAACACATTACTGTGGAATTTCCTGCCATTCAGTAAAACTGATAAACTATCTTCAAATATTTAGGGAAGTCAGTAAAGTAAGACTGGTGATGAATAAAGCAGGTTTTAGACAGCATGGACAAAAGTGCACAAAAGAGTTCTTCTCATGAGACGGCAGGTCTGGCGATTGCAGCATTAACAGATGTACCGACTGTGTCAGCCGTTTGCTGCAGACAGACTTACTATAAAATATACAGTGTTGAGTCAGTTTTCCTGAAACATTCTGTCTGGAACAATACACATGGAAAATAGTTGAATGAAAACATGAAGGAGTCTGAGCAAAACTGGTCCGCGTTGAACCATGTTCAGAGGCGCACTCGCTCACTTACATTGCATGGAAACCACAGGTATTCAAATTGAGTGTGCTTGGCTTCCTTCCCCCAGTGAGGAGCATGAAAGTCTCTTGAGAAATTATTTTCCAGACATCAGAAACCGTGTATGAGGGTTCTTTTGCAAAAGTGAAGTATCACATGGAGGATGATAAGGAAGCTAAGGAAGCAATAGTACTGCATCAATGCACACACTTATAATTAGCATCTGTGCAGACTGTGCATTTCCACTCGCAGCACAGACTTAAGTGTGCATTAAATTGTTGAACTTCTCCTGATGTAAACTACATGGCCATTACTCCCCCCCCCAACTGCTCTGCTGACTGCTGATGTAAGGCTGAACATAAGTGTGCAAGTTGTGCTCAGATAATCTGACTGTCTGCCAAAGCTTTGCAGAATCCCCTCTGATAGTGCTCAAATAATCTATCAATATATCAATAGGATTGTTCCATTCTACTACAAAACGCCACGTGTGATTAACGTGTATCTGACAGTAAATATACAAGTAGTTTGCATATGAATGATGGCAGGTTATATTATTCTTTCATGTAAATGAGACAATGTTTGTCTGATGTATATAAATGGAAGCTCATGTGTTGAGGTGCCTGGTTTTATTTTGTTCAGAAGTACACGACTTTATATCTGATTTGTTAGTTTAATATCTGTATACTGTTGCTTTTGCCATATTTGTTCAAGTGGATTTAAGTCTTTCAATCAGTCCCTTCTATCCCCTGTTCCAGATAGCCATTTCTTGTTTAAGTAAGTAAGTTATGATACAATTTATAATGAATACAGTTAATATCTCACCCTAAATCTAACTTGTTAAGCATTGTATATACATATATTTATTTCAATTTTTATGACCATATGATAAATATGAAAGGAATACAGATTTTTCTCTGATAAACAGATCACTTTTAAAGCCTTCTTTCATGCACCAAGGTATTTGGATCCACATCTGCAAAGTACTAGAACATCAGGTAAAAACAGATAAGCCAAGGTATTTGTGGGAAAAATCCATTACAACCCCTACACACAAAAGAATTCAAAAAGCAAACAGTTTTACATCTGTTTCCATCCGAAGTCACTTACGCAAGTAGATAATAAAGGCACAGACAACGGCTGATATATTGCACTTTATTGTATGAACTTACATTGAAGCCTGCCATGCTAATATCAATGCGTTCCTCGTCCTCTTTAGTACCTTTTGGCGCGATTTGGTTCAGGAGGTGGAAATAAGCTCTGGAGTCCTACAAAGAATCACAAAAAAACAGCATTGAATAAATGAGTAAAAGGAGGAATAATTAACATTTCACAAACAGAAATAACTATCAACTTGAAATACATATCCACTATCAAGTCAAAAAATTAGAAAAACATGAGTGAATCCGTGAACATGCTAGGGTGTCTTTCAAAAAAATAAAATCAGAGCTCATGTAAAATAATATGCTGGGGGGAAAAAAGACATCATGCTCAAGTGAATAACGGTTGTACATTTGGAAGAAAGTACCTTCACCGAATTTGAGAAGTCGAAGAGCTGAAGCGTAGGGAAAGATAGATAAAGGATAACAGAGACATAACAATAGTCCTTTATTCAGTAGTCATAATAAGAAATAAATCGATAAGATAGTGTGCAGGGTATGCATGTGATATAATTATACAACCTACTTTTATTTTAATACATTTGCATATACAACTACCGTGTTTCCCTGAAAATAAGACCTAACCATAAAATAAGACCTAGCGTGATTTTACAAGATGATTTTAATATAGGCCCTCCCCTTAAAATAAGCCCTAGTTGAGAGCGGCAGCAATTCATTGGCCTGCTACTCACTCAATCTAGGGCTCTAGGTGAAAGCGCTGACTCCTCTATTAGGCAGCTTTACCTAGGGTACGCTCTCAAAGCATCAATCCTTGCGTGTTGAGGCTCAGTCGATGACGGCAGCAACTGCTTTAAGACGAGGACAAACACTTGCGTCCATAAAAATTGCTAAAATCGCTCGATATTAAAATATTTAAAAAAATAAAGAAATATAACGAAATAAGAATATATAAAGACAAAGATATATTATAAGACATGTAATAGAAAAAAATGTAAAATACATCATCACCTAAAAATAAGCCCTAGTATCATATTTTGGTAGGAAAATCAATATAAGCCCTGTCTTATTTTCGGGGAAACACGGTAGCAAGAAATGTGTGTGTGTGTGTGGGGGGTGGAGTCATACTATCA
This sequence comes from Plotosus lineatus, assembly GCA_024760905.1. Classification (NCBI taxonomy): domain Eukaryota; kingdom Metazoa; phylum Chordata; class Actinopteri; order Siluriformes; family Plotosidae; genus Plotosus; species Plotosus lineatus. The sequence continues at coordinate 15,966,667 of CM045750.1, forward strand.
AACTATAACTCCTGGAGTTCGTCATGAGTGAAATCAGTCTCTGCAGGTTTTAATGCCATAGCTGAAATCAATGAATAGAGGTATATAGAGAATGAGTAGTGGGGTGTGAGTGCACTGAAGCGTCATTGGAGGCCAGTCATCATGCTCCCTCAACTTATCGACCCCATAAATGCTAATACTGAGATTGGTCTATAACTCACACTGCTATCACATCACATGAGGGTTAGCAAAGTTTCTTTTCATCAAAACATTAAATGAGACTCCAGCCTCTCTCACACACAGGAAAATTAGATACACATTAGGGGTGTACCCGAACAAGAATATATTATTCAGACTGAAGAGCTAATGTGGCTTCAAAGAACACAAATACAGATACTGAAATTACATTCAACATTCTCTTAATTAAAAAATTGGGATTAAAATCCTGCTAGTTGTAATTTTTTAAACAGCAGTGCAAGTTTAAACTTGAGCCATGGTTATGAGTTGGTAATCCCAAGGTCAGGGATTCAAGCTCCAACACCACCAAAATACCACTGTTGAGCCCTTAAACATGGCCCTGAACCCTAACGTACACCATGATATTAAATAAATCTAAGTAACTCCGGATAAGGGTGTATTGATATTATATATACACATACGTCAGTCGGGGGGTGGGGGATCCTACCAATGGAGGGGGATGAGAGATCAATGGGAGGGAGCTGCGTCATCCCTCCAAGTCAATGGGAGGCCAGTGGGGCAGGATGTTGGGAGATAGTCAATGAGAATTTGAATTTTTTTTTTTTTTTTTTAATTGACCATGTCTTCTTGGCGGCACGGTGGCATAGTGGTTTGCATGTCTGCCTCACAGCAAGAAGGCCTGGGTTCGAATCCCAGCCTGAGCGTTTCTGTGTGGAGTTTACATGTTCTCCCCGTGCTTGCGTGGGTTTCCTCCGGGTGCTCCGGTTTCCTCCCACAATCCAAAGACATGCACAGTAGGTTAATTGGCCGTTCTAAATTGCCCGTAGGTTCGCATCGTACAGAAGGCAATGGCAAAGCACTGCACTAATCCTGCCAAGAAAACCTCCATGATGATAACCAGGGCGTTATCCTTCATGGCAGGTCACCAATGGTTGTCCTACGACTCAGGCATGAGAAAGATCGATGTCTTCTTAGCAGAGTTATAGGCTTACAAATGGTTATGCAAGGTTAAAAGCCTGAGCCAAAAAATAAAGTTGCAATGAGCACACTCGAAAAACTCATGAAACAAGCTGCTGCTCAAGGGAGCTGCGTCATCCCTCCTAGCCAATGGGAAGCCAGTGGGGCGGGATGTTGGGAGACAGCTAATGGGAGAGCAACTCGCACATTGTTTGAATGGTGCGTTTGAATGTTTGAATGGTGCGTTTTGTAAGGAGAACATGTTTCGTATATAGAGACAAAAAATTCAGGAATGTTTTTCGTAAATTGGATTTTTCGTTTTCTGGGACGATCGTAAGGAGAGGAAGCCAGTGGGGCTGGATGTTGGGAGATAGCCAATGGGAGGCCAGTGGGGCAGGATGTTGGGAGACAGCCAATGGGAGAACAACTCGCACATTGTTTGAATGGCACGTTTGAATGTTGCATTTCGTAAGGAGAACTTGTTTCGTATATAGAGACAAAAAATTCAGGAAAATGTTTTTCGTAAACTGGATTTTTCGTTTTCTGGTACTATCGTAAGGAGAGGTACCACTGTGTGTGGTTAAACTAAGGTTTGTCTATGCCAAGGTAATAACTATTCACCTCACAATCTCAGGGACTTTTCAGCAATATCTCTCGAATTTTTAAAAATTGTAATATATAAAAATCCAACAGGAGGGAATTTGACTTTGATTAATTATTACTTTCTGAAAGTAGCAATAGTAATTCTAGTTAAATATTGTTGACCAATCAAAACACGACCCAGGTCTACCTTAATATCAGAGCTGAAGTTGTTGATTTTCTGCCAGCCGGCGTTTTCAAGATGGAAATTTGCCCATCGCAGGAGCAACTCCTCTGGGGAAAGCTTCATCAGATCCTCGAGAGTCTCACCTTCCCGGAGCAATGCTGCCAGAGCTGTGAGAACACCCACATGCACATGAGTCAGCACAACAATGTAAACACACAAACACAACCAACAGTGATGGGGCTGTATATGTATAAACAGTATTAGGATAAAATATCAACACAAACAGCATCCCACAATACTAATGATTCACCTGATATTTTAATAAATTATACAACATCTAAATGTTAATACAGAAAAATGTTTGCATATTTTTTTAACTCATGGATGCAACACATTAAAGTTTGATCTGGTCATCCAGCAAGCTAGTAAATTTCTAAAGTATTATCTCTTCAGGGCTCCAAAACCATCACATTCCGTCAGAGGTCCTTTCAGGGCCACGTCTCCCATCTCCACATGCACAAGTTCTACACTGACTGCATGGCAGGGTGACACCTGTGCAGAATTCCTAACAGACCATGAAGCAGTGATTGGCTGGAATTTTTATAAGATTTTATTTCTCACAGGTGACAAATTAAAACTTCAAGCTTTCACCCCTCGCTGGTTGGTGGTGATCATGTGATAGGGAAGGTAATACTGGTGGGTGGAAACTGGCTATGACTGTTTGGGAGAAAATTGGGGGGGTTCCCAAAAGAGATCTCAAGTTACTAAGTGGTATCAGGTGTCAAGTCCATTTGATCCAATGTAACAGTTTGTGCAGAGCTTAAAGTTGCCAACCCCAGGTTTTGTGTTTTCCCCAAGCATCTTGCCCCACATTGACAAATTGTAGATTTGACTTCAATCCTACAAAAGCCATGCATGACTACACATATTTTACTGACTGCACAGTTAGGCCATTAATTATTTTAACAGAAAATCAGACAGAGAAAGATTATTTACATCTGAAATCAATTACTTGTCCTCCAGCATTGATAAAATTCTTCCCTGAACTGAATAATTCACTCCTAGACAGAGACAGTGTTTGTCTGAATTCCTGACCAATGGCATCAGCCCCTGCTTTGTTTCTGCATGATGGCAGTTTCTGGTGACCGGGAGAAATCAAGCTCACCCTCATTCCTGCTGAGCTCGATGTCTGCAAAGAGGCCAATTTTGATGATCTGCCACAACAGACCTAACACTAGATGTGGCTTCCCTTCACGGAGATCCAGAGCGCCGATGTTCACCACGTGGCAGCCGATGGCTGAAGCAGAGTTCAGTGCCAGGTTAAGGTTCTCCTAGAAAATAAAAATGCATTCTGTATTATACAACCATATATAATAGAATGCAATTGTCATTTACCAGATTTTCCTCTTTAAACAATTCTCACACAAAGAGCGCAGAACCATAAACACCACACCAACACAAACCTGTGTTGTGAACGGCGTCAGTTTCTTCTTGTTTATTGTCCTTTCGTCAATGGTATCAGGGACAGACAGGTTAATCATTTTACTGGTGAGAGAATAGAGAGGAAATTTCAGGAATTTTCTTCCAGAATAAGTGAATCGGACAAGAATCCTTGACATCATATTTCACCTATCAGGACTCACCACAGCACAACACCATCACCTACAGCCTTGAACAGATCATTTGTGTTGGGGTTCATTGGCAGCACATGCTTGCAATCTGGGTCCTTCTCCAAAGCAGAGTTGATCCAGTTCACAAAAGCAAACCTCTCTTCCTCTGAATCACAAAATAAATGAAGAACAAACAAATGTAAACACTAGAGCCCACACAAGAGGGCATTTCATCTCAACTCAACCAACCAAACAAAAGTGCTTTTAAAGAGGCCACAGTGACAGAGTCCTTCTGTAATACTCAGCTGACATCTTTATCTAAAGGTCACAGAAATTTATCGATAAATATCAGCAGACAGTAAGTGCAGCAGAAAAGTCATATTTAATATAAAACCATCCTGCCATTGAAAATATAAATCCACCCTGCCATTGAAAAGAAACAAAGTTATACCTGAAAAGGAGTGCTGTGTGCCTGCACTGGACAGTTCTGACGTGCCCCCGATAGCCAGAATGCCCTCTTTCTTGTTGATAGCATTGCGAAAGGTCTTTGCAATTTCGCTACTCTTAAGCTCCTGGAAGATCTACAGAAAAAAAATATAAAAGATAAGCAGTGCAATTGTGGAACTTGTGCTACAAGATGAGACGCTGCAATGGATCTGTGTGACACTTAAAATTTTTCTAAATTTATTTCATTTCTGAAAGTATTGTGATACGAATATATCGATTGAGGCACTTCCAATATAGCTCTCTATGGATACGCGCTTGAGCCGGGTGTGATAAGGGGAGCACATTTCTGAGTTTATTTCTCTCACCTGTCTTGTTCTTTAATTGTCCATTTCACAAGTTCATGTTCAGTGTCACCACAAAAATTGTGTCTCTCGGAGGTGGGAATGATGATGAGCACAAAGGATTGAACACATCATACAGTGAACCAATCAGAACACTGTCAGCTCTCAAATGCCCATACACCTAATCTGCTTCCTTTCAATTTTCATGATAGCTATGCATAATAGCCACTCAACATCAGATCGGCAACGTGGCACTGACATCTGACAACCATCCAAGTCATGTGCCATGCCAATTGAGCAACATTATAAATATTCTGATTTGATATTTTGGAAAATTTTGTAACTTTTTTTTCATCTTTGAAAAGAAAGTTGAGTTATCCATGTAAAACCTTTCACATTGAAAGGTTTATTCAATAGCAGGAACATGAGACTAAATATAAGCTATTCCTTTCAACATTATTCCTCTATTCAAAAGTCAAGGGTAACATTTAAACAGTACAAAAATAATTTAAATACAAATAATAAATAATTTGATAAACAAGAATCATGATATATAATTTAATTAATTTTCCCCATCTCTAAAAATGACACAACGAGAAGTACAGGAGCACCTTTTCTCCGACTCCTGAGCAATCAGGATTGACGCCATCAGTTCCAGGTGGAAACAACAGTGACACAGTGCTGATAGCAGCCACAATATAATCATTCACCACCATACTAATGGGACCAGCAGAGTAAAACACAGGGACATTGATGGGGGAAATCTCTTGAAGGCTTCAAGCATCAGGTTACCTACAGGAAGACCATTGCTCATTTCACAGGACGGAGATTTGCAGTCATCTCTAGTTAAATTATGCACCAGGCTGAGGACAATGACTAAAATGTGAATAACTGTACACGTCCTCTGATGACCTGCCAGAGCTGCTTAATTTGGAACACTCTTTAAAAAACCCATTCCATATTTACATTATTCCCATGAGTTTACATGAATAGAGAAATAAAAGTAGATTTTGGCCACAAAACAAAGTCTCCAAGACTCTTACCATGGCTGAGCTGCACTATGAACATTGAAGCTCAATTCATAAATACAGCCAAAATATAGTCACCCGGTTGTTAATTTTTTAGTTTTGGAGGTGCGGCATGATCCTGCTTGATATTTTTTATGAATGGTTGAACAGAAAACTTTAATCAAAATCACTTAGAAGAACTTGAATAAAAGATTGAAAATGAGGTTGACATTAATGCACGGACAGAAGAGATAAAAAAAACAAAACAAGTATAAGAACATAGCTCCTAAGTCGAGCCCCACAGGCTATACTTAAATGATTCTGATGGTTGCCCCATTCTGTATCCTTTTGCTAACTGGCTGTGGCACAGACACCACCGCTCACACAGAATAATAAACATCCAATTCTTGTTACATGGAAAATTAAAATATAAAAATCAAGGTGGAAATCAAACTCTGTTAACCATTCCTGCTTTTGCTTCAGAATTGCAGGGTGATTTCTCCATGAAACGAGCTGCACTACCCTTATAACACCAGCCTCAGACACCTATCAATAAAGAGATCACAAGCTCCATAACTACATTGACTTCATCTCATATTACATATCACAAGCTCCACCTTTAGGCAGTGCCTAAATATAGATTAAATCTATTAATAAAGTGCTTTCAATCCATCCAGCTCAAACTGAGATACAGTTCATAATGAAACAAACCCAGTCCCAACAATTTTCTGACTGTGGCAGTAAGATGTATGAACAGACGGACCAACAGTCAAACAAACCATAAAGGAAAAAGAGAAACTCAATTCAATACAAGGTCCATGGTAATCCATTTTTCAGTAATAAATCGTAATGACGCAATGATGCTGCGTCCATTGTTTACAAACGACAGACTGAACGTCCCCCTACTTCTTCCCAGTTGAGTGCGCGTTACCCCTTTTGTTAAGATGTCGTCTCTGTGATCTTTGTGTTTACACTGTTTTGCGGACTTTTGTAACCCTAAGCAAATATGGTTGGTCAGAAGAGTATGCTTACTCGCATTGGTGCAAGTTTTCCGGCATATGCCGGAATTTCCGGTTTCCCCAAGACTGAATTAACTATCTGCTCGGATCAGCGCAATCTACCATGCATACTCAGTTAAGCAAAGAGAGTTGTAAAATGAATGAAAACACAAATCCAGAAAAGAAGGAGAACTCTTCGCTCTGCTCGTGATTCACATCAATGCATGCTGAGTACTAAACAAGTATTCAACTGCACCCTTGCTGACTTGAAAGACTGGAAGTCAGGATAACCCGCGCTTTGTCTCAAGCACAAGCAAGTGAACTACTTTCGGTGGAGCGCCTCACATATGTCTAAAGATCGAGTCCGGAACCGAACTAAAACGTAAGTTGGGGAGCGTCTGTAAACATACATAGATACATACATACATACATATATAGACACACACAAACACACGGGTTTGATCATGAAACTGGCACTGACATGTGTAGCACTGCCATTTTATGTAGATTTTTCTGCTTGGGGAGGGGGACTCCCCCATTTTTTAAATCTTCTTTTCCTTTCAGCTTTCCCCCTTTTTTGGGGTCACCACAGCGAATCATCTGATGTGCACACTTGATTTGGCTTAGGTTTTTACGTCGGATGCCATTCCTGACAACCCTTTAGCAAGGGACAGAAACACGCTGACAGCTTATTCCTTGGGGAAGCAGCATCCTCAAATTATCAGTAGGACAACTCGGTCAGTGTGTAACAGAGAGAATGTACAGCCTTCTATCCACTAATAATAGTTTTAGCTAATAAATGTGTAATTAGTTACACTCTGCCAATTGATCTTGTCACAAAATTGAGTGTGAAAAGGTTTAAATTAAGAAATACCACATTTTCCAGGCCACAGGGCGCACCAGATCATAATGCGCAATAGCAACGAAATATTTAATAAAGCTTCAAGTTGGGTAGTTGGAAAATGTGCCAGTTTTGTCGTGACCACCCACCCACACACAAACACAGCCCTTTAATCTTGTAGTTACTCACTGAAACAAATTCATTGAAGCTGATTTTGTTGTCCTTGTCTTTGTCCCCCTCAGTCATCAGCTTCTGGATAATCTCACGGACCTTGTACCCAGGAAGCGGCAGGTTGGCCTCTTTAAACAGGTCGTGAAGCTCAAAGTCATTAACATAGCCATTACCGTCCAAATCTGTAGAGAGATAATTACAGAAAAATAACATTATTTCACAGTTTCGAAGGTTAATTTCAAAGAGAAGAATTACAGCCAGTGTTTCTGGAATGCATAAGTGTTTACAACATGGTTTATTCGAATGTTTAATCAATTCTTGATTTTGCTGTTCAGTTAACTCAAATGAACAACTTCACCCTGACAACTAATAAGGACGAAAAGTAGGAGGAAGAGAAGCAGTTTTACTGAAGTCTACTGATCTGATATAAAGCCTTTATGAGGTCACTCACTGAACATGAACACGCAGCCACTTCAAGACACAATTCCATAATAGTTGAATTGTCACACAAGGGTGCTCTGTAGCTCACAACATACTTCATGGTAATTTTATCATTCCTTAAACTAGCTGTACTCCTAGGTTATTGCAAGTCAACATGAAAATGCTACTTTATTATCCAGTAATAACCCCGGACTCCACGTGCCCCTCAAATATTTATGACAAACATTTATGTAATTAATGCAGATACCAAGCAACTTGGCTGAAGGCTGCATGTCTCTTCGAGCAAAGCAAGATGAAAGCGAACAAAATTAGATTAGATTGATCAGGGAATGACACAGCAGTCTCTCGTCTGCAATTTTAAGCCACAGCTAAAAACAATGCTCTTTGGTATACAGATTAAACATCTTGAGTCAGTTTCATCTTAAAGGGGTTTATACAGGAAGTGATGTACAGTCAATGAAAGACGGCAAAATGAGTGATGACAGGCAAAATATCAAGCCACCTAAAATGGCCAGCTATGCAGTTCAAATGGGCTTCAAGCAATAATCAGAGGTTACAGATACCTGTTAATTGACAGATGCCAAAAACAGAGCTATCCAAAACATTTTTAGGTAAATATCCTGTGGTTTCCAACTGAGCCCTGACATTTTACAAGGTAATAACTGCAAATGCAGTTTGGTCCACATTTCTGAAATGATCGGCATTTCTCAGGAGTGTAAATATATACATATTCAGTGGTACCTCACCTTACGATAGTCCCAGCAAACAAAAAAATCCAGGTTATGAAAAGCATTTTCCAAATTTTTTTGTCTCTGTATATGAAACAAGTTCTCCTGACGAAACGCACCCAATTCGCCATTCAAACATGCAAACAATGCATGAGTTGCTGTCTCACTGACTATCTCCCAACATCCCGCCCTGCTGGCCTCCCATTGGCTAGGAGGGATGACGCAGCTCCCTTGAGCAGCAGCTTGTTCAGGAGTTTTTTGAGTGTGTTCATTTCAACTTTATTTTTGGCTCATGCTTTTAACCTTGCAGAAACATTTGTAAGATTATTACTCTGCGAAGAAGACATAGTCAACATGAAGTAAGTACCTTAAAGGTATGCTTTTATAATTTTTAAAGGGTAGTATTGGTGGCCTTGGTACGAATCACGCGTTTACATGTAAAATGTGCTTCTACTTACGAAAAATCCAGGTTACAAAAAAGGCTCTGGCACGGGTTCATTTCATAAGATGAGGTACCACTGTATCTTCTTTTTCTTTCAGCTTTTCCCTTTTTCAGGGGTCGCCACAGTGAATCATCTGATCCACATGTTTGATTTGGCATAGGTTTTTACGTTGGATGCGCTTCCTGACAAAACCTTTTAGCAAGGGACAAAAACACGCTGACGGCTTTGCATCTACTCTTTACGAAAGTCAGCATGGTTCTTTTATAAGCCTTTCACCATAGACAGTGAGACAAGGCTGACCAGATAACCCATTTAGCTGCACTGGGGGGAGGACAGTGACAACAGTGGAGAGTGGAACTCGAACCCCAAACCTTTGACCTTTGGGCTAGCGATCCAGCACCTTTTACCAGCAGACCACCACTGCCCACACACACACACACACTGAACTATTTATGAACACAAGATTCCCTGTTGTTCATGTCCCATGCAATAATACTGTATGGAACTCGCTGGATGCTGCTCAAGGGTTCATTATGAAAGATTTTAGGCAGAAAACATGTGAAAGGGTTGCCGAAACAAGAGCTGATGACTTTTAAGCGGTATAAAGACTTGTTGCTGCCTCCCATGGTGACACCGTGAGAGTCACATTACAAAGCAGAAAACAGAAGTACAGTCGGCCCCCTTCTTACGAAAACCCCTGAATACGAAAAATCCAGTATACGAAAAACATTTTCCGAAATTTTTGCCATCTATATACGAAACAACTTAGTAAAAGCACCAAATGCGCCATTCAAACAATGCACAAGTTGCTCTCTCATTGGCTGTCTCCCAACATCCCGCCCCATTGGCCAGGAGGGAACTGAATGTCCATAGTACTGTACCTATAATGCTTGTTTGTCACACGCGTTTAGGGAGAGATGTACTGTTGGTCCGTGAGATTTTTTTAAGGTGCTTATTGCAGCTTATTTTTCATTTTTAAAGTTGTTTAATTCAGTAAATGTTTAATAAATGTGACGTGCGCCGCCGAATGTGGGCAAAAGACCTCTGATCCGCAAACAGGTGAATGTTGAGTAGTAAACCAGTATTCAAACGCGCTTACCTGCTTGACAGATTGGAGGTCCGGATGAGCCGCGCCCCGTATCAAAAGCTCCGGCATCGGCTGCGACGCCGACCGCATTCGGCAGAGCGCATCACAAATGTTTATTAATGTTTAATATTGTTTGGTTAATAAAATAATTGGTGAATAAAAATGTTTAATAAATGGTTTAATTAATAAATGTTAATAAAATAGTTTAATATGTTATTACTTTTAACACATTTCATACATATTTCAGACAAAATTGGTGTACTTTTATCATTTTTAAAGGGTTTATGGGGTAGTATTGGGAGCCTTGGAATGAATCACGCGTTTTACATGGAAAATGCCCCTCGACTTACGAAAACTCCAGGTTCCGAAAAAGGCGCTGGAACGGATTAATTTCGTAAGAAGGGGGCCGACTGCACGTACACTTTTACAGAGGTTAATGTCCTGAGCCATGAATACTGACAGTTTTAAAGTAAAAGAAAATAAAATCTCACGCAAGCCCCAAAATGATTATTGTTGGACACTTGACTAAATCTGCCATGTCAAAAAGGTCCAGGCTTTACGCATATTTTTACAGGGAAAGGCTATGTAGCAAATTATAAACTAAACGCAATTAGCAAGAACATGACTTAATATTGATTGAAGTGAAATGAACTGAATACAATACCTTCTGTTTAGAAAGGAAAACCCCCAAACAATGCAGTTCATGTATGGATGATGGTTTTGAAGATTATATTTAGAAATGAGTAACCCACAGTTCCTTCTGTCCCAAACAGGGACTCCGAAAAATGCTATAGAATGTTATCTATATGTACAATAAATCTAAAATGTGTTCCCTGTGCCTGGTACTGAAGCAGACATTTCAACCCCCACATTTGCTGAGGAGGAATGCTGCAATTAGATAGGAAACTTATGGTCAAAACTGGAAACCATTGGCGTACTTTTTTCTTGCTGTTCATTTGTTTTTCACAAAAGTACATTCAATGACTTTCAATGAAAAAAAACAAAAAAAACAACAACATTTCCTTCACTTTGTCATGTACCAGCCAAAAGATTTACTGAGGGAAATAAACAAACACAGGCCTCAAAGTTTGTGACTGTATCAGCCTTTCATGTGTCTTGCCTGCTAGAATCAAAACCCTAGACATAAAAACACATGGAAGCATTTATAGTTGGAGTAGATTGTTAATTCTTTATTTACATGGAGAATAGCATGCTACAGATCAACACATGACTCAACGAAATCCCTTTCACATTCTAGCCTTCTAACATTTTCACTTTTGCTCACAGACTCACGTGTGCTTTTCGCCAAAACTCAAAACACATTAGAAACATAAATGTGACGCGCTCCTCTGAAAGTAGGCGCTTGTGAGACATAGCGTGGCTTATCCGAACTTCCGATCTTTCAAGTGAGCAAGTGTTGGTTGAATACTAAACAAGTATTCTTGCGCACTTGCTCACTTGAAAGATCGGAAGTTCGGATAAGCCGCGCTGTCTCACAAGCACGTGCATCACTTGCAACATGTGCCTACTTTCAGTTGAGCGCGTCACAAATGGTTATAGCCAGAAGAATGTTTTACATAGACTAATGGATGTGTCGAAGGTATACGCATAGCACTGAAGTCTGAAATTTTTCTGCAAAATTATGAAACAAAAATTAGAAGACAAAAGTTATCGTGAGAGCATTTCCAAACTACATAAATTTATATATACTGGTCCTTCTCAAAAAATTAGCATATTGTGAGAAAGTTCATTATTTTCTGGAATGTACTGATAAAAATTAAACTTTCATATATTTTAGATTCATTGCACACCAACTGAAATATTTTGTTTTAATACTGATGGTTTTGGCATACAGCTCATGAAACCCCAAAATTCCTATCTCAAAAAAATAGCATATCATGAAAAGGTTAGGTATCTCTGTATTCACAGCACAATTCTTTCTTTATTTCAACTTTAATGTGATACATAATGTCAGAACTTGTCTAGGCAATCAAAGTAGAATTTAAGATGTGTTCTTGATATGAAGTACATATTGTAGCATGTATGGTAAAACTGGAAAGGATTGTAGTTTTATACAACTTAAGCAACCTTGCCACTGCTGGATGCATAGCTATAAATCGAGAGGGGTATGATGCTTACGAGGGTGGGATGAAAAGTATACAGGCCGAATACGAGAGTAACGCCAGAGCGATGAAACTTGAGCTTCCAGACCAAGGGGTACAAAGCCCTGCAACACTGATGGAAGTAGTGTGTAGACCAAAGTGGAGGCTCTCTAAAAAATGTATCACATCTGGTCAAATTGCATACCCACTGCATCATATACAATCTATGAACTTTTGAGCCCACTATTGTATTTATGTCATGTGATATCACCCTGTGCAGTGTCGAAAGCATAGTTAAATATGGTGTTTATGACATGATTAAATATGTTTTTCTAAACTAACTTACAAAAAAAATTTTTATTTTTTTTTACTTCATTGCTCGAATGATGAATGAAGGCAGGCATGGCAACAAGAGAAATGCCAACTTAAAAAAGAAAAGAGAAAAAATCTTTCAAAAAGTAAACATGGGGAGTATCTGGAAAATTGATGCACACAGAAATCTGAACAGGAAATGAAATGAAAACGTCAATCTGTGAATGCACAGCAGAAATTTAAAGACCCAAATTAGTGCATTTGTTAATCTAATTTTAATCTATTTCAATTCAATCACTGTGAACTTGCATTATGAGGGACTTGTAAATTAAATAAAACATTCTTTCACTGCCTTTCTTTTTTCATGAAGTATTTTGAGAATAGTATTTTATTAGGTGAAGGAACGGATCTGGGGGTCTCAGGCGTGAAGTGTTCTGGTAAAAAAACTGATGTTGGGATGCTGTCGCTCCCTTACTCTACATGCTCACCCAGGCCCATTGACAGTGGAGTGGCTGATTGCCCAACGTCAGAGTGCCCTCATGTCTGCCTTCCTTCTTGGTTCTCTCCCTTTAATTTATGCTCCTTCTCCCTCCCTCCTGTCATGTTGTGCTGATGCCAGCTGAAGTTCTGATCTCGGAAGCCCCTCATTTCTGCTGATGAAGATCTTTATGGACTTAAAAGTAAAAAAACCGAGATTCAGTGATGTACTGGGAAAGGAGGATGCTGCAATTTTTGTTTGGAGCTGTTCATATAAAGATCATATATGAAATAATCATAAATACTGTGTAAAGAAAACTAAATTTAACCACACATTTATGATCTGAGGTTGGAGGTCTGGGAAAGGAAGAGAAGAGGTGACACTCATTACCTTACCAGTAAATAAACATATATTGACCTTTTGATATATTGTTTTGAGAGGTTTATGTGATAATTTTTTTTCAGGATGATTATCCACTTTACCAAAAAACCAAAAACATTAGGGCGGTTTTCTTTAGGAAGGCATAATAACTCAGTGACATCACAAACAGACAGTCTGAAGCACAAGAAAAAAAGATTTCCATGGTGGAAATAAAAATAAAATCAATATTTGGTTCATGACAAGACTCCAACATTCACAGCTGAGCCATCAACCACTAGTCGAAAAAGTTGGCAGCAGTTCGATAGACAGTATTGCTTTTCCATTTGCAAAGTAGATGAACTTTTGCCAGAGGAGGAGTAGCTAAGCATTAACTCGGATTGTTGATTCTATAATTTATTCATTTAAATGATTTTATTACAACTCCTTAAGACATTCAGCTATCAAAACAAATAGTTTTGCATCCTCTGTGATTTCTCATTTGCTGAAAAGAAAGAAAATCTGTGTCACTATCCTGTATGTGTATGAATTACAGAATTTTAGTAAGTGTTACATTTTATTTATTTGCTGCTGCTGCTGGTTATTTCAGCCAGCACTGGGCGAAGACAGGGTATACCCTGAACAGCTTGCTAAAGCACTGCAGAGCAAACACATCAACCAATCACACCGACACTCTGTGGCAATTTCAAACAGTCAATTATCCTAATGTACACATCTTTGGACAAACCACTACACCACCATGCCACTGTGACATTTCATGCCCCTCACAGCTTGTTTGTGTACATGTATGTAGGTATGTGGATACATAAACACAATGCCATGCAGTGATACCCATGTTCATACAGACTGCATATTTAAACACACAATTGTATTGTTCACCATTTACAGAGAGGTCATCCTTTGACTCAAGAGTCCCACATGATTTGATTATGGAGTGTCTAACTAGGAGGAACAGACCTTGACGTAAAATCTTACTGGCTTCAGCCTTGAGACGGGACAAAAAGCACAATACGACTTCCAAAATATTTCACCAAACCTTGTATGGTGAAATATTTCTACAGAAAGTATACACAACTGACTTTCAGCCAAAATGAAAAGGATACTGTGAGCTGCTCACTTCAGGTAACTCACAGCTTCTGATTTGCGTGCATGTTAATGGACAGATCACTAGAACAAGAACCGCCTACTCACCAACTTTCTCGAAGGCTTCATGCAGCTCCTCCAGTTCTTCTTTGGATATCTTCGCTGCCATCTCCATGGAGAAAAACCTCAACCTTCCTGACTCCAAAAACGTGCTTTTTTTTGTCCCCTGTTGGGACAAGAACAGAGAGAGACAGGGGGCAGGAAAAAAAATAAATAAATAAATAAATAAATAAAAAACCACTGTTCACTTCCAAGGCCAGTTAATGTTGCATTCAGATTTAACATGCTTGTGATGCCCTCATGAATGAATGAATGAATGACTTTACTGTTTTGTTCAGAATACAGGACGCTCGGTTTGCATGAGACACAAAGGGTTGCTAAACATGCAAATAAAGATCACTGCATTTGTCTTGACGTGAGGAACAAAAATGTTACATGCAAAACTTTACATTCTGATGCACACAATCAGCACTTGAAAGACTAAATTACCTCCACATGGTCTGTCTTTAAACAAACACAGTATGTACGTAAATCTAACAAAATGGTTCTTTAATGACCTCAGGAAACACCAGAAATATAAAGCTTATAAGCTACAGACTTGACTTATGACATTTCTACATATCTGTCCATCAGATAAGTCCGAGAGCACTTTTTTAATTTGGTTTTTCCAGAGCTGACAGAACGAAACAGCTTTGAAGAAGGAAATACTACTCGAACACAAGGGACCTACACAAGCCTTAAACGTAATGGTTTTTACTATGATGACCATTTTTATAAATTTAATTATAGAACGTGGGACCGCTGGTGTCATGGTTCGGGTGCTGTGCTCATGATTGAGACAGCATGAAAATGAATTCCCATCAGACTCCTACCATGCTAACCTGAAGGTTTTACACTAGGGCCATGATGTTCACAATCTCAAAATTAAAAAAAAAAAAAAAGAAATAAAGAACGAAAGATAAAAAGAGAAAAAAAGGCATGGAGCTTCATTATTTATAATCAGAAACACAATTGGGGTATAAAAAGAGAGACAAGTGCATCCAAGTGAAGAAACAAGAAAGAACTGTGTTGCCACAAGATCCCGACGATGGCACATCAAGGCCTGTTACGTTCTGTTCAGGTTTACTCCACTCTGAGATTCCTACATTTGGTTATGGATGATGTGAAATGATAATGATCCTGTCAAATTATTCACCAAGTTCCTTCAAAATCACAATTTCACCAAGTTCCCTCAAGATCTGGGCAACATGTGAACCACAACTGTGCCTCTCTACCCAGTAGTACTGTCTCTGTCTGTCCCAGTAGAACACTATTAAAAAAGAAAAAGAAAATTTAAATAACCAAGTGAAACTCCAAATCAATCACACTTCTCAAACAACAGCCCACCCAGTTTTGAAGAAACACAAAAAGTGAATCAATTTTCCGCTGTTGTGCAAACAGAACACATAATAGGTGGAAATCATAGGCAATTAGCAGGAGAGGCACTGAAGGTGGTAACCACAGATCATTTCTTAATCCTCATCTTCTCTGGCAGATTTTTGGCACTTTTGCAATTTGTCAGTACTCCCACCACTCAAGGTATCATGAGGCAGTGTCTACAAGCCACAAAAAGGTACCCAGGTAGTGCATCTCATTCAGGAGGCCACATCAAAGGGCACTGTGGCAAGAAGGTCTGCAGTGTCCCCAAGCACAGTGTCAAGAGCATGAATACCAGGAGACACGAAGGAACTAAAGGAGGACAACAAACCAGCAACAGGACCGTCATCTGCTACTTTGTGCATGGAACAGGAGGAGCACTGCTAGAGTCCTACATCGTGACCTCCAACAAGCCTTGAATGCGCAGATTTCTGCTAAAACAATCAGAAATCGACTCCATGAGGGTGGTATGAGACCCTGATGTCCACAAGTGGGGCCTGTACTTACAGCCAAACACCGTGCAGTCCAGTTGAAAGAGAACATCGAGATTGGCAGATTCACCATTGGTGCCCTGTACTCATCAGAAGTGAGAGAAGGTTCACCCTGAGAACATGTGACAGCATTCGTTACCTGGATGAGATCCTGAGTCCCTGAGACCAATTGTGAGACAGCTGGGGCAGTGGAACCTAGATTCCTTCTGATGCATGACACTGCGAGGCCTCAAGTGTCCAGAGTGTGCCAGAAGTTCCTGCATGATGATGGCATTTATGTTATGGGCTGGCCTGTACATTCCCCAGACCAAAATCCAATTGAGCACATCTGGGACATAATGCCACCAGCACCACATTGCACCACAGTCCGATCCGAATCTGGGAGGAGGTCCCCCAGGAAAGCTTTCATCGTATCATCAGGAGCATGTCCAAGCATTGTATGGAGTGCATACAGGCACATGGAGACCACACACTACCGAGGCTCATTTAGATTAGTCTTGAGGAAACTCCACAGAGGTTGGGCCAGCCTGTGATCTGATTTTCCACTTTGATTTTGAGTGTAATTCTGAATCTATGCCTCCATGGGATGAAGATTTTTAATTCCATTAAACATTCTGATGTTGTCTTGTTTTCAATGCATTCCACTATGTAATGAATAAAGATTTTCATCCAGAATCATTCATTGAGATCTAGGAGTTTGAGCGTTCCCATTATTTGTTTTGAGCATTGCATAAATAGGTACCAAAAAAAACGCTGGGAAGGGCTCCCAAGTGGCACATCAACAAAGTGCGTGACTATTCATCCAGAGATTGGAAGTTCGAATCCAGGTTAATGCCACAGCCACCCATGACCGGACGTTGATGGAAGCTCACGGGAGGGAAGGCATACACACACAGTATACCCCTGATTATTCGTGGTTTTGCACCCACAGTTTGAGTATTCGCTGACTGCCGAGCAACCGGCACATGATTAAAATTCAGCCAATTGCTGTTCTCCTTTCTCCTGATTGGCTGAGCTGATGTCCCACCCATTTTTCCTCATTAGCGCACAAGTTGTCAATGAGCCTCTTTTTTTATGTGTTTTAATTACCAGTTAAGCTCGATGATACCACTCAAACACTATGCGTCTTCTCTGGCTAAGCGAAAGAAAATGCTGGATGTCTCTTCTGAAGAAATAAGACTTTCTCCTGAGGAACGACGGTTTTCTCTGAACTGTTGTATTAAAATCTTTTTCAATTATTATTCCAGTACAGTACCTAAGTTCATGTTTATGCGTGAGATTTTATGTTCTGTAGCATGTTTAACAAACGCGACCAAAAGGATAAACTTTATTACAGTACTCTTCATCTTCTTTTACATTGAACTTGGAGTGACAGCTCCAAGATGGCGCTGCCCAGGGGGCGATGTCGCGGAGTTCTCAGAGTCAAATTTTTTCTTTGTTCGTTTTAATTTGTTTTACTTCTTGTTTTGTTTGTTCATGTTTTGCACTATGCTCGACTCTACTACAGTGATAAGATCTGAGTATATTCGGGCGTGTATAATTAAGCATGCTCAACTGGGCTTCTTGTTAGCCGGGGTGCGGCTAGCAGAGCTAATATGCTATGGTAGGCAGCTCAACGCGAGCCGCACCCCAGCTAACAAGAAGCCCAGGTGGGAAGGGGCCGAACGACGACTCCGGCGCTTGGGCTTGCAGGGGATGAAGACCATGTAACCGGCTGGTGCAATCACCTCATCGAGTGTATTCTCCTTGAGCCATGTTTCACAGAAACACAGTCCTGTAGATCCCTCTGCGCTGCAATCTGAGCATGAAGCTTGTCCATCTTGTTTCGCAGGGACTGAACATTTTCAAGCAGTATGGCCGGAAGTGCTAACCAAGCCTCTGAGAACTCCGCCAGGGCAGTTAGCATTGAGCTCCCACAGCATATTAGCTCACGAGAGAAGTTATTGCGTGCGAAGTTGCCCGAAGCTGATCATAGCTGTAGTAGAGTCGACCAATCATAGACGGGCATAGTGCAAAACATGAACAAACAAATAAAACAAATTAAAATGAACAAAGAAACAATTTGACTCCGAGAACTCCGAGACGTTGCCCTCTAGGCAGCGCCATCTTGGAAATATCACTCCAAGTTCAATGTAAAAGGACATGAAGCGTAATAAAGTTTATCCTTTTGGTATCATTTGTTCAACATGCTACAGAACATAAAATCTCACGCACAAACATTTTAAGAATTAACTTAGGTACTGTACTGGAATAATAATTGAAAAAGACTTTAAAACGAGTGCTTTACACAGTATATGCTGTATTATGTTTATATTTTATTTCTCAATAAAAATAACAGTAAAAACTGAAAAGTTTTTCTTAATCATTACTCTATTATTACTGTATTAATGAGGAAGACTGTCTATAGAATGTGTTTCAGAAGCATATTTTAGTGAATGTAATAGATTTACTTCCGGCTGCTCATTTGTGCACGTGACGTGATACATGGGGTTTTACTTCCGGGGACAGAACTCGCGGATTATCTCGATTCGCGGGAGGGCTCGGAACCGAACCCCCGCGAATGTTGAGGGCCTACTGTATATATGGGGCCGGTGGTGGAGTGGTGAGGGTGCTGCGCTCATGATCCGGAGGTCACGGGTTCAAATCCCACTGAGACCCCTACCTGTGCCAAGACCCCTGGGCAAGGTCTTAACCACAAGTGTGCCTCTGTTTACCCAGCAGTATAAATGGGTACCAGTAAAAATATACTGGGGAGGTAACCTGCGATGGACTAACATCCCATCCATGAGGAGTTGAACTCCTAGTTGCTTCACACGACAGAAACTGAGGATAAGCACCGGCCTGATGAGGCGTTATGGCTTGGGTCTAAAAAGCCCACGGACTTTCCCGACTGACCTGCCTGCCTACCTATATATATATATATATATATATATATATATATATAAAGTATATTTTGAAATAACTGATAATTTAACTTGGATCCGTTAGAAAAAAAACATCAACTGGTGATGAAATCCACCAGTTAATTTTGTTCTCAGTCTAATGTATTCTAAATCCATTATGCTCTGAAGAGAGAAAAAAATACTCCAATTACAGAGGCAACAAAAATGTAGCAACAACAAAACATTTCTCACTGTATGCATACATTAGTTTTGTACTTTTGTTTAAAACACCTTTTTTTCGACTGAATCTGACTGATATTTCTGTGGTTCCGGATCTAAAAAAGCCCAAGCTGAGCCCAAGAACATAGAGCACCCGCTTTCTCAGCAATGACTCAACACCACAGTGGGCAAAGTGAAAGTTAGACTTGCACACACCCATCACAATGGTTTTCTGTCACTCCTCCCTCTTCGAGGAGAACAAAAACACAAACTATGCATAATTAGCTCCCTCTGACACCCATCATTAACAAAAACAGTAGAACAACAAAAGGAAAGTAAAAATATAATGTATTTGTGTTGATCCAGCCTCCATTTATGAGATTAGTCATCCATGTTTCTTAGATTTAAGCTGACTCTGGATCAGGTTTTCATGCCTTGATATTTCTGGCAAGTACAAAAATAAGATACCAGATTAAAAGGTTTTATCCTGTATTCCATGCAAGATGTTTCCAGGTTTGTCTATCTCAGAGACTCCACCCAAAACACCGTTGCTGTCCCGCAACAAACACCGCCCCAGGTCCCTTTCCCTGACTGCATAGAAGAGAGAACTGAGCCATGGTACATTGATTTTAATGCATAAATAGTCCAATAAGTTAAAAATTAAAACAAAATGATCCTTCGAAAGAATGCCCCCCAACACACACACATTCTCTTTTTCATAAACAAAAAAGATCATAAACCCTTTCTGCTTTCAGACATGAAGCATCATGAGGGCCTGGAGTCATTTAAACTTTAAGCATTATTAACCGAACACTTT
>CM045750.1:15991918-16041918 GCA_024760905.1 Plotosus lineatus
AATACTAACCAATCTCAAATTAAAAATACTGTCCAGTGTCCATATTTGATACCTTGAAAGCCTATCTGAAACGACAGTGGTGCAGCATGTGGTGCGGCTGCGGCACAACTCCATGCAGCCCATTCCATCCAGAGTTCAGATTTCTCCATGTGTGGCGTTTACAAGGCCAGGCTTATTTTTTTGTTGTTGGCAATAATTATTATAATAAAATAATATACATTTTATTTACAGCTTGTTTTTTTTTAATGTTTAATTCTTATTATACACATTTACAGCATTGAATATGTATTTATTGATATTATATACACATATACATGTACGTATACGTCAGTCGAGGGTGGGGGAATGGGGTGATACGACTTCGTGGATTTCGGTGGTCGCTCGGGGATCTTGGCCCCAATTAACCGTGAAAAGTGAGGGATCCCTGTACCTTCATCAGGCTCTGTGCTGCTGCTGGCGGTTTATAATTAACTTGTCAGCAAATCTGTTGCTCAATTTGAAACAAATTAATTTATTTCTTATTTTCCCATTGGGAGCTTTAATAGTGACAGTTTTAATAGAACAGTTTTTTGCCTCATTATTGTCACCTTCCATCATTATTTCTGCCTTTTTTATTCAGACAGTACTGGCCAATATGAATCGTTGTTTCACCGAACTGGTGAAATTGATCAATCACAAGGCACAGTTGGTATTGATTTCGCTTTGGTCACTTTTCAGTACAGTGTATGATTGGGGACACATTAATTTTTTCAACACAACCAACCTATATAGCTTTATTTTTTAGCGCCTATTAATGCTCAGACGGGGCTTTTATGTACAATTTTGGCCCAACCAGCCGAAAACAAATATTTTTAAGGCTGGCCCAATGTTCTCTTTGAGTTCACACAAGTTTCTCCCAAAAGCATGCATCATAATAAGGGTTTCTGTGATTGGCTTGAGGTAGACCTGGAGCGTAATTCAAAAACTCTAGGTCTGCGTCAGGAAGAGCTCCATGCTTGACGTGACACTGGTCAATTACAAACAAGTTATCATGTCCATAACAAAATACAAAAAGTTCAGACATATAGTAGGGACTGAACCAGGGATCCTGGAGCTGAGGGAAAGCAATCCAGGGTGATACCACACCACACAAACCATATGATCCATTTACATCGTGAATTTTTTTTTAATCGAGTATTTTAATTAAAATGTTGTTTAATTTTACATCTTATCCATAATTAATCACTATGTATAAATCCCGACAGTGATATCTGTCACCCACCAAGACATGAAGGTAGTTGGAGTAAGAGTAGAAGATGCAGAGGATAGGGTGAGATGGAGGCAGATAATTTGCTGTGGCGACCCCTGAAGGGAACAGCCGAAAGGAAAAGAAGATGATTACCCTGTGCACCGTACATAAGTACCTGGAAGGGTATGCAGTATTTCATAAATACAAGACTGAAATACTGCATTTTTAAAAAGGTTTTCTATATGACTGGTCTTCCACTTGTGATAATTACGCCATACTCGAAATCTCTCAGTTTTAAGAAAAAAGATGAGTTGACAGGCCCAAAATTAACATTCACTTTAAAAAATTAATTCATCAGGAATGACCTGGCATTACAGTAGTTTTGCCAAATTGTGCCTGTACACTCATCGATCGACACTGTTTTATAATACATTTCTGATGTGAACATCTATACTTAAGTCCATTTTAAATTATATAATTGTAAAATTTGTGTCTTTTAGCAAATTTTTAAAAAAGGTGAGCGAGCTAAACCAAGAGTGTGTACAAGAGCAAATGAGAAAGCGGGAAAAAAAAACAAAAAACAAAAAAAAAACACAGCAAGCATGGGAAGTTTGAATACTCCAGCTTTGGCACACGATAAGTCAACTGTCCCTTCATTGCAGCAAGTAAATGCCCAGAAACTAAAGTGATGGACAAAAAGACCCATTCAACACTACTATGTGAGCAAAAGAAAGCAGGAGTGAAAGAGTAACCAAACAAGCAAAAAAAGGAATGTATAAGTAAAAGACTGAGTGAAAGAAAAAAGTATTTACAGTAAATGATACACATTACTGTATTGGGTATGTAATAGTACATGTAGACAGAGTACAGCTTTACCATTTGATGCGACCCTCACACAGGTTCAGTTCAGTGGAAGTGAAGCAAGGCCAACACTATTGAGAGACCAAGAGATCAGACCTGAACACACTTCACCTCTACTTGTTCTGATCCAGCCATCTAATTTTCATACAGTGGATGCATACAGCATACATGAGACCTTTGAAGTTGATTATTGATTACCTTCTAATTATTGAATTGCCCCTTCATTGTCCATGTTCACCTACTCCTAGTCAAGATGTCCTGGATGGCTTTCATGCCTGTGCATTTCAACACTGGGTTCTTAACCCAAATTTCATAGCGGGAGAACAAGTTTTACGTTAGTACCAGTAGAACTACATTATACAGACGCTCCCCGTCTTATGTTTTCAATTGATTCCGGACGGCCGAACGCAAGTTGAAAGTGAACGTAAGTTGTTCCAGTGACGTATGACGCTCATACTGTACTATACATCCATAAATACCATTACCGTATCTCATAAAACACCACTAAATCAATTATTATAAACATGTCTGTCTGTCTTCCTTTCGGCTTTTTCCCTTTCACTTGGGAGTCGCCACAGCGATTCGCACGTTTTTGATTTGGCAGAGGTTTTTACGTCGGATGCCCTTCCTGTCACAACCCTTTTTAGCAAGGGACAGAAACACGCTGACGACTTTGCAGCCTACTCTTTACGAAAGTCAGCAATGGTTCTTTTACATGCCTCTCACCATAGACTGTGAGAGACATGGCCCGCCTTTGATAACCCAGTTAGCTGCACTGGGGGGGACAGTGACAACCTTGTGGAGAGTGAGACTTGAACCCCCAACCGTTGGATCAGCGATCCAGCGCCCTATACCACTAGACCACCACTGCCCCTTAAATCAATTATTATAAACATAACATTGTAAAATAATATCAAATATATCAAATAATATAAACATGAATTTCAAATACGTCACTTATTTATACTGAGTCACCAGTTATACAGACTTCCGGTCTTTCAAGTGCACAAGGGTGCCGTTGAACTCATTTAGAACACAGCCTGCACTGATGTGAATCCCAGCAAAGCGGAGAGTTCTTTCTTTTGTGCAAGCAAGTAAGTAAACTTTATTCAAGACATGCATATAAAGAACAAGTACAAATCCTTATGAATATTAATATAAAAATAAGTATAGACTAGTCCTTCTCAAAAAATTAGAATATTGTGATAAAGTTCATTATTTTCTGTAATGTACTAATAAAAATTACATTTTCATATATTTTAGATTCATTGCACACCAACTGAAATATTTCAGGTCTTTTATTGTTTTAATACTGATGATTTTGGCATACAGCTCATGAAAACCCAAAATTCCTATCTCAAAAAATTAGCATATTTCACCCGACCAATAAAAAAAAAAGTGTTTTTAATACAAAAAAGTCAACCTTCAAATAATTATGTTCAGTTATGCACTCAATACTTGGTCGGGAATCCTTTTGCAGAAATGACAGCTTCAATGCGGCGTGGCATGGAGGCAATCAACCTGTGGCACTGCTGAGGTGTTACGGAGGCCCAGGATGCTTCGATAACGGCCTTAAGCTCATCCACAGTGTTGGGTCTGGTGTCTCTCAACTTTCTCTTCACAATATCCCACAGATTCTCTATGGGGTTCAGGTCAGGAGAGTTGGCAGGTCAATTGAGCACAGTAATACCATGGTCAGTAAACCATTTAGCAGTGGTTTTGGCACTGTGAGCAGGTGCCAGGTCGTGCTGAAAAATGAAATCTTCATCTCCATAAAGCTTTTCAGCAGATGGAAGCATGAAGTGCTCCAAAATCTCCTGATAGCTAGCTGCATTGACCCTGCCCTTGATGAAACACAGTGGACCAACACCAGCAGCTAAGATGGCACCCCAGACCATCACTGACTGTGGGTACTTGACACTGGACTTCAGGCGTTTTGGCATTTCCTTCTCCCCAGTCTTCCTCCAGACTCTGGCACCATGATTTCCGAATGACATGCAAAATTTGCTTTCATCCAAAAAAAATACTTTGGACCACTGAGCAACAGTCCAGTGCTGCTTCTCTGTAGCCCAGGTCAGGTGCTTCTGCCGCTGTTTCTGGTTCAAAAGTGGCTTGACCTGGGGAATTCGGCACCTGTAGCCCATTTCCTGCACATGCCTGTGCACGGTGGCTCTGGATGTTTCTACTCCAGACCTCAGTCCACTGCTTCCACAGGTCCCCCAAGGTCTGGAATTGGCCCTTCTTTCACTTTTTCCTTCCCACAGACATCCCACTGAGGTGCCTTGATACAGCACTCTGGGAACAGCCTATTCGCTCAGAGATTTCTTTCTGTATCTTACCCTCTTGCTTGAGGGCGTCAATGATGGCCTTCTGGACAGCAGTCAGGTTGGCAGTCTTACCCATGATTGCAGTTTTGAGTAATGAACCAGACTGGGAGTTTTTAAAAGCCTCAGGAATCTTTTACAGGTGTTGAGAATTAATTGGTTGATTCAGATGATCAGATTAATAGCTCGTTTAGACTACCTTTTCATGATATGCTAATTGTTTGAGACAGGAATTTTGGGTTTTCATGAGCTGTATGCCAAAATCATCAGTATTAAAACAATAAAAGACCTGAAATATTTCAGTTGGTGTGCAATGAATCTAAAATATATGAAAGTTTAATTTTTATCAGTACATTACAGAAAATAATGAACTTTATCACAATATGCTAATTTTTTTAGAAGGACTAGTACTCTTAGGATTCTGCTAAAAGATAATAAATATCTAATTGTTCTGTAATTTGTGGATTCGGGTTTTCATTCATATGACAACTATCTTTGCTTAACTGAATATGCATGGTAGATTGTGCCGATCCGAGCAGATAGTTAATTCATCTATGTGTATGAGACTTGCACTCATGCTAGTAGGCTTACGCTTCTAACCAACCATATTTGCTTCGGGTTACAAAAGTCCACAAAACAGTGTAAACACAAAGATCACAGAGACGACGTCTTAACACAAGGGTAACACGCTATATAACTGATTTTTTTTTTTTTTTTTTTTGGGGGGGGGGCGTACAATCGAAAAAAAACGTAAAACGGATGAACGTAAGTCGTGGAGTGTCTGTACAGCAAAACTTATATGGGAGAATTCCACCAAAACAGGCGAATAATGGTCAAGAACATTTAAAATTTTTTTTTGGTCATTTCTTTTTTTTATTTATACGACAGTTGCAAATATATTATATGACTGAAGCAGCAAAACTACAAATTAATTTTCAAATGAAATAAATAAAAGTGAATGTTTGCACTAATGTCTTTGCCATTAAACCAATAACAGTAAAGACCTTGCTGTGTTTCATACTCATAAAACCACTCCCTGCACTGTGAATGAGGGCGAAAGCATTCGAGGAAACCAAACCCTTTTCCATGCTTTCCCAGTTACCAATAAAGGTGATCACATGAAAGAACTCTACTAATTTACAGTCATGGTTTCCCTGATGTGGGTGATTTTATCCACATTGCTAAACTCTGCTTTCCTTTAATTTGATAATTGTGCGTAACGTTTTCAAGCTGAGCAGTCACGCAGAAAACACAAACTACATGCCTGTACAAGTAAAATAGTAATATTCAGCCCCAGTAGCTCAAGTGCAATGAAACACTTTCTGTGCTAAATATCCAAGGTGTTAATCATTTCCTGATGCTGATTCAAGCCTGCCTTCTTCACTTATGGCTCTTACAATTGGTGGAAAATGTAGCACTGTTTATTCTGGAGAAACTGACAGACTTCCCAACTTTCCAGTTCTGAGCTACACACCAGTGACAAAAAAGAAGTCTGAAATACTTAACCAAAGGGAACAATAAAGTGCAAAGGTTGCAGAAAAAAATACTTTTATGACTGCGAGTGTTGGGCATACATATGACACCACTAATATAATGCACAAACTGCAAATTATATAATTACTACTGAAAACTCATCAACCTCCAAACTCTTGAGACCCTGAAGGTTGCTATTCAGCAGATCACCGCTGTTCTACCCAGCATGACCCATCGAGTCATGGCAGCCTTTAGAAATGACCTTCAGGACTATACTGACAATGACAACCACCATATTGAGGATCATTATGTATGTATAAATGAGAATTGAACTTAATTAATCTTTAGGATGTGAGTCTAAGTTTGAATCCAATTTGATGCCACAGCCATCCATGACCAGGAATCCATGGGAGCAAATTAGCTGAGGGAGAGATGGCAAAAGCTCACTTCCTGGTCACATACACATTTTATATATATGTGTGTGTGTGTGTGTGTGTGTGTACATATATACACACACAATATATATATATATATACATATACATATATATATATATATATATATATATATATATATATATATATATATATATATATAAAAATAAACACACACACACACACAGACGCGCCCCCATTTACAAACATTCATTTTTATGAACATCCAGAGATACAAACATCCAGTCCGAGGTCGAGACTGAAAGTGAAATGAAATTGAAGAACAAGTAGTAATAGAAATGAAATAAAATCTAGAGAAAGATATATCATCAATATAAGTATGAAATATGATTAAACATTACCCTGAGGTACACTTAATACTAAGTTCAAGCAGAGGGGCATGGCTGATGTGCTTTACACCAGTCAGGAAAAAGAAGCAGAACCGATACATTTCTGAACTCCTGCCAAAAGTTTCAAAGAAGAAACAAATTGACTCAGGAATTATAATGAACTGTATAAGAGTGAAACTCTCTGTAAATCTGATCAGATCTGCTGTGCTGTGCTTGAGAGGAACCAGGAGTTTAAACACGCGACATAATGATACTGATAATGTGATGATAATGGAGAGGGGGGGGGTAAAAGTTTTCTCAGTGTTTAATTTCATGTCCCCCACTAGTATGAACTTTCCACCTGTGAACCGGGAATGTGCGCTTCTGCTCTCAGAGGTCAGCATGTCTTGCACCGTTCCAGTGACACGCAGCCTGAAGCGCACACGCAGCCGCCGTGCACCTCCAGATCCGACACGGATAAATTCATTATCTGGGACTGGGGACCGGATCGGTGGGTTAAATGGTGTGGCTTGGCAATGCTGAGTGGTTTTGATGTGCAGGATGATGTTTACTGCGGTGTCACGGGAGGAATGGTGTCATTAACAATGATTTAACATCAGATTAAAGCTTCAGGCACGCGGGCAGCAAGTTGAGTCGAGTCGGGTCAACGAGACACAAACCATGAATCATATTGGGAAATGATTCAGAAATAATCCACCAATCAAACAGAATTATCTAGGAAGCATTACACACACTTCTGGTAAATAAATAAATAAATCAGATTATCTTTATGTTGAAGAGCTCCTTCCAAGGGCAACCGAAAGATAATCAGTTCAATTGTCCAGTTGTAGTGTCACCTGTGTGTGTGTGTGTGTGAGAGAGAGAGGGTATATGCTTTCACTTAGACTGAGCTCAAGAGCATCATTACACCACGTGATCAGTTATGTAATAACTCTCAGAGAGAAAGAGAGAGATTGTATACAGTACAAACTTGTATAGGTGACTTATACAAGGTTCAAACATACATTCCCCTCCAAAGAATGCCCTGTCACAACTTACGAACAAACACACACACACACATATATACATACATACATACATATATATATATACACACACACACACACACACACACACACACACACACACACATACACAAAACCACCCAGCTCCATAATTATTGGCACCCCTGGTTGAAATGTTCTCTTTAGCATTTCATAAGTGGGGTCCCCCCCCACCCGAATAATATTGGACCACAATGCAAAAAAATAGGAAAATGTAACCTTTAATTCAAATTGATTGGGGGGAGCCCACATTAAGAAAAAAAATATTTGTCAAATCATGTGTGCCACAATTATTAATAGCCCTGACTTTGTACAACCACTGTTTGCCAACAAAACAACACCTAATCTTCTCCTATAAGGTTTCACAAGAATGGAAGAATACAGAAAGAGGGATCATGGACTGTTCCTCTTTACACAATCTCTGTGAATCATCCAGCAACCTGGGTCCTCCCCTCTGTACTCTCCTCGTCAGCTCACTCCACAGGTTTTCAATGAGTTTGAGGTCTGGGGCCTGAGATGGCCATGGAAAGAGCTTGATTCTGTGTCTGATTAACCATTTCTGTGGAGATTTGGCCACATTTTTAGGGTCATTATCTTGCTGAAAGAACCGGTGATGACCCAACTTCAGCTTTTGGGCTGAGGGAACCAAATTTTGATTTAAAATGCCTGATATTTCAAAGTATTTATGGTGCAATTCATGACCTCTAACAAGGTTCCCAGGGCCTCCAGAAGAGTAACAGGCATGCAGCATCACCAATCCTCCCCTATACTTCATAGTGGTCATGAGGTATTTTTCTGTATACTCATCCTTTGTGTTCCACCAGACCCACTTTGAATGTTTGTTGATAAAAAGCTCTATATTAGTTTCATCTGACCAAAGCACACAGTCTCAGTGTCAGAACTGCTTCGCGAACTTTTGCAAACGTTGGCATGGTCTAGTGCAGGGGTGCTCAATCCTGCTCCTGGAGATCTACCTCCCAGAAGACATTCACTCCAACCCTAATCACGCCCACCTAACCATCCAATCATCTCATCAAGACCTGACTGGATCTTACATGTCACATGGGCCACATTAGGGTTGGAGATAAAGTCATCTGGAAGGTAGATCTCCAGGAGCAGGATTGAGCACCCCTGGTCTAGTGGATAGGGTGCAGGATCACTGATCCTAAGGTTGCAGGTTCGAGTCCCCACAGGGTTGTCACTGTCCCCCCCAGTGCAGCTAACTGGGTTATCAAAGTCAGGCCATGTCTCTCACTGTCTATGTTGTGAGGCATGTAAAAGAACCATTTCTGACTTTCGTAAAGAGTAGCTGCAAAGCCGTCAGCGTGTTTCTGTCCCTTGCTCAAGGGTTGTGACAGGAAGGGCATCCGATGTAAAAACCTATGCCAAATCAAATGTGCGAATCAGATGATTCGCTGTGGCGACTCCCGAGAAAGGGAAAAAGCCGAAAGGACGGAAGGAAGTTAGAAAGGGTTTTTTCTGTGCATGCCTCCCAAACAGCTTGTTGGCCTGTAAATGGCACCTGATGGCTGTTTTGGAGCCTCTGTGACCCCAAGATGCCACCATTTGTTACAATTCTTTAACACTGAGCTTCGAAGAACTCATTTCCCTTACCATCCTCCCCTTGCGTGGTTTTGTCCAGGCTTGTTTACCGTTCTTCCAGTTGTTTTAAAGTTCTTAATTATTCCTCTGACAGTGGATATGGGCAGGTGCGGGCAAGGGGCTATTTTCTTGTCGCCATTGCCTGACTTGTGAAGGTCGACATACATCTGCCTTCCTTGGTGTATTCCTTATGTGGTCCTTCCCTAGTTGAAAGGCGAATAAAAGAATTTGGTCTCTGTGTCACGTCATATTTATACCCCAGGGAAACAGGAAGTGATGAAATACTAATTAAATGTTCCAATATACAGACACGCCCCAGCTTACGAACAAGATGGGTTCCGGACGGCCGTTCGTTAGATGAATTTGTTTGTAAGTGGTTACAGGACATTCTTTAGAGGGGAATGTATGTTTAAACCTTACATAAGTAACCTATACAAGTTTGTACTGCATACAATCTATCACTCTCTCTCTCCATAATCATCTGTACATTATCAATCTCATTATGTCGCGTGTTTAAACTCCTGGTTCCTCTCAAGCACACACAGCGGATCTGATCAGATTTAGAGTTTCACTCTTGTCCAATTCATTATAATACTGGAGTCAATTTGTTTCTTCTTTGAAAGTTTTGGTACGAGTTCAGAAAGGTATTGTTCAGCTTCTCTTCCATGACCTCCGTAAGGTGTCAAGCATGCGTCAGCCACGCCCCTCTGCCAGAGCCTAGTATTAAGTGTACCTCAGGATAATGTTTAATCATATTTCATACTTATATTTATGATGTAGCTTTCTATACATTTTATTTCATTTCTATTTCTACTTCTTCTTCAATTTCATTTCACTTTCAGTTTTAAACTCGGACAGCCCCGTTCGTATCTTCGGATGTTCGCAAAACGAATGCTCGTAAGTTGGGGAGCGTCTAAACTCTGATCAACTTTGTAAGGTACTGTAGAAATGACAATTACTTCAGTCATATTTATTTCCTAGGCATTGTGAGTGGTGCCAATAATTTTGGAATTCAGGAAAAATAATGATTTCTTCATCAGGGTTTTTTCTCCCTTAAAATTCACTTGAGTTGAAGGTTACATTTCTCTACAATTTTCAGTGGAAGGGTATGCTTCTGCAACAAAAATTGAATTTAAGGACTTTAACACATTTTAACCTGGGGTGTCAATCATTACAGAAGCTAGTGTGTGTGTGTGTATGTGTGTGTATATATATATATATACTGTATTTTCCTGACTGTACGTTGCTCTGGAGTATCAGTCGAATTGGCCAAAAAATACATAAAGAGGGGAAAAAAATATGCAAGTCGCACTGGACTACAAGTCGCAAACTCATAGAAACCGTCTACCTTGGCTTGTAAATCTGCTGGCAGTTTTTGTGACATTGTGGTCCTCACTCTGATGGAGAGGCAATTGCGTTGCATGAAGCGCTAACACGAGGAAGGTCCTTCTGCAAAGTACTTTCTATTCATCTCCTTGACAACTGCCTGGACGTGGAGATGCAATTACACTGTTGACAAGCCTCTCCCTGCAGCACGTTGCTCAAGCACCCATGTGTGAGCTCGTTCCTCTAGCTGTGGCCATCGAGCTTTTTACCCGTGATAACCTTTTTTGTTGTCTTCATTGCAGTAATCGTAATCTCTGTTTTTCTTCAGTCCTTTACAAGTTTCTCGTTCACTCCTAACTCACTTTCTGCTGCTAGATTACTATTTTGTGCTGCATATTTCACTACTTGCAGCTTGTTATCCACAGAATAGGATTTTCTTTTTGGGGACATTTCTTCAGTGGTACAGGATGAGCAAGTAATAGTACCCAAGCCTAGAGAGACCTCTTGCGGTTGTGAGTGTAAAAATAACAAACGTGAAATTATGTTAGTTATTATTATGATGAACATATATGTCATAATTTTACATATAAATCACTCTGGAGTATAAGTTGCACCTTCAACCAAAGTATGAAAAAAGTGCGACTTGTCGTCCGAAAAATACAGTATATATTATATATGTACACACACACACACACACACACACACACACACACACACACCAGGCTGGGTGAATATTCAGGGATATTCAAGAGGAGGTAAAGTCCTTTGGACTTTTCACACCCGAGTCATAGTGACTCATCAGGCCGGTACTTATCTCCGGTTTCCATAGTGCGAAGTGACTAGGAGTGCAACTCCTCCTGGATGGGACACTAGTCCATCGCAGGTAACTTTCCCAGTATATTTTTACTGGTACCCATTTATACTGCTGGGTGAACAGAGGCACACTTGTGGCTGAGACCTTGCCCAGGGGTCTTAGCACAGTGAGGGTCTGACTGGGATTTGAACACACAACTGCCCAATCATGAGCACAGCACCCTAACCAGTATGCCACTCAAGTTATTCAAGAATAACTTATTTATTAAACTCCTAAAGCAGCAAATTTAGCATGAAATTCATCACTACTCAGAATATTTACACATCTGTAATAACCACATACTTTTTATTTGCATTCTGATGCTATTTGCAAGATCGGTTTGCTCAAACAGCATCCTGACCACATGGCAGAACTCTGATGATTTCAATAACAATGATTTTGTTTACGATCCAGTTTATGAACAGCATTGCCAGCATGTTGCCACCTTTCAAGGACGTTACTTAAAATAGATAAAAAGCAAGAAGGCAACTTCAGATGTTCTGGACTGAAAAACATGCAAGAAAAAAAGTTGGTAAACCAACATATAGTTCTGAGTCAGCTGTTAACCTTCTGGAGATGTAAAGCCGGTTTCCATTCTTGAGTATAAATCTACAACTTAAAAGCAAGTCCGCAAATCAATGCTACATACGTCCTCAGCCACACCTATATAATGGCTTTTCATCATCTTACACTGGTTTCCAAAATAGCCAGATCCAGACATTCCTGACAAGCCCAAGAATCCGAGTCTAGTTTCACGAACTGTGTCTAAAACATTGAGCTGTACACGAACGAATACACAGGCCTGTTCTGTACAGAGTTGCTTCCCCGGTGGGAGTGCATTCATAATTCAGCAGAAAGGAAGATGGTTTTTACAGAAGGCTGGTACAGAATTCCCTGTGAAAGAACACCGCATACAAGGCTCAGAGCTTCTGTCTGCCGGCAAGGCTAAAAAGTACATTTGGAAACTGTGAACGAGATTAAATCTACACTTCAGGTTCTTTCTGCACCACGTTGTAATAAAATCCCTGCTGCACTCCAGCCTAACATCTGGCAGTCACATTATTTCAGATGTCTCTAACTACTTTCAGCTCAATATGATTTTACAAGAACCTGATGCTGAAGTTATTTTTCCCCCCTTCTGACATCATCTGTAAAACTACACAATGAAAGCTATTCCATTTAGTCAAAATAGAACATTCATTGATGGTAACAAAACAACAAATGATCACAGAGGGCGGTGTCTCAAAAGGCCACAATAAAGTTTTACCAGTGACTGTACATATGGATGGATGTCAGAACAGTGAATAAAAATTCTTTCATTCATTTTCTTGAACATACAAGAACTGTATGACATTGCACTTCTCACTCCCCATAAGTATTTTTGAAGGGTTTTTTAGTCAAAATGGGCCTTTACAAGTTTAAAAAATACTGGAGCTGTGGTCTCAGGTGTAGAGCTAGCTAACTAGCTGCATTTCATGACAATTCATTTAGCCAGGCCCTCCTTTTGAACAGCTTCAACAGATAGAGGATATGACAGTACGTCTGTATTCTGATTAATCATTTTTTCAGTGCAGGTAGCATTAATAGATGAGCATCACTGAGAGAAATGTTGAGTGTAAACAGTGACTGCTATTTCCTAGTGTATTTTCAGTTGGTACCTTAAACTGCACACAGCTGGCTCATCTGAATGACAGCGGAAGAGACTGCATGACTTTTCTGCCTCAGACTTCAGCTAATTCGCCCTTGGATTTTTTAGTCTCAGGTTTTGGCATTTCTGTGTGGAGTTTGCATGTTCTCCCCGTGCTTGTGTGGGGTTTACTCCGGGTACTCTGGTTTCCTCCTACAGTTCAAACACATGCACGTTAGGCTAATTGGCTGTTCCAAATTGCCACTAGATGCAAGTATGCATGTATGCATTGTGATGGTCAGTCAAGCTGCACAGGGTGTAACTCGCCTTCGCCCAATGCTGAGAGAGACACCCAGACTCCCCATCACCCAAGTAGAATTAGAGACAATAGTGGGCATTTATTTGTTGTTGCAAAACAGTCAGTCATTCTTCACGATATAAAATTTGTCACATGAAAGCTAATATTAGAGGCTGTTTCAATAATCACTATGGGGCAGTGGTGGTCTAGTGGTATAGGGCACTGGATCGCTGATCCAAAGGTTGGGGGTTCGAGTCCCACTCTCCACAGGGTTGTCACTGTCCCCCCAGTGCAGCTAACTGGGTTATCAAAGGCGGGCCATGTCTCTCACTGTCTATGGTGAGAGGCATGTCAAAGAACCATTGCTGACTTTCGTAAAGAGTAGGCTGCAAAGTCGTCAGCGTGTTTCTGTCCCTTGCTAAAAAGGGTTGTGACAGGAAGGGCATCCGACGTAAAAACCTGTGCCAAATCAAAACGTGCGAATCAGATGATTCGCTGTGGCAACTCCCGAGTAAAAGGGAAAAAGCCGAAAGGAAGACAGACAATTTCAATAATCACTATATTTTTCTGAAGAATTATAACATAATGATTGATAAACTAAATATCAGTTCTATCATATCTATTATACCAGTCCTTCTCAAAAAATTAGCATATTGTGATAAAGTTCATTATTTTCTGTAATGTACTGAAAAAATTAAACTTTCATATATTTTAGATTCATTGCACACCAAGTGAAATATTTCAGGTCTTTTATTGTTTTAATACTGATGATTTTGGCATACAGCTCATGAAAACCCAAAATTCCTATCTCAAAAAATTAGCATATCATGAAAAGGTACTCTAAACGAACTATTAACCTAATCATCTGAATCAACCAATTAACTCTAAACACCTGCAAAAGATTCCTGAGGCTTTTAAAAACTCCCAGCCTGGTTCATTACTCAAAACCGCAATCATGGCTAAGACTGCCGACCTGACTGCTGTCCAGACGGCCATCATTGACACCCTCAAGCGAGAGGGTGAGACACAGAGAGAAATCTCTGAGCGAATAGGCTGTTCCCAGAGTGCTGTATCAAGGCACCACAGTGGGACGTCTGTGGGAAGGAAAAAGTGTGGCAGAAAACGCTGCACAACCAGAAGAGGTGATTGGACCCTGAGGAAGATTGTGGAGAAGGGCCGATTCCAAACCTTGGGGGACCTGTGGAAGCAGTGGACTGGGCTAAAGGTGCCGTATTCCCCAGGTCAAGCCACTTTTGAACCAGAAACGCCTGACCTGGGCTACAAAGAAGCAGCACTGGACTGTTGCTCAGTGGTCCAAAGTACTTTTTTCGGATGAAAGCAAATTTTGCATGTCATTCAGAAATCAAGATGCCAGAGTCTGGAGGTAGACTGGGGAGAAGGAAATGCCAAAATGCCTGAAGTCCAGTGTCAAGTACCCACATTCAGGGATGGTCTGGGGTGCCATGTCAGCTTCTGGTGTTGGTCCACTGTGTTTCATCAAGGGCAGAGTCAATGCAGCTAGCTATCAGGAGATTTTGGAGCACTTCATGCTTCCATCTGCTGAAAAGCTTTATGGAGATGAAGATTTCATTTTTCAGCACGACCTGGCACCTGCTCACAGTGCCAAAACCACTGCTAAATGGTTTACTGACCATGGTATTACTGTGCTCAATTGGCCCGCCAACTGTCCTGACCTGAACCCGATCAAGAATCTGTGGGATATTGTGAAGAGAAAGTTGAGAGACACCAGACCCAACACTGTGGATGAGCTTAAGGCCGTTATCGAAGCATCCTGGGCCTCCATAACACCTCAGCAGTGCCACATGCCACGCCGCATTGAAGCAGTCATTTCTGAAAAAGGATTCCCGACCAAGTATTGAGTGCATAACTGAAGATAATTATTTGAAGGTTGACTTTTTTTGTATTAAAAACACTTCTTTTTAATTGGTCGGATGAAATATGCTAATTTTTTTGAGATAGGGATTTTGGGTTTTCGTGAGCTGTATGCCAAATTCATCAGTATTAAAACAATAAAATTCCTGAAATATTTCAGTTGGTGGGCAATGAATCTAAAATATATGAAAATTTAATTTTTATCAGTACATTACTGAAAATAATGAACTTTTTCACAATATGCTAATTTTTTTGAGAAGGACTAGTAGATATCAGTATCTATTATCTGCCAAATTGTTATTTGGAATATTCATATTGGTTCTGAATTTCAATCAGTGCAGCCCTCATTCAAACTACAACATTACATGCTAAAGCATTCCAATCTGCATCATCAATCTATCAATTATTGATACGGCTCATCAATCACGCTCACATGGGAAGCTGGAGCCAACCACCACTGACTGCAAGCAAGAGGCAGGAAGCACACATTTATACACACACACACACACACATGTGTGTATATATATATATATATATATATATATATATATATATATACACATACATATACACATATATATATATACATACATATACACACACACACACACACACACACACACACACACACAGGGATCCCTCACTTTCCGTGGTTAATTGGGACCGAGATCCCCACGCGACAACCGAAACCCAAGAAGTAGGATCACCCCCCGACTGACGTACACGTATATGTATATATAATATCAATAAATATTTATTCACTGTTATAAATACTTATAATAACAATTATACATTAAAAAAATAACAAGATGTAAATAAAATATAAATACACACACATACAGATGGTATTGCATGAGAGGATCACGACACACATACATATGCGCACACGTGCGGAGATGCGCTTGCACACACAGATGCAACAATGTAAGTAGTTTGATGGGAGATTTTGGGTTGTTTTAGGGGTTTTTTTTTGTTGCATAATTGGCCGTGTTTTTGTGGCATTTTCCTTAACTTTTTCGCTTTTCTTCCTTAATTTCCTTATTTTTTAATTCAATTAATTTTTTTTTAACACGATGCACTGAAGCCACATGAATTGAAGCGTGAAGTAGCAAGGGATCCCTTTGTACATTTTTTATGTGTGTGTGTATATATATATATATATATATATATATATATATATATATATATATATATATATACATACATACATACATACATACATACATACATACACACACATACAGGGATCCCCCACTTTCCGCAGTTAATCGGGACTGAGGGCCCCATGCGACCATTGAAATCCGCCGCGAAGTAGGATCATCCTCCACACACACACCCCAACCCGACCGACATATACGTACATGTATGAGTGTATATAATATCAAATACATATCCAATGCTATAAATGCTTATAATAACAATGAAACATTGAAAAAATAACATAAGCCATAAATAAAATGTAAATACAGACACTCTCCAACTCACCAACATTCATTTTGCAAACATCCGGAGATACCAACATGTCCAAGGTTGAAACAGAAAGAGAAATGAAATTGAAGAACAAGTAGAAATAGAATAAAATCCACAAAAAGATAGAGCATAAATATAAGTATTAAGATTAAACATTATCCTAAGGTTCACTTAATACTAGGCTCTGGCAGAGGGGGGGGCGTGGCTGCACCAAGGGCACACACAGATGCAACAATGTATCCAGTTTTCAAGAGAGATTTTGGGTTGTTTTTTTGCATAATTGGCCTTGTTTTTGTGACATTTTCCTTAACTTTTCCACCTATTCTTCCTTAATTTCCTTATGTTTTACTTCGATGAATATTTATTTCTTTATTTTTTAAAAACCGAGATGCACTGAAGCCACATTATTTGAAGGAGGGATCCCTGTATATAATTTTATATATGTCTTGAGTGACTGTTCTTTTGATTTTAAGTATTATCCACTCAGAATAATGCTTTCAATCCGACACTATCAGACTCATCATGCAATTCCTGTGTAGGCTGTACATGCTAATATGAGAGGGTGATGAGCAACCCTCAGAGCTCTAATCACAATGACAGACACACCAAGTCATCAAAACATTCAGGATAAGAATGGGAACCACACACTTGGCATTACAAAGCAGGAAAAAAGAAAGTGGGAGGAAAAAAAAAAATGAATGGACTGTTTACAAAACAGAATTTGCATTGAAGTGTGAACATGTACATCTTTGAATTTGGGAAAATTACTGGCCTAATTTTAATTATCAAGTCAGTGAGAGTGTGTTTTAGCTTTGATCAATTTTGTTTGTTCATTTAACCTTGGAATTAATTTATTCCAGAAACAAAGGAACTAAAAATGGATAGCAAAGAAGCCACGAGACCAGTTCCTGGCAACATCTGTACACACAGACACACAAGAGGAAATCTAATAACCCTGGGTTTATACTGGGGCACAACTTCCACGATATCTGCACTTAAAAAAAAAAAAAAACATGAAGTGCCATGATTTAACACCTAAAGCCCAATTAGGGAATAAATCAGGACACAGCTTGCATTAAGAACATGAAGCTTGAAGGAATCATGTCACCAAGTTCACGAAGATCCCTGAGAGTGGCACATCAAGGTCTGTTGCCTACTCTTAAGGCCCGTTTACCCTACTGCATCCTTCCATACTTCCCACCCTCTATCATGATTTGCCATCAAACTGTAATACAGCGAAAAAAAAATTCCAGTCAAACAGTCTGCATTATTTTATTGCAAAATCTATTAATCCCAAATTCATGTGCACATACATTATGCTGTAAAACAATATTTCAAAATTATATATTTTATTACACTCTGCACTTTCAATTATGCTCCAATACACATCTCTTTTTGAACTTGCTACTGACATCATTCTAAGTCTCTGCTTTTGCTTATCTAAGAAAAAGTACATTTCTATGGACTAATTCCACCTGTATGTGTTCTCGAGTTTAAGTAATTATTGTGCAGGAACATGTGTTTTGTCTTGGCAGTGGTGGCCTAGTGATACAGGGTGCTGGATTGCTGATCCTAATGTTGGGGGTTCGAGTCCCACTCTTCACAAGGACTGGATTATCAAAGGCCAGCCATATCTCTCACTGTCTATGGCATGAGGCTGTAAAAGAACCATTGCTGACTTTTGACAAGGGTAGGCTGCAAAGCAGTCAGCGTGTTTCTGCCCTGCGATGGCCTGGTGAGCTGTCCAGGGTGTACTCTGCCCTCGCCCAGAATCGACTGCGAAGGGCGCCAGCCTCCCTGCAACCCTAATTAGGATTAAGCGGTTCCAGAAAATTAACTGAACCTGCTCTGTCCTGTTTAAACCTGTTCAGTTTTGGCAATATTTTCAAGGATACAAGTTAAAAGTAAAAGCTCAATACAAAATTCCCCATTTCGGCAACAACAGGTATCCATAAATTTTGAATGGGCATGAGTTTTATTCTCTCAAAAGAGTATCTGGTAGATTTAATGGTGATCTGTTTGAGAGCAATGTGTTTCCTGAGGGCTGCAGTGTTCACTAGAGATTAAGCTTCAGAGACAACACAGTGTGTTTGTGGGTAAATTTATCAACAAGTTATGAGTGAACATATTCTGTGCCTGCTTCCAAGTTTAATAGCCAATACATTCATTTTGTTAACTCCAGCAGCAGGGTGACCTGATATCTAGAAATAGAAATTTTTCTGATACAATTATTTTAAGCTGACATCTATAATTGATGAAACCGAGAGGCTTCTGTAGTTACCAAGTCCCAACACCTACAGTAAAAAAGGTGATTGAGGCATTTTTGAGTGAGTTGCCAAAGGCAAATGAGATGAGGGGTTAAAAAAAAAAAAAGTCTCTACTATAAAGTTACACACATGCGTGGACAGAAACTGGCCCTCATATTTCAATCGGTGGAAAGCCAGGAAAGTACGCATGCGCAGATAGTCCAAAACCAGTTTTTTTTCAGGACACAGAAACCGGTGAACCCGGAGGAACCGCAAGCCGACAGGCGGAACTTGTCTCCTCTCCACACATCCCATGATTCCATCGGACAAACTGAAGTGTGATACGAGTTGAATGGCAGCGGCCAAAACGCTGTCTTTACACAGCTCATAACATGCAATGATGTTGCTGGGTCATAAGCACGAGCTCAGTTATTTACCGCGCGTGAGCTCCTGCTACACAATTACCTCAGACAGGTCTTCAAGTTACAGTATTGTTGTTATTGTTGATGTTGTGAAAAAAATAATTCAGTGCTACCCAAGAGGTCAAACAGGGTTTTTTTTTTTCCATCAGCCTGAAAATGACAAATTCAGGCAAACTTTAATTACAAACTTATTCTAAAGTTTTATCGAATAATAAACAATAAATACAACGGGAAAAGTTAGCAAGCAGGCTACATTAAGAGAAACCACTTTTGTGCAAACTAATGAACGCTCAGAAATACCTCAGCATATTCGCCAAACGAAAGTAAAATAAGATAAAAATTCTTATAAACGAGCAATAAGTGAGACGCGTATATTCATGAATAAAGATAGAGAAGTTACTCACAGCTGTTTCCACACCGCTGACTCTTCCAGTTCGTATCCAACTTTCTGAGTCGTCGACCGCAAATCTCTCCACTGCACTGAGTGACTAACGTTAACCACGCCCGCCACGCGCTGATTGGTCTGATTTCTGATTGACGTAAGGATACCCTGCCTCTATAGTGACGCCCCTCTATATCATGGCACCATCTGCATAGAAGAGAATTAATTGTGGAATCTTTGTGTTTTTAGGAATTTCATGTGATACTCTGCAATATTACAAACACCCCTTTTTACAGACTGATTTTAAACTAGTTTTAAATTAGACTTTTTGAAATATAGTGTTTATCTAAATAAAGATCATTTTATTTCAAGTCTTTCCACTAATATGCACCTAACGCCCTTTTCTGACTATATGTAATACTCTGCTAGATTGTAATAGAAGGTTCTTTTCTCAATAAATAGTAATCAAGGTGTGGGATAAAGGTTGCCCTTTAAAGTTTAATCAAGGCTGGTCAAAACATGTCCTCCCCTGCACTGTCTAGGAGTGTTACAGCAGTGTCCTTAAAACCCTGATGGTTACAAGCCAGGTCCAATCCAGATAGTGAGAATTGAATATTCTTCATAAAAGTGCGCCATTCACTTATCAGGCAGAATAAATTAACATGAAATACAGTGTTGGCGTTGACAGTTTCACAGTGGCTAGCACATCTGTCTCACAGTAAAAAGGTCCTGGGTTCAGTTTCCAGGCTCAAATGGTTCCGTTTGGAGTTTGCATGTTCTCCTCGTGCTTGAATGGGCCTCCTCTGTTTACTCTAATTCCCTCCTGCAGTTCAAAAACATGTACAAAAGGCTTATTGGTTGTTCCAAAATCGTCCTAAGGTGTCAGTGTGAATGGTTATGTGTGGTTGTTGCTCCTATGATGGGATGATATGTTGTTCAGGTTGTGTCCTGTCCTCACCCAGAGTCAGCTGAGATGGGCAGCAGCGTTTCCGGAACCCGAAGTAGGATTAAGCGCCTTCAAAAATGAATTAATTAAATACAGTGTTATCTCTTTGAAATTACATGGAATTGACCACAATGTCATTCTGAAATCATTTGCTGACTCCTGTGTGCGAGCCTCAATGACTCCTAGACTGGGTCATGAGTAAACATCTCCTTTTTTATTTCTTCTGCATGCTTTCTTCTGTTAATCACATTTCATCTCAGCCATTTTCACTTGCTATGAATCAATGAGTGCTGACAAGTTATGCGTAAGATCATTCCTCCAGTCAGGCGGTCTTGCGAGTGCTATTGTAAACAGATGCAGAATGAAAACAGATATAAAACAGGAGAATAGGAAATAGTAAGCCAAAGAGCTGGGCTGGTTTCACTGAAAATCGTTTGTTTTTCGCCAAAATGAACATATATTCAAAGATAAAACACATTTGATATTCATTTGTGGTCTTCTTTAAATTAAAGAAGATAGGCAGGATATAGGCTCTGTAGAATTTCATACAGTATAGTCCTTTCATTACAGTAATTGTTGACATCTTTCATAAAACAGTGAAAGAACATGATGAGTTCTACCTCAGCATGTTCATTGTATATCCAGAACCTTTCCCAGGAATACTGGGTGTGAAGGTGAGGGGGTGTTAAGAATAAATATACCTTGGGTGTGATAACAGGTCCATTGCAGTATACCAGGCACATATATAATCCAAATTTACATTGAATTATACTTCATGAGAGACAGAATCAATTAAAAATATTTTGTCTGTTTTGTTTCATTTGTTATTACACATACATTGCTGTGCCAAAAGAAACTTTGGTGTTAGCTGTGTCCAAAAGGACATTTGGCTTCTCTCATAAAGTGGAAATGTGTAATGATGTATCAGTATTGAAAAACTGAGATAAAATAACACCTGAAACACTTAATTTCAAAATCGTGCCAGCACTCAGCACTAGCAAACTCTTTTTTTTCCTTTACACTGTTATGAGCATAACTAACACCCCACCGTCCATCCTCTGTGCTTTTAACTGAGGTACACATGCTTCTTCTGGAAAAGAGAAGATTTCTGGATGTGGTGAAGGAGGACATGAAGGTAGTTGGTGTAAGACGAAGATGTAAAGGATAGGGTGAGATGGAGGCCGATGATTCAATGTGGCGACCCCTGAAGGGAACAGTCGAAAGGAAAAGAAGAAGAAGACACATGCTTCTTCTGGAGTACCCAAAATGCAAACACCCCCACCAAGCTCAGGACTTTAGCGCAAAACCTTGCTGTGAGATGGACCTGGTTACCACAATATAATCTTGCTGCCTGCTTTACCATCCAAGCAATTATTTATTCAATGTCTTAATATTCTCTAGTGGGGCCGGTGGCGTAGTGGTTAGGGTACTGCGCTCATGATCGGG
This sequence comes from Plotosus lineatus, assembly GCA_024760905.1. NCBI lineage: Eukaryota > Metazoa > Chordata > Actinopteri > Siluriformes > Plotosidae > Plotosus > Plotosus lineatus. The sequence continues at coordinate 16,014,143 of CM045750.1, forward strand.
AGGTTGTGAGTTCGAATCCCACTGAGACTCTCACTGTGCTAAGACCCCTGGGCAAGGTCTCAACCACAAGTGTGCCTTTGTTCACTCAGCAGTATAAATGGGTACCAGTAAAATATACTGGGAAGGTAACCTGCGATGGACGAGCGTCCCATCCAGGGGGAGTTGAACTCTTAGTTGCTTCACGCTACGGAAACCGGGGATAAGCACCGGCCTGATGAGGCTCGGGTGTAAAAACCCAACAGACTTACATTAATATTCTCTGCCTTAATATCTTATTAGGGTAGCGGGGAGGCTGGTGCTCATGTCAGCTGACTCTTGGTTAGAGCAGGGTACACTTTGGACAACTTGCCATGCCATTGCAGGGCCACCACGCACAGGCAACCATTCTCACTCACACTTACTGTACACCTAGGGGTGATTTGGAAAAGCCAATTAGCCTACTGTGCATTTCTTTGGACTGTGGGTGGAAACTGGAGTATCCGGAGGAAACCCACACAAGCATGGGAAGAACGTGGTCATTAGCTATGGTTATTAGCGTGGTCAGAGCCTGGGAATTAAACCCAGGACCTTCTTGCTGTGAGGCAGACAAACTGTTCGCTGTACCACTGTACTGCTCACCATCCAGCCATCATAATTCTGTGTGACAAATTTTGTTTGTTACAAGAATTAATTTAAATAATTGTTCACCTCAGACCATTTCAGAGCCATAATTCGAATGACGAGTACTGTATATTTAGAGAGGTTTTTAGAAACTGGAACACCTTTAAAAAAAAATCACAAGAACATTGGGAAACATGCAAAACTCTATGACGACTGTAACCCAAGCTCTGAATCAAACCCTGAAGCGGTGAAACAGCAACCCATCCTGCTGAACCACACTGTTGCCCCTTTATCACAATGGTGATCTTCGGTATCTTCAGTATCTCGATCTGCAGCCGATCCCATGAATACTGGGCAGAGCACCATGTCTGCACAATTTCACACCTAGCAGCTATGTAGCCATGGGAGGTAACCAGAGAACCCAGTACAAACTCATACAGACACAAGGAAAGCATGAAAACCTCCACACAAACACACACACACACACACACACACACACACACACACACACACACACACAGTAAGCTTGCTCAAACTCTGGGTCAAATCTGAGTCAAATCTGAATGCCTGAGTCAGCCATGGCACTATTCTTACTACTGAAATACTGAAAACATTTCATGATAAACTCACTCTTATAAACATAATTTTAAAAAGTGCAGTTGTAGTTCAGTGGTTAAGGCTCAGCATGTTTGCCTCACAGCGAAAAAAGCCTGGGTTTGCAACTTAGGCTTTTCGGTATTGCGTTTTGATGTTCTTCCATGCTTGCATGGGTTTCCTACGGGTATTCGGATTTCTTCCCAGAGTCTAAAAACAGGCTAATTGGCTGTTACAAATCGCCCCGAGGTGTGAGTGTAAGTGCGAATGGTTGTGTTAGGGTTGGCCTGGGAAGCTGTCCAGGCTGTACCCTGCCCTTAATCCTCAATTCTGATTAAGTGGCTTTGAAAATGAATGAATGGATGGTTAAGGCTCTAGGTTACTATTCAGAAAGTTGGGTATTCAAACCCCAGTTTTTCCAATTTGCCACTGTTGGTCCCTCAAGGAAGGTCCACAATCCTCAACTATTCAGTTCTATAAATTATATTTTTTTAAAAATGGATGAAGTCATCAAACAGTAGATATATTCGATAATGAATCTGTTATCTCAACAGATCCTACGATTCATAAATGGAACATTTGATTTTTAATGTGTGCTGTTCCCCAAACAACTAGGATCTCAGAAAGGCTGAAGCCGATCCCATCTTTGCCAGGAGTTGGCTGGGCTAGGCTCCATGCATGTCTTTGGACTGTAGGAAGAAACTGGAGTACCCAGCAGAAACCCACGTACGCATGGGACAACATGCAAACTCCATACACATACATCTTCACAGAACCTGGACTCGAACCTGGGACCTTCTTGCTGTGAGGTGGATGTGCGAGTCACTGTCACCGTTCACCATCTTCAAAACATATTGAAGAAAGAAAGGTGTGCAATTGCTCCAGCACATCCATTTCCTCCGATACACCAATTAGTCATGACATTACAAACAAAATGTCCACCAACAGATGAAGTGAACAACATTAATTGGAAACATCCAGACTTGAACCCAGAACCTTCTTGCTCTGAGGCCACATTTGTAGAGAACATCTTAGTATAGTTTTATAACTGCTACTTGCTAATTAAAGGGAAAAAAAATCATGACAATGTGGTTTTTATTCATTAGTGGAAAGAACTGATGTTGTGATATACAGTACTGTAAATGGCGTGTTGTAGTATTTAGCACGTCCGCCTCACAGCAAGACAGGCCTGGGATAAATTTCCAGCCTCAGGCATTTCTGTGTGGAGTTTGCATGTTCTTTCCATGCTTGTGTGAGCCTTCTGCAGGTACAGTATTCTGATTTCCTCCTACAGTTCAAAGACATGAAAATTAGATGAATTGATTTAATTGTGAGTGTGAGTGTGAATGGCTGTGTGTATTGGCAATGCAATGGTCTGGAGAGCTGTTCAGGGTGTAACCACCACCTGCCCATCTCCTCCTTGCTGTTTAAGGTACACATACCCACATGTCTGTGATGAGGGACCAATGATTATTTATAAAGTTCACACTCACATTCCATAATTTAGTTCAGGGTGTGGTTTACACTTGCAAATATGTGGCTTGACATGTTTAGTGGTATTCTCTAGCTCAGTAGTTTTGGAGACTTGCATAATATCCACAAAAGAAAGTAATGTGCTATAAAAACATAAAAACGGTGTGTGTGTGTGTGTGTGTGTGGGGGGGGGGGGTTGTATTCAGCTTCAACACAATAACTTTCCATTGCATGCATCTCCTAGTTTTAGATGCTGACTGCAATCCTGACATCCTGTCCATGAATATTCATACCCAAACTTCCATGATGCGCCAACAAGAGGAGATATATTAGAAATGTTAATCAGGAAGCTGTCAGGACTCCATGCCAGAGGTAAGTAGGCATGTGTGAAAGGAAAATCATTATTACTGTATGATGTTTTTAATTTGGGCAGCGTGATGGTCGAATGGTTAGCACGTACACCTCAGATAAAGGTCTAGGGTTTAAGTCCCGGCTCAGTGAAGGCGTCTCTGTGTCGAGTTTGTATGTTCTGCCTTTGTTTGCATGGATGTCCTCAGGAAACTCCAGTTTTATCCAATAGCCCAAAAACGTCCGTATTAGTCTACATGGCTATTCTAAAACACATCTAGGGGCAATTTGGAACAGGTCATTAGCTTCATGTTCATGTCTTTAGACCAGTGCTTCTCAAATAGAAAGGCGCGCCCAAGATGACGGGGTGATGTCGAGGGAACACGTATGACCTTGAGGAACATGCTTTTCTGGAATCGTGTACGAGAATTACGTGTAATTGTACCTCCACTCCACTAGTTGGCAGTGGCTCACTCATTGTCGCACTGTGGTGTAGCGGTTTTTCGCACAAGCAAACGATATGAAGTTGCAGTAAACAGCCCCTCAAGGAACAACACGGAAAAATTTCTAACAGGAACGAAGAGAAAGGTGGAGAGAGGCAGAGATAATAAAAAATAAATAAGTTGAATGAGTTTAAATAAGGATGCATTTTTTTATTTCGGGCACATTGGTGCACTTTAAATCGTTTCTATGACAGATTCAAAAATGTTAATGTTTTTCTTTGTTGTCAGTTGAACTAGATTTCTTTCTTTTTTGTTTTTAATGTTAATAAAGATACCGTGTTATGAAGTGGTGTACTATTAACAATTTGATAGACAAGTAATACTATTTATAGTTGCTCGCAGAGAGTGTGTGTGTGTGTGTGTGTGTGTGTGTGTGTGTGTGTATGGGAGGGTCTTAAAATGTTTTTTTCTTCCTAGAGGGGGCGCCACAGAAAATAATTGAGAAGCACTGCTTTTGACTGAAGGAGGAAACCAGAGGGACAGCACGGGGAGAACATGCAAAAGCACAGAAATACCCTGACCCTGGTTGAACTTGGGATCAAAGTCAGGATGGTCTTCCTGAGAAGCGGCTGTGTGAGCCACTACACAGCAGTGCCACCGACATTATTTTGTTTCCTTCAAGTATTTATATAGTGTATGGGGCAGTGGTGGTATAGTGGTATATGACGTTGGGGTTGGGGGTTCGAGTCCCACTCTCCACAGGGTTGTCACTGTCACCCCCAGTGCAGCTAACTGGGTTATCAAAGGCGGGCCATGTCTCTGATGAGAGGCATGTAAAAGAACCATTGCTGACTTTCGTAAAGAAAGAAAAAAAAAAAAAAGTCATCTGCAAAGCCATCAGCGTGTTTCTGTCCCTTGCAAAAGGATTGTGTCAGGAGGGGCATCCGATGTAAAAACCTCTGCCAAATCAAACGTGCGAATCATTCGCAAACAGGCGACCCCTGATAAAGGGAAAAGGCCGAAAGGAAATCTTTATCTCTCTCTCAAAGTATTTCTATAGTGTAAGCTCTTAACTACACATGATAAGCAGTTTTTTTCATTAAATGGTTTTCTGCCCAGGGGTGAAAGTTTATCCTTTGATAGACAACTTTACAATTGCTGTGATATTTTTACGCGGGGTGGTGTTCTTTCAAGCAACCGTCAAAGGACGCCAAGCCTACTTTGGAAATAAAGGAGTTGAGTAAGTTTAGTTTTCTGACCTGGGATAAAATTTAGATTTTTCTGTTTAATAGGAGGAAGTGTCTTTGAATCAGGTCTGAAAAAAAAAAAAATCAAATCGAATCTAAGAGTCTGTGCAAGATTGAGTGTAATCCAAAAGTGGGTGGACTTGGTATTATTTTTATCCTCTCAATCTTATATGCAGTGCCTCGCGTGTCGCCACCCTCTTATTATGGATGAGGGTGAGGCATGTGTTTGGGAGGAGGCCTAAGTGGCACATTTGGGTGTGTGTCATACGTCGAGGAGTGACTTCACTTCACCGACCTGAAATGTGCAAATCACACACATTCCCAATAGCAAGGCCGGCACATGGCTTTCACTGCATAACTCAAATACATCTGCTCAGTCATAGCGAGTTTGGAAAAAAAAAAAAATCCAAGCACAAATGTCTTATTTGAATGGGGATGTTATGAATGGATTTATTTATTTTCTGAACTGTTTCATTCGACTAGGGTTGCGCAGATGCTGGAGTCTATCTCAGCGAACTCTACGAGAAGGCGAGGGACACCTTAAACAGCTTACCAGTCCATCACAGGGCTGACACACTCATATTCATACCAAGGAGCAATTTTGAACATCCAATTAGCCTAAGGTGCATGTCCTTGGACTGTCGGAGGAAACAGGAGTACTCAGAGGAAACCAACTTAATCACATTGAGAGCAGGAATGGATAAGATATAAATAAAATATAAATACGCGCGCATACAGACGCGGCGCACTCAGATGCGCACCTCACGTAAAAATGCAAGTAGTTTTATTGGGGTTTTTTTTGCAGAATTGGCCTTGTTTTGCGGCATTTTCCTCAACTTTCCCCCTATTTTTTCTTAATTTCCCTATTTTTTAATTTTTTGATGAATATATTTGAAAAACTCGTGAACCCTGCACTGAAGCCGCGGAAACTGAAGCATGAAATAATGAAGGATCGCTGTATACCGTATTAAACTTCCAAAAGAAATTTTGCTCTAACCCAACCAAAGTAAAGACACACACACACACACACACACACACACACACACCCACACACACACAGTGAGACAGACACACACACACACACACACACACACACACACACACACACACACTGAGAAATGGGCAGTCACATTGCAGAACCTGAAGAGCAGTTGGGGGTAATGTGCGCTGCTCAGTGGTACCTCAGGGGAAAAGGAGAAGGAAAAGTAAGGTGAGATGAGGGGGAAGGTCCCAATACAACCGCCGTCACCACCGTCACCACCACCACCACACCTTTCCTGTTGTTCAGGACTCAAACCAGCTGCCTTTTATAACCAAACCTGCTTCTCTAATCATGAGGCCATGGCTGCCCAAATTCAGCCACATAGCCGAGTGGTTTGTAAATGGACGATGAATGAGTGCATGATGGTTTTTCAGTACAGTGCACAACTAATGTTTCACCTCACGGCTCGATGGTAGACGGCTCAATCCTGAGCTCAGTTTATTGTCTGGATTCAGGGTTCAGCCCATCTTCCAAAAACGAAAACAAACAAACAAAAAAACATGCCAGTGCGATGTTAGGTTGACTGAAACCCTTGTTTCCCTGGGAACACATTCATGCACTCAGCAACATTGAGAGTTATTTCGAATAGCCAGTCGACGAACATGCTGGATTTTTGAGGGAAACCACAAAAACATGTCAAACATGTTCAAACTTGATACACCGGAACTGTGAGGGATGTGGCAACACTGTTCAGTGAACCTCCTGCCATCCATATTGACTTGTTTATTTATTTACTGAGCTGCTTATTCTTACTGGGGCTGCAAGGAGGCTGGAGCTTATCTGAACTAAAACTGAGTGAAGGCGGGGTACACCCTGAATAGCTTGCTATTCTGTTGCAAGGCCAGCACGCAGAGAGCATTCACACTCACACCTCGAGGCAATATAAAACAGCCTAATGTGCATGTCTTTGGACTGTCGGACAAAGCCAGAGGACAGCAACAGGACAGCAACACAAGCCCATGACCATGCTGAGCAGAGGACTCAAACCCAGGACTTTCTTGTTGTGAGGCAGACATACTAACACTACATCACCGCCGCCCACTATTGTGAACATTATGGAGGTAGAGGTCCATGATGACCAAGCATGCCTCTGAAAGTAAAGCTCCGTGGGTGGGACGTCACAAAGTGGGAGTGCCACTCACTGTGACACCCAGACAGAATTTGTAGATCAGTCGGTAGGTGATGGTGCCACTGAGTGTAGGTCATGTGACACACAGACAGTATTTGTGAGAGACAAAGAGACACAGGAACATGGAGCTTTAAAATAAACTTCGAGAACTTTTTTTAGAACAAATATTACCTCAACCCGCAAGGCCGTCTTTGCACCTCACCTCCACCCATCCCATTGGGATCCAACAATACAGCCAATAGCACAATAATACTATTCAATGTGAAACCAAATTGACTTTAATTATTGCCTTACATTCATGGAAACTCCCAATGTAGCATACCTAGATGCCTCTGATTACATCATGGCTACCTTTTCATTGACTGGAAAGTCATGGAGGAGATATGGGGTGCACTTCATTGGGGCAGCCAGTGTTATTATATATTTGAGAAACATCATGACGGCTTGGACAGTGGTGTTGTGTATTGTCAGTATATGAGCTTGTTTGATCATAAAGATGCTGGCTGGGGTGGGGTTTGGATGGGATAGCAGGTGGTAAACAGCAGTGAATAACGATTTATTAAATACAATAGAAACATATTGGACATGTGCTTTATGTACAAGAGGCATTGCATATAAACACAATTAAAGTTCTTGCCCAAGGCTCCAGCAGTGGATTTCTGACAGAATGTTAAACTCACGGCCTTCCAGACACCATTACAGAGCAACAACGCACCAAACCTGTATGTGTTTTTTAAATCATGTAATATTTGTGGAAAATGATGATGGAATTATTTAAAAATATATAACAAAAAAGTTCACAGGTCAACAAATTACACAAAAGAAGCAAAAACAGAAAAATACATAACAAGACAAAAAAGACATTCTTTCATTTTTCTGAACCACTTAGTTCTAATTAGGATTAAAGGGAGGCTGACGTCCATCACAGCCAACTCCAGGCGAGGGCGTGGTACACCCTGGACAACTCGCCAGGTCATCGCAGGGGTGGAAACACACTGGCGGCTATGCAGCTTACTATTTATGGACAACAGCAATGTTCTTTTACATGCCTCTCCCGAAAGACAGTGAGCTGCTTGGAGGGACAACAGTTGCAACCTGGTGATGGTGGGGCTTGAATTCCTGACCTTGGAATCAGTAATCCAGTACCCTTCCCTCGAGCCACCACTGCCCCGAACAATAACATCGAAAATGTTATCATTTATGCAAAATATTTTCTCATTTCTGATTGGTGGAAAGGAGAACCATGGCGTGGCATTGATGGAGAGCTTGTCCACCTCACAGCACAATTGTCCTGAGTTCAAGTCATGGACTCAGTGAGGGCATTTCCGTGGGAACCGTGCTTTCTTTGAACAATACAAAAGACATGCACATTAGGCCAGTTGGCTGTTCCAAATTGCCCCTAGGTGTGAGTATGAGTGTGAATGGTTGTCTATGTGTGCTGGCCCTGCGACGAACTGGTTTTTCTTCAAACAGATTCAGCTTAGATAGGACTTGGGAGGGTTCTGCAGTTTCGGAAATAGGTAAATGAAAATAAACGTAAAAAGAAATCCCACACAATCTAAATAGTTTTCTATTATCATATTTCACCTCATTAAATAATTGCTTCATATTCAGAAGTCCAGAACATACAATTACACTATCATGAAAATATTCAGTAGGAGCAGCGAGACATTCATGCAGCAATGTCTGCCTGTTTGCTTCTGCTGTACATGACGCAATATCAGTTACTATATTTTATTGTTCTAAATGATAACAGTCTGTACATATACTTCTTGATAAATAAACCATACTCTATTTGGTTAACGTGGACCTGCAGGTCTATATCACTGTACATGGGACCACTGATAAACTACCCCCCCCACACACACACACACACACAGGATTTTGAATACTTTAAATAAAAATGCTTATTTTACATGATGGTTTCATCTGACAGTGGAGGAAAAATATCATGGAGAGCACAAAAACAGATCTGAAATGAAACGCCAGATAGACCTGGAAAAAAAGGAAGAAATGAAAATGGAATTTTGTCACAGAATCATCCAAATCAATTTATGTCTCATGCCACATTTCAACCTGTGACTCAATAGAAGCTGGCGAAGCAGAGATACACACAATTATATACCTTCCTTCAGTAGATACACCTGTACACCAATGCATTTATACAATAATACAATCAGGTGATCCAGTAACAGCAGCGCAAGATCATAAAATCATCAAAACACAGGCCAAGAGCACAACATGTCAAATGTCGGAAAGGGAGGAAATGTAATCACGATGAGTTTGACTGTATGGTTGTTGATGCCGGCTGAAGATTCTAAGAATACAAAGCAACGTTTTTCCTATCTTTAACTGTCCAGTTTCTAACAGTCTGTGTATACTGCAGCTTACTAGTCCTGTTCTTTAGTGATAGGAGTGGAACTCACTGAGATGTTGTGCTGTTATGGCCCCTCCCATGGTCAGCAAGGGTACAATTGTATAGTCAGCTAATGTATAGGAAGTGCTATTATTATTATTATTATTATTAGTAGTAGTAGTAGTAGTAGTAGTAGTAGTAGTAGTAGTAGTAATAATAATAATAATAATAATAATAATAATAATAATAATAATAATAATAATGGGCAGTGGTGGTCTAGTGGTATAGGGCACTGGATCGCTGATCCAAAGGTTGGGGGTTCGAGTCCCACACTGCACAAGGTTGTCACTGTCCCCCCCCCCAGTGGAGCTAACTGGGTTATCAAAGGCCGGCCATGTCTCTCACTGTCTATGGTGTGAGGCATGTAAAAGAACCATTGCTGACTTTCGACAAGAGTAGCTGCAAAGCCGTCAGCGTGTTTCCGCCCTGCGATGGCCTGGCGAGCTGTCTAGGGTGTACTCTGCCCTCGCCCGAAGTTGGCTGGGATGGGCGCCAGCCTCCCCGCGACTCAAGTTAGGATTAAGCGGGTACAGAAAATGAACTGAACTGATAATAATCTTCTTCTTTCTTCTTTTCCTTTCGGCTTTTCCCTTCAGGGGTCGCCACAGCGAATCATCTGCCTCCATCTCACCCTATCCTTTGCATCTTCTTCTCTTACACCAACGACCTTCATGTCCTCCTTTACCACATCCATGAATCGTCTCTTTGGTCTTCCTCTAGGCCTTTTGCCTGGTAGTTCCAGCCTCAGCATCCTATTACCAATATACTCACTATCCCTCCTCTGTACATGTCCAAACCATCTCAATCTAGCCTCTCTGACTTTGTCTCCAAAACGTCTTACATGTCCTGTCCCTCTGACGTACTCATTCCTAATCCTATCCATCCTCGTTACTCCCAAAGAGAACCTCAACATTTTCATCTCTGCTACCTCCAACTCTGCCTCCTGTCTTTTCCCCAGGGCCACTGTTTCTAACCCATACAGCATCGCACGCCTCAACACCGCTTTGTACACTTTTCCTTTCATTTTTGCCGGTACCCTCCTATCACACATCACACTGGACACTTTTCTCCAACCATTCCAACCTGCCTGCACACGCTTCTTGACCTCTTTTCCACACTCGCCATTGCTCTGGATTGTTGAGCCTAAGTACTTAAAATCCTCCACCTTTCTTATCTCTGCTCCCTGTAATCTCACCGTTCCTCTTTGGTCCTTGGCATTCATGCACATGTACTCTGTCTTACTGAGGCTAATCTTCATTCCCCTCCTTTCCAGGGCATACCTCCACCTCTCTAGATTTTCCTGCACTTGTTCTCTGCTCTCACTACAGATTACAATGTCATCTGCAAACATCATAGTCCATGGGGAATCTTGTCTAACCTCGTCTGTCAGCCTGTCCATCACCATAGCGAACAAGAAGGGGCTGAGAGCTGACCCTTGATGCAGTCCCACCTCCACCTTGAACTCTTCTGTCACACCGACAGCACACCTCACCACTGTCTTACATCTCTCATACATGTCCTGCACCACTCTAACATACTTCTCTGCCACTCCAGACTTCCTCATGCAATACCACAGTTCTTCTCTCGGCACCCTGTCATATGCTTTCTCCAGATCCACAAAGGCACAATGCAGCTCCGTCTGACCTTCTCTGTACTTCTCCATTAACATCCTCAAGGCAAACACTGCATCTGTGGTGCTCTTTCTGGGCATGAAACCAAACTGTTGTTCACAAATGCTGACTTCTGCCCTTAGTCTAGCTTCCACTATTCTTTCCCATAACTTCATCGTATGGCTCATCAACTTTATCCCTCTGTAGTTGCCACAACTCTGCACGTCTCCCTTGTTCTTAAAAATGGGCACCAGCACACTTCTCCTCCATTCCTCTGGCATCCTCTCACTCTCTAAGACCTTGTTAAATGTTCTTGTCAGAAAATCTACTGCTACCTCTCCTAGACACTTCCATACCTCCACCGGTATGTCATCAGGACCAACTGCCTTTCCATTCTTCATCCTCTTCAATGCCCTCCTCACTTCACCCTTACTAATCTTTGCTACTTCCTGGTCCTCAACAGTCCCCTCTTCTACTCTTTTTCTCTCTCATTTTCCTCATTCATCAGCTCTTCAAAGTACTCTTTCCATCTTCCCAGCACACTTCTGTCATCAGTCAATACATTTCCCTCTCTGTCCTTTATCAATCTAACTTGCTGCACGTCCTTCCCATCTCTATTTCTCTGCTGTGCCAACCTGTATAAATCATTTTCTCCCTCCTTACTTTCCAGCCGAGCATACAAGTCATCAAACGCACTCTGTTTGGCCTTTGACACTGCTACCTTTGCCTTACGCTGTGTCTCCCTGTACTCCTGTTTACTCTCTTCGGTTTTCTCAATGTCCCACTTCTTCTTAGCTAATCTCTTCCTTTGTACACACTCCTGCACTTCCTCATTCCACCACCAAGTCTCCTTATCTACTTTCCTTCCAGATGACACACCAAATATTCTCCTACCTGTCTCCCTGATCACATTCGCTGTAGTTGTCCAGTCATCTGGAAGCACTTCCTGACCACCCAAAGCCTGTTTCAACTCCTCCTTGAAGACAACCCGACACTCTTCCTTTTCAACTTCCACCACTTTGTCTTCTGCTCTGCCTTTGCCTTCTTCACCTTCCTCACCATCAGCATCATCCTGCACACCACCATCCTATGCTGTTTGGCAACACTCTCACCCGCTACTACTTTGCAGTCACTGACTTCCTTTAAATTACATCGCCTGCACAAGATGTAGTCTACCTGTGTGCTCCTACCTCCGCTTTTATAAGTCACCCTATGCTCCTCTCTCTTCTGGAAGAAAGTATTCACCACAGCCATTTCCATCCTTTTGCAAAATCTACCAACATCTGTCCTTCTGCGTTCCTGTCCTGGATACCAAACCTACCCATCACTTCCTCGTCCCCTCTGTTTCCTGCACCAACATGTCCATTGAAGTCTGCCCCAATGACCACTCTTTCACCTCTGGGGTACTCTGCATCACTTCATCTAACTCCCTCCAGAATCTCTCCTTCTCTTCTCGCTCACATCCTGTCTGTGGGGCATAAGCACTAACAACATTGACCATCACACCTTTAATTTCTAACTTGAGACTCATCACTCTGTCTGACACTCTTTTCACTTCTAGAACATTCCTGGCAAACTCCTCCTTCAAGATGACTCCGACTCCATTTCTCTTCCCATCCACACCGTGATAAAACAGCTTAAACCCTGCTCCTATGCTTCTAGCCTTGCGACCTTTCCACCTGGTCTCCTGAACACACAGTATGTCCACCTTCCTCCTCTGCATCATGTCAGCCAGCTCTCTACCTTTTCCTGTCATAGTTCCAACATTCAAAGTCCCTACTTTCAGTCCTAGACTCATGCCTTTCCTCTTCTCTCTCTGGCAACGGACACGCCTCCCGCCTCTCCTTCTTCGACGTCTTCGACCAACAGTAGTCCAATTTCCATCAGCACCCTGTTGGTTGACGGCACTGATGGCGGTCGTTGTTAACCCGGGCCTCGACCGATCCGGTATGTCATTCTTTCTTGTGATTCGCATAGTTTATTTGGCATTTGTTTTACGCCGGATGCCCTTCCTGACGCAACCCTCTGCATTTATCCGGGCTTGGGACCGGCGTGAGGGAGAGACACTGGTTTGTGCCCCCCCCTCACGGCTGCATTAACTGAACTGATAATAATAATAATAGGTTTCTCTCGTTGGTTGGGTTTTCTCTGAGTACTCCAGGTTTCCACGGACAGTCCAAATCCATGTATATTAGGCCAATTGGTTTTTTTTTTCCTAATTGTTCCTCGGTGTGAGTTCAAATGTGAATGGTTGTGTGTGTTGACCTTGTTATGGACTGTCAAGTTTCATCAAGGTGGACCCCACCTTAACCCAGTCTCGGCTTAGATAGGCTCCAGGCACAAGTGGGATAAAGCAATTGAGCAAATGAATGAATGATTTATTATTACAGTATTATTGTTGTTGTTGTTTGCCAGCCAAACTACTTGCTAGTGCCACAAGGGCTTTTAGCAACCTGCATTATTATGCCGTCAAGACAATACACACAATTTGATTGGTGGAAGCATTGGTAATAAATTATGTATCAACCGGTGCAAAGTGTCCTGCATATTATCCTTTAGCTATTTGTACTGGGAGCTTCAACAGGAAAGGAAATTAGCTGAAGGCTATGTGTCATGAGGAGAGGAAGGATGTGTGTACACTAAATGAGTAGTTTATCCTCGTCTGGCATCCCAATCGAGATAGTGAACAAAACACAAACTGAAACAAGTTAGAGCTTTCTAATAAAGAACAAACTCATCAAAATGAGCATGAGGTGAAGGAAATACAGAGAACAAGTTGTATACAGTACTAAAAATCAAATATTTTGATTCGTAGTAACTTAGACTGATCCATAAATCAACATTCTCATCGTGCTAGTGAATGGTGTTCACGAGCGAATGGTGTTGAGACACTACCAAAGCCATCACAGACACGAAAGAAGATGCCCTGTTCTGAAGTGAGCAACAAACCGTGCCTGAAGTGAATGACATAAGGTCACCATTTTAAAATGGCATAAACTACTTATTACCCTCGTTTGCTTGATCTGTACAGAGTAATCCCGACCCTTCTGTCTTTATACAGTACAGTCCTCACCTTTTGGTTTTATTAAAGACCTCACACTGTATGCAGTTTTTATTCGATGCTGCTTAACACTGGTTACATTTGCATTACATTTACAGCATTTGGCCGGTATTCTTATCCAGAGCAACTTACAATCATAACTTTTTTTTTTTTTTTTGTACATCTGAGCAATTGAGGGTTAAGGGCCTTGCTCAAGGAACCAACAGTGGTGACAGTGGGGATTGAACCACTGACCTTCGGATCAGTAACACGTCCATAAACCACTAAGCCACCACTTCCCTACAATGACTGGTTATATGGTCACAGGACCAGTCAAAGCTGTCTTTTATCTACAAGGTCACAGTAAATGTCTTCTAAATACTGCACACAATCTGCCTCAAGCTCTGGGAACACTTTGATTTTATAAGATATAATTCAAGTGGTTCATAAAATGAACATAAATGAAGTGTACTGAGGTCACTTATAGGTGGTTTCAGTACAGTTTTCGAGTAGTCTCAGAATGGTCCAGGTTCACTGGGAGGCTGGCACCCGTGCCTGGATAGCTTGTCAGGCCACACTGACAGCTATGCAGCCTACTCTTGATGAAAGTTAGCAATGGTTCTTTTACATGCCTCCCACCACAGACCTTGAGAGACATGGCTGGCCTTTGATAACCCAGCCAGCTACCTGGGGGAGGAGAGGCAGTGACAGCCCGTTGATTGATATTGTTGGAGTTGAGGGAATGGCCCTCTTCTAGTTTAAATCTTATTTACCTGACTTATCCGTTTGTAAATGAAAATAATGATTTCTCGAATATTAACTTTTGGTGTGCCATAAGGCTGTATCTTAGGCCAGTTGCTTTTCTCTCTATACATGCTCCCTTTGGGTCATATCGTTTGTGATCACGGTATTAGCTTTCATTGTTATGCTGATGACACGCAGTGCTTAATAAAGTTGAGAAAGTTGTAAAGGACATTAGACACTGGATGCTTACTATTCTCCTCCTTTTAATCTCTGATAAGACAGAAATACAGTACTTGGACTCGGATCTCAGACAGCTAGAAATAAGGTTTCTGGTAATGTAATAAGTTTAGATGGTGTTTCAGTCTAATCATGTGTAGCAGTAAAGGACTGTGGAGTGATTATTGACGCTGGTCTTTCATTTGAATTTCATTGTAGATAATATTACTCGGGTAGCTTTTTTTCATCTTATGAATATTGCTAAAAATAAGAAATATGATGTCACTGCATGATCCAGAAAAACTTGTTCATGCTTTTGTTCCCTCAAGATTAGATTACTGCAATGTGTTACTGGTTGTTTCAATAAGAGCATAAACAAACTCCAGTTCGTCCAGAATGCAGCAGTGAAAGTCCTCACCAGAACCAGAAGACATGAGCATATCACCCTGATCTTATTTACACTGCACTGGCTCCCAGTTGAATTTCTAATTGAATTAAAAATACTACTTTTAACCGATAATGCACTTAACGGTCTCGAGCCATTATATTTTAACGAACTTCTTGTCGTTTATGATCTGGTACGCCCCCTTAGATCAAAAGGTGCAGGATGCTTAGTGATAACTCAAATAATAAACACTACTGAATTGGTGGAGTTTCTCTTTCCAAGCCCCCACATTTATGGAATAGCCTTTCAGTTAATGTTCAGGACTTGGACACAGTCTCTGTTTTTAAGACGAGGCTGAAATTGTACTTGTTCAGTCAAGTATTTTGTTCATACGCTTTTATTATGTAAAGGAGCAGATCTGGGGGTCTCAGACATAGAGAGTTCTGGTAAACCATGATGTTGGGATGCTGTCACTCCCCCACTCTACATGCTCACCCAGGTCTGTTGACAGTGGGGTGGCTGATTGCTCAATGTCACAGGGTGTCCTCATGTCTGTCTTCCTTCTGGTTCTCTCTCTTTCAGTGATGCTGCCATAGCCGGTCATGCCGGAGTCCCTGCTAGCACTCAGCAATAATAAAATCTTCTATTTCCTATTTCCATGACACTACTATGAGCATACCCAACAATCTCTCTCTCTCTCTCTCTCTCTCTCTCTCTCTCTCTCTCTCTCTCTCTCTATCTCTATTTTGGTGAGGTACACATTCTTCTTCTGCAATGCCAGTGATCCTGATCCTTCTACTTTCTGAGTGCTGTGATCTGTCCTGGTGTGCTGATGCAGGCTGGAATCCTCATCTTGAAAGTTCTCCTTCCTGCTGATGAGGATCTAAATAGATCCAGATGTGCACAGATGTGCACTAACAGACTGTGAAGATGACTTTTCACTGCTGGTGATATAAACTATTTTCACACAATTATTTAGGACTTACAGTTGTATAACCATCTGGACTACATTTTGGACTGTAATGAATTCCTCCGTATATGATTTGTATCTTTATGGTTTCACCCAAATGAGGATGGGTTTCCCTTCTGGAGTTTTTCCTTGCCACCTTCACTGCAGTTGACGCTTATTAGGGATGTGTAGGCATTGTAGAAAATGTTTAAATTATTTTAAACTTCGTAAACCCCTATTTCTACTATGTAAAGCTGCTTGGTGACAATGCTGATTGTAAAAATTGCTATACAATAAAACTCAAATGAATCGAATTGACCAATCTTTGGATCAGTAATCCAGCACTCCGGGCCATCGCTGCCCCAGATGAATTCCAGCAGCAGAAAGCCATGTCAAATTCCTCTTCTGCAGTCCATGCGGTACAAACTAACAGTGAAGTCATCAAAGGATCACCAAAACTGGACAGCTGGAGACCGGAAAGAAAATACAGTCTGGTCTGACCATCAAGGCTAGATGATTGGATTAGAATTTGGCACCAACACCACAAATGCATAGGCCCAATCCGCCTTGTGTCAACAGTCCTGCCTGGCTGAGGTGATGTAATGGTATGAGGAATGTTTTGTAGTCAGAATACCAATTAGTCATTGCTTGAGTGCCAGAACCTATGTGACCATAGTTGCTGATCATGTGCCTCCCTTCATGGTCACAACTTGCACGAAATAGCACTTTTGATGTCCAAACAAAAATATATGGAGGATAAATAATTTTATTGAAAATATAATTACAACAACATATATATATATGGGGGCAGTGGTGGTCTAGTGGTATAGGGTGCTGGCTCGCTGATCCAAAGGTTGAGGGTTCAAGTCCCACTTTCCACAGGGTTGTCACTGTCTCCATTCCCCAGTGCAGCTAACTGGGTTATCAAAGGCCAGCCATGTCTCTCACTGTCTATGGTGTGAGGCATGTAAAAGAACCATTACTGACTTTTGACAAGAGTAGGTTGCAAAGCCGTCAGCGTGTTTCTGCACTGAAATGGCCAGGTGAGCTGTCCATGGTGTACTCTGCCCTCGATTGGAGTCTTCTGGGAAGGGCGCCAGCCTCCCCGCGACCCTAATGAGGATTAAACGGATACAGAAACTGATCTGATGATTTTTGGGGCTTCCTGGATTTTTTTTTTTTTTTTTTACTCAACATTATTCCATGCACAGATCACCTTCAAAATTTTATGCCGTCTTTCCAGGCATAGGCTCCATTCCTCCACCAAATTGGATGAAAATTAAATCAGTAATTTTTGCATAATCTTACTAAAAGAAAAAAATCCTGCAATAAATACTTGTTAAAAAGCCTTTCATAAATTACAGGATTCAGATTTGAATCTGCACTAAATGGTTAAGGGCTTATGCCAGGCTCATACCCCATCCGTCCACCAAGTTTGGTGAAAATCGCGTCAATAGTTTTTGTGTAATCCTGCTCACAGACAAATAAATAGACAAACACAATAACTTCACCACAAAGTGATGGCAGTAATAAGGTAAGGTAAGTCAGTTGGGTTTTTACACCCGAGCCTCATGGCTCATCAGGCCAGTGCTAATCCCCAGTTTCCATAGTGTGAAGCAACCAGGAGTTCAACTCCTCCTGGATGGGACGCTAGTCCATCACAGGTTACCTTCCCAGTATATTTTTACTGGTACCCATTTATACTGCTGGGTGAACAGAGGCACACTTGTGGTTGAGACCTTGCCCAGGGGTCTTAGCACAGTGAGGGTCTCAGTGGGACTTGAACTCACAACCTCCCAATCATGAGCCCAGCACTCTAACCACGACACCACCAGCCCCACATGGCAGTAATAAGGTAGAAGACAATGCAAATCCAAACTTTTATAACCAAGACGTATTAAAAACGCTGAAATGTATACAGAAAAAACTGACCAAACTAATGTGATGTGATACAAGAAGAGCAGAAAGAACCTTCAAACAGAAAGGTGGGTCACCTCGCTCACTTCAGTTGGGTTCAGACTATCGGATAAATGGGCTGTCGAAATACAGAGCTGTAAAGTGTTCGCTAATGCTAAAGCATTACAGTAACGCATTCTACATCCTATCCACAGGTTTATCCTGATCCAGTTGGGTCCAGTGCACTGCATTGTTTTTTTTGTTTTTTTTTGTTTTTTTCTCTTTGAATGACAGGCCAGAAAACAAGCTCTAATCAACAGATAGTGTACCTAAAGAAAAGCCAGAGATTTCGTCATGCAGGAAACCAGCTGGCTGAGAATGCGACCATAAAAAGAGCTATAAATCTCCACAGAAAGGTTTTGAAATCCCCTACTGTCCTGAGGGAGATATTTAAAACTAAACATCTTCACAGGTATCATGGGATCAGATAAATGGTTGCTGAAGGGTGACTGAGAATTCCTTGGAAAGAACTTTAGATTTTCACCTGCTGTCAGTCACTGTTCTGTACATTTTAATATGTTTATTTCAGCTTAAAATCAACAAGAACAAAATAAAAAGGAAAAAATCCAGAGCCGTCACCGATCCACTCTATGATGGTACATCGTAAGGAATTGCTCTCTTTTTGATGAGGCTACTGTATTTTATTGTGGAATTGGGCTCTATTTTTAGACATGTGGTTGGCATCTGTATCCCCTTGGCTCAGTGAGGAACAATGCAGGCCTTCTGCAGGGAAACACACACACACACACACACACACACGAGTGCTAGTGAGTGCTACTGTGAGTGCGCGGCCTGTTGCCTTATATGGTAGCAAAGGCAGCTTCTGGTGTGATTGGTCTGCTGACATCCCAGCATGGGACGCTTGGATTTGCAGTGGCAAATAACCTCACCTGTTCCGGTATGTAAATGAAGGCGGGATGTAGGCAGAGCTGAACCACTGCTCACACAAGTCCAGAGTGTACAGCAAATTTCATCTGAGATAAAACATATCCAGAGAAAATAAATAGGAAATTACATTTAAAAATAAATTTAGAATGCACCCCATTACATTATTAATATAACGAACATTTTTGTAAAATAGTTTTTTAATCTCATTGAGACTTTTCCGACTGGATAAAGTTTATATATATGAAATATATATATATATATATATATATATATATATATATATATATATATATAAGTCTCCCCCCCACACCCACCCACCCCCCCCAAACACCCCCTCCCCCCTTAACTGGGTTTTTCTGAGAACTGGCATTACATGTCAAGTTGACCTTGAAGGGTCTGAACTCGATGTGCCTCTTGCTTCGGATGAACGTTTTGGTCCTCTTTCAAGGTTCTTGTCGGTCCAGAGTGAAATGGCTGAAATAAATTGATCTTCCACTCACCTCAATGGATAAACTCATCATACAACAGTGACAAAAATCATCTGATAATTAAACAGTGCAGTATATCATACAAGCGCATACTTCATCTGGCAGATCTCCATTTTCAAATGACTTTTAATAAAGGAAATGTAACCATTCATTCTAAAGATATTACAACATCTGAATTTATATTCATGTTGGTGTTGTTTATGATTAATAATTAATTTGCATACATGATCGGGAGTCCAGCAATTTGCATAATATTTATGGGGGAACGAATATATGACATTATGACATTTCAGACTGGCAGGCCACAGGCCTTCCTCAATTCATGGGTCCAAAACACACAGCGCCGCATAAAATATATTAATATATATATATATTTTTTGTATTTTCCCCCATTTTCTCCCTAATTTAGTCGTATCCAATTCCTACCCATCAAGTACAGTATTGCCTTCCCTATCACACAACCACCACCGACCAGGGAGGGGCAAGGGCATGCACACGCTCCCTTTGTGACATGCAATGCTAGCCATCTGTCTCTTTTTTTCGAACTGTGGCACATGCGTATTTCGTGCTAGTACGTATTTCTAACATACTCGGACATAAAGTGCTCTCCGCTCCCTCGTACGAATGAGCCCACAAATGCCCATGATTAGCAGTGAGTGACAGGGAAGTTAGCATATTCCATCCCTCCCTCTCATGAGCGCTCAGCCGATTAGCTCCCATGGACTCCCGGATGGCTGTGTGCATTAAACTAGATTCGAACTTGCGATCTATTTATGGCAGCACAATAGCATCGTGATTAGACTGCCTGCCTTACAGAAAGAGGGTTCTGGGTTCAAGTCTCGGGCTCGGCAAGGGTTTCTTTGTGGAGTTTGCATGTTCTCTGCGTGCTTGCATTGGTTTCCTCCTACAGTGTGGACATGCACATTCGGCTAACTGACTGGTCCAAACTGGAATTCACACTCTCCGATCTTGGGGAAATTCGGAAAAGCTGACTCGCCAAAAGTGCATGTCGATGAGCTGTTGAATGGGGCCGGTGGTGTAGTGGATAGGTTGCTGCGCTCATGATTGGGAGGTTGTGAGTTTGAATCCCACTGAGACCCTCACTGTGCTAAGACCCCTGGGCAAGGTCTCAACCACAAGTGTGCCTCTGTTCACCCAGCAGTATAAATGGGTACCAGTAAAATATACCGGGAAGGTAACCTGCGATGGACTAGTGTCCCATCCAGGGGAAGTTGAACTCCTGGTCGCTTCACGTTATGGAAACCGGGGATAAGCACTGGCCTGATGAGCCGCGAGGCTCGGGTGTAAAAACCCAACAGACTTATCTTACCATGAGCTGTTGAAGGAAACCGGAGTACCCTGAGGATACCCATGCAAACTCCATACAGAAATATGCAAGCCCGGGAACCAAGAAAGTTATTGCTGTGAGGCAGACGTACCAACCAATGTGTCACCATAATGTCCTGAAAACAAACAAATTAAAAAATAATAAATAAATGGTGAGCACATCCATTTCGTGGCAAGTAGGTCCTGGGTTTGAGCCACTGGTTTGATGAGGGCGTGTCTGTGTAGTTTTTCTTTTGGTTTCATCTGACAGTCCAAAGTCACAATCCTGCATTAGACTAACTGGCTGTTTCAAAATTCACCTTGAGTGTGAGTGTAAATAGTGCTGTGTGAGTGTTTGTTGCGCTGTGATGGTATGACAAGCTATTCAGGGTGTACTCTGCCTTCAACAATTATTGGCTGAAATAGCTTCCACAGCTTCCACACGACCCGAATAGGATTCAGTGGTTGAGCCTATAAGTGAGGCGTGAGACTTTTGCACAGTATTTTATGTTTCAACGCCTCCTATAAAAAAACACTTATAATCCGAAAAGATGAAAGGGAAGATGTTTTGCAGATGTTTTGTTCTGAATCATGAACAGATATAATATTCTCAAGTGGGATAGAATAAAAATGTATCAGAACAGTTCAGGTGCAAAAATTCTGACATTTACAGGGTAATCGACGCCACCTAGTGTGCAGAAGAAGGACAGCCATTTCTGAGCAGCCTGAGAGTGAAAGGAAATGTGATGGTGTCTGGTTCCACTGTGAGAGTATCTCTGAAGGAGCGGGTTCTGGGAAACTGTGCTCCACTTTCATTCTGTATCAGCTTCAAATGTTAAAGGTTAAATATTTAACATCTCTTTTTTTGTCATCTGAAAGCTTATTTGTTGCAATTCAGCTGGGATGACTGGGGCAGTTGCAGCCTGATCGTCAAGGCCGCTTTATGACCACCAGGTTGCTGGCTCGATTCCTGAACCAGAAGGAAAAATGTGTAGTCGTGGGGGAGTGAACTGCACATTCCCTTCCTCCATCTTCAAAGCTGAAGTGCTGTTGAGCAGGGCACCTGACCCCCGACAACTGCTCTCTGGGCACCCCCACTGCACTGAGTGTATGTGCGCTTACTGAATGGATTGAATGCAGAGAAAATAGTTTCCTTTGTGGGATTAATACAGCAAAGAAAAATCAAATTCAAAACATGATTAGTTTGATTTTAGAATTGAATTACAGGGATCCCTCACTTTCCGCGGTTAATGGGGAACGAGACCCCACTCGACCGCTGATTTGCGCGAAGTAGGATCAACCCCCTGACTGACGTATACGTACATGTATATGTGTATATAATATCAATAAATACATATTCAGCACTATAAATATATATATAACTATAATAAATGCTGAGAATAATAATTAAACATTCAAAAATAATGCATAAGATGTAAATAAAATATAAATACACACACATTCAGATACACGCGCACACACACTCAGATGCGCACCTCACATAAAAATGTTAGCAGTTTTGTGGGTTGTTTTTTGTTTTTATTTGTTTGGGGTTTTTGCATAATTGGCCTTGTTTTGCGTCATTTTCCTTAAGGTTTTCCCTACTTTTCCTTTTCTTTTTTTTTCGATGAATATTTTTGAAAACCCCGCGATGCACTGAAGCCACAGAAACTGAGGCATGAAGTAACGAGGGATCACTTTATATTTTTTTTAGTCCAGAAATCATCTCTGAATTTTCTGTTCATTCTCGGCCCACAAATAGATTTTAATTAACGTGAATGGGATCGGATTGAGGAAAAGGAAAAGCTGGGTAAATATTAATCCAGATCACTCTTCAGCACACATAAATTTGTGTTTAAAATAACAGCAGTCAGAGATCACTAACCTGATCGATCACTGTTTTTAGTAGAAATAATATTTCTACATGGCAAACAATTTATTATCGGTTGTGGTAGAGTAATAGAATCCAACAGACCCAACAGTCATGACATGCATGCTGATAGAGATAGAGTTCCTTTTGGCTTTTTCCACTTTATCAGGGGTCGCCACAGTGAATCGTTTCTATTACTTCGGATGCCCTTCCTGACCCAACCCTTTAGCAAGGGGCAGAAACACGCTGACGGCTTTGCAGCTACTCTTTACGAAAGTCAGCCATGGTTCTTTGACATGAACCTCTCACCATAGACAGTGAGAGACATGGCCCGCCTTTGATAACCTTGTGGAGACAACCTTGTGGAGAGTGGGACTCGAACCCCCAACCTTAGGATCAGCGATCCAGCACCCTACACCACCAGACCACCAGTGCCTCCACATGCATGCTGATCATCCTGTGTAATTGAATCACAAATCGAAAGGGGCGTGTTAAAAAAATAGCAGTATGGAGTTCAATTGGTGACATCATTCATTCTGTAAAAAAAAACAGGTGCTTATTATTGTCTTTATTTACGGAAGGAAGGCAGAAAATGGTGTACATGCCGGGTATAGAACATTTCTCTCTGAAATTCTGAGGAAAATGGGTCATTCTGGACATTGTTCAGAAGAGCGTACCTTGATTTAAAAGTTGATTGGGGGGGGGGGGGGACATATAAACAATTGCAGAAAATGACAGGCTCCTCGGCTAAACCAATCACAAATGCTTTAAAATCACAACCAAACCCTGAAAGACATAAAAGAAAATAAAAAAAACTACCTTTCGAATGGATCTAAGACTCAGCCAACAGTCATCTCCAGGAAGATTAAATAAGGTCTAAAGTAACCTGTGAGTCCTGTTACGATTAGAAGACGTCCATATGACGCTGAGCTATCGACAAGAGCCGCAAAGTTCCACTGGTGAAAAAAAATCCATGTGCTCAAGAGGTTACAATTTGCTAAAGAGCACAATGACTGGCTTCGACTGATGAAAGTAAAATTGTTCTTTTTTTAATTTAGTTTAGACACTTTGTTAGGTGACCCCCAAACACCGAACTCAAACCGCAGTACACTGTGAAGACAGTGAAACATGGTGGTGCAAGCATCATGATATGGGGATATTTCTCAGACTGTGGGGTTGGTTCTATTTCTTGAATACCAGGGCTCATGGATCAGTTTGAATACATCAGAATACATGAAGAGTTCATGCGTACTTGTGCTGAAGAGGAAAAGCCGTTGAAATGGGTGTTCCAACAAGACAACGACCCCAAACACAGCAGTAAATGGGAAACATATTGGTTCCTGACCAACAAGATTGATGTTATGGATCTTAATCCAATAGCAAACGTGTGAGATGACATCAAAAATGCAGCTTCTGAGGCAAAACCAAGAAATAATGAAGACCTGTGGTCTGCCGGCCAATCATCCTGGGCTGCAGCACCTGCTCACAGGTGCCCAGAATTTGGTTGACTCCGTGCAACACAAATTTGCAGCAGTTCTCAGAAACAGTGTTTTATCCAACTAAATATTAGTTCGGTGATTCACAGGAAAACAAAACCTGACAATATTTTTCAGTTTATATGTGACTGTTTGTAAATAATAAAGCAGACACTGCTATTTTTTTAACAGTATAATATTCACTTTTCTTCCATTTCTTGAAAGGAATAACATAATTTGATATTTTTCTTCATGTTTTGATTTGGAATAGAATATGTCGTGTTCTCAGTGCATTTATACGTGCGGAACCAAAGGCTATTATAACGATTTTGAGCTTTATTCACTTGATTAAACACACTGCAATTATATTGAACACAACTGCATTTACACACACAATGTTTTTTTAAGCGAAAACTGGAGAGGAAATACCAGAAGAAAAATGTGGAGTAAATGCCAGAAAAAATCCAGCTGGATATGCAAGACACTCAGCCCATCGGTTGATTTCCTTTTAAAAGTGTACAAACTGTCCCTGCAACTTTCCGTTTTAAATGTAATTAAAATTTCTATATTATACTATAAAGAACCATAAACAGTACCAAATGAAACAAAAGTCAATATTTGGTGTGATGACCATTGTGTGTGTACACACACACACACACACACACATTCTCTCTCTCTCTCTCTCTCTATATATATATATATATATATATATATATATATATAGTCGGTCCCCAAAATCCAGTATCCAAAAAACATTTTCTTAAATTTTTGTCCTCTGTATACAAAACAACCTCTTCTTACGAAAAGCGCCAAACACTCCATTCAAACATTCAAACAATGCGCGAGTTGCTCTCTCATTGGCTGTCTCCCAACATCCCGCCCCGCTGGCCTCCCATTAGCTCGGAGGGATGACGCAGCTCCCTCCCATTGGCTATCTCTCAACATCTCGCCCTGCTGGCCTCCCATTGGCTAGGAGGGATGACGCTGTCATTCCAACTTTGTTCAGTTGGTGTGAACCGTGTTCATGTTTGTGTGTCATTCCAACTGTATTTTATGGCTCAGGCTTTGAACCTTCCATGAACATTTGTAAGATTATAACTCTGCGAAGACATGGTCAACACGAAGTAAGTACCTTAAAACGTATGCTTTTATCATTTTTAAAGGGTAGTCTTGGAACAAATCGCGCGTTTTACATGTAAAATGCGCCTCTACTTACGAAAACTCAAGGTTCCGAAAAAGGAGTTGGAACGGATAAATTTCGGAAGAAGGGGGCCGACTGTACCGCGTATATATACGGTATATATATATATATATATACACACACACACACACACACACACACACATACTGTACTAGTATATATACTGCCCAGGCAAATAAAGCACACACAAATATGTTGTTCCACATTTAGCCTGACGGCATATTCATGCCATTGTTCTAACAAACTTAAGCAACATAATATTTATTTCCAACCAGTGTTGGGTTTATTTCTCACCAGGTCTTGAATTGATGAGGAAATAACTGAACCGCTCCAGAATCTTCTCCAGTACATCCCGAAAACTTTCAATATGGTTAAGTTCAGGACTCTGGGGTGCCAATAGAGTTAAAAAGATGAAGATAGAGACACTCAGCTTTTAGAATGAAAACAATGCAGAGAATACCTACAAATCGGAGGAATTCCACAATTATGAACAAAATATCAGAACAAAGTCACAAACATCACCCTAATTTGTGTGTGTTGTTTTTTTTAATCAATTTATCTTTGACCTACATCAGTGACGTTGCAAACTCTGCTGGAAGTTATTGGTGCTTCATGCAATGTCATGTTTAATGTAAATAACTACTTAACTGACAGGGTGACATATAGAGAATAATTTAAAATTGAATTACCTCGGAAAGGAATTTACATTTCAAAATAAAAAGGTAACCATTACATGGCAGACATTTCAAGGTACATATCACAGCCCCAGATGTGAATAATCCATTTGGGGAACCTCAAAAAAAACAAACAAAGACTTGAAAACAAACGAGGTTTATTCATGTCCCACCATCTTTTCCTTTCGGCTGTTCCTTTTCAGGGGTCGCCACAGCGAATCATCTGCCTCCATCCTCATGGAAGTCATATTAATGATTCGCATATTCAATTTGGCGGAGGTTTTTAACGCCAGCTGCCCTTCCTGACACAATCGTTTTTCAAGAAGAAACATGCTGACGGCTTTGCAGGATACTCTTGACAAAAGTCAGCAATGGTTCTTTTACATGAACCTCTCACCATAGACATGGCCGGCCTTTGATAACCCAGTTAGCTGTACCGGGGAAGACAGTGACAACCTTGTGGAGAGTGGGACTCGAACCCCCAACCCTAGGATCAGCGATCCAGCACCTTTATGTCCCACCATGACAGCCATACTTATTTATTAGGGATGGAATTTTGGAGGAAAAAAAAAAAAAAAGCTCATTTTTCTTCAGGGAGTGCTTTAGTGGGGTAAAATCCTCGACATTATGTCCCAAAAGCATGTTCTACAATGTGTCAGGCAGAAATGAACAAGGAACACAGTTTGATAGAGTTTCAATCTTTATTCTCCATTGTACCCATTATGACAAATTCTGGGATGTCCTACCAACAAAAGTTTTATTTTTATTTCATTTCATTTCCTAAACTGTTCCATCCTTTATTAGGGATAAAATTGAACACTTTGCGACAGGACTTTTTAATTGTGGTATTTCAGTAAGATCTACAGGGGGTACAGTGTACTTTTTTGGCTTGTTGGAGGTTAACACACTCAGCAGTCTTGTAAATTAACCACAAAATCTGAAATTAAGAACAAAAACACAAACTGGTAATTAAGGCACTTTCATGGCACATGGCATGACCTGAGGCATTACACAGAGCAGCACCTTGATTTTTTTTCTTTCTTTTTTTATCATAGGTGTATGATGTTCCCTAACAAGCAAACTATGGCTGTGTTCCATTACTGTGTTAAACACACTTGCCCATTTAATCCTGTAGGAGCTCAAATAAATCCTAATTTAAGATACAGGGAGTGAGTCGGAGGCAAATGCTCCTCCATGCACAGCTGATGTGATGGTAACTAAGTTAAGGTAGCCATCTGATAATACCTCTGCACTCTGATTTAAAAATAATACTAATTACAAATTACCATGGAAACAGTACCATGCTTGCACATTGGCAAACATGCACTGCTTGTTCTATCTTCGTCCATGGCCATGTTAGATTGTAGGCACTTTTGAGCTTGAGGGAAAACTGACAAGGATGTCAAAAAACAATAATGGAAGGCAGGACATCATAACTACAAAGATCAGAGTTTAAATATTTCAACTCCCGAAGGAAAATGAACACAGAGTGGTCCACTCTTACGCACATCCACAGTCAAACAGCCTCTACCGCATAGAAAAGCAATGACACCAACACACCAACAAACAGACTGCTTTGTTTTGGTTTCAGGACACTTACAATGTACATGAGTCAAGAGGTAGAGTGGAAATCAATCGTTGTGCTCGTCCTCACGCGTCTCC